>PTEX01000740.1:12275-23527 GCA_003342815.1 Eudromia elegans
AAGAAGGTAAAACTAGCACGTGGTATCAACACAGCCTTGATTCAGCATTAAATAATTTTGCTGCTCTACCTAAACCTCCTCAGGAGCTGGATGTATTAGGGACACTGSAATGAACATGGTGTTTTTATGTAACTTTTACCTCTGGCTTGTATATTAATGGATGTTTTGGAATTGATGTTTCCCACAGTGGGAGCTGTCCCACTAAGGAGTGCAGCTCCCACCGAGAGCAGCGTGTCCCACTGCTTTGCTGGAGGAATGTCCTTTTTACAGGATGCTGCGTGTGCCTGTGCAGGGAAAGGATGAGGAAGAGGGGACTTTTCTGAGCCATTTCAATTGCTTTTACCTTTTTGCAGAGCCTGGTTCCATAAAAGCTTTTCCTTGTGGAACATCATGGGTCTCTTTCTGCCAATTTCAGCAGTCTTCTGTCCCTCTCAAAGACATGTAGCTGCTGCGTGTAATTTGCTTTGCTCTGAAGACTTGCTGTAGGTACACGCTGTCCCATCATGCAAGTCATTAGTGAGGATGTTAAGCATCATTGGCCCCTCTATCAATGGCTTGGGGTCAGCACAAGTGCCCGGCCTCCAGCTGGTCTTTGTGCCACTGATGTTTCCACTTTGAGCACAGCAGTTTAGACATGTGGCCGTGATTTCTGTCTTCCTGTGGCATGAGCAAGTGTGGAAAGATGAACTATCTTGTCCTGGCTTAGCAGCAGAGACACAGATGCCAGCGCTCCGTGTGAAGGCCCTGAAGTGCCTCCGTGCAAGAGTGACACAGAGATGTGAAGCAAGCAAATGGAGTGCTGCAAACTGTGTTGGATAATTGAGAAAGAGTGAGAGGGGCAAAGGCAAGGGAGAATGCATGAAAATGTTTCCAAGTTCCAATCCAAAACCTCCAAGTAAGTTTTTCCTCAATTAAAAAGGGAAAAGTGCGTGAGAAGGGAGGTGTGCGTGGCTGGTGGAGAGATGTTGAGAGGCCGCGCTGTGCGTGAGTGCTGCGGGCACTGCCCCGCAGGAGCGCACTGCCTCCACATGCGCTGCCTTCTCCATTGGCCCGTGGGTGCTGCTGCTTTCCCAGCATCCCATGGCTCCTTCTCTTGTGCATGGAAACTCCCCATGCATCAGACCTGCTCGCAGGAGTCCTCCCTCATGCTGCCTGAACTTGGGTGGGCACCAAGAAACCCTGCAGAGGAGGGCAGAGGGAGACAGCTCATTTGTGGTGTGAGGCCTTGGCTGTGTGTCGAGAGGCAAATTTGCTTTCAGCGGAGGATCTCTAACCCCTGCGATCAGCCCGTGTGCTCATGGTGTGCTCCATGAGGTGCCGTGCGTGGCTGTGCTGGAAGTGCTGTGGTGTGCAGGGCCTCAGCTCCATGAGCTCCATCTCTGTTGAGGCCGTATCCCCATCTCCGTGTGCACGTGGAGGTGCGTGGAAGCCGTTGGTGTGTCTGGAGAGCGCAGGGAGATGCGCTGCCCTCAGCAAGCAGTGTGCCCACAGCGGGTGGAGCGCCCGCTGCCCACGGCCTCTGCGAGGGGCTGGAGGCCCCCGCGCTCTGCACTTGCTGCCCCCTGCAGCCGGGTGCATGGCCAAACACATGTGTGTGCCGTCTGGGGCAAAGCCTCTTTGGCAGCCCCTCTGCACCAGCACCGCGGCATCGCGGCGGTACCGGCTGCCGCCACCACGGCCAGGCCAAGCGCGCGACACAGCCGCCGCTTGTTCCTTCCCACCCATTGCACTTGGGGGGTTTGGTGAGCTGTCAGTCCAAAGCAACCCACATGTAAATGCTTTTGGTGAAGATTAACAACCGCTGTGCAAAGTTAACTATTTTAACAATAAAAGAACAGCAAAACTATTTTCTATAATAAGGCCAGCTCCTCCTCTTCTGTCGCCTCCTGGCAGCAGCCCCTGGGAGGTGTCCCTTGGCCTGCAAGGGAACAGGAGGCGTGATCAGGGCCGAGGAGHGTCTCGGGGGCTCCCCTGCAGCAGAGGCTCTTGGGCGGCTGCGCGGGCTCTTGTCCAGCAGCGCTGCCCTCGTTGGTGCCCTGCCAGAGGCTGCGCGTGCCCAGCGCAGGCGCGAGGCCGGCCCAGGGTGTGGGGCAGCAGGTGCCGAGGCCTTGGSCRCTCCTGCGCCCTGKGCAGCTCTGCCSCGGSKCCGCGGCCCGCGAGAKCGCCCGCAGCCCTGGGCCCGGCTCCCGCGCGGCTGCTGCCCAAAGGCAGCGCGGAGCAGCGCGAAGGCGCCGTGCCCAGCGCAGCCCTCGCGCTGCAGCCGTCAGCAGGGGCAGTACCTGGGGGCTGCAGCTGGAGCTCTCCCACTCCATTGGTTCTTCCTTGCTGCAGCCTCCCAGGCTGCTGGTGCCCTCCATCTGTAAGAAAGCAGGAGACCTTGCTGGGAACAGTGCATGGGCAAGAGGAAGGAGAAGCGCGTGCAGCAGCAACAGGGACTGTACCTGCATGCTGCCATAGTCCATCCACTCCATGGGCTCTACATGATCTATGGCCGGAGCCTGCAAGAGAGAAACAGACCCTGGTGTGGCCGGTGCTGGCGGCAGCTCTGGCTCCATGCACTTGTCCTCGTGTCCCCTGCGTGCGCGGGGCAGGCGGTGCACAGAGCCAGGGCGCCAGGCTCAGGCAGCAGCCCCCAAGGCCTTGGGCGCTCCTGGTCCTCGCGCAGCTCTGCCCCAGCACCCAGGCCCGCGAGAGCTCCCTGGCACCTCTGCCACGAGCCCTGCGGCTGCTCTCGCCAAGACAAGAACCAACCGTCCCCGTGCAGCCTCTGCCTGCGCACGCAGTACCTGGACATTGCCTCCATAGCTTTGACAGTCTGTTGACTCCACCATGTTTATTTTTCTTTGCAGCTCCTGCAAGAGAAAAGGGGATGTTGCCCTTTGCATCTCTGCAATCTGGGGTGTCTATCCCAGGAGCCTCTTTGCGTCTGAGTGCGCGAGAGCGGTGTTCACGGATCAGGCAGTGCTGGGCTGCCCACAGCTGCTGCTGTGCTGTGGCTGTGCTGCTGCCCAGCCCTGCTCCTCACCTGGCCCTGCTGGTAAACTGCCAGCCACAGAGCTACTGTTCCATGGCGCCCTGGGAGCATCCGTGTTCCTGTGGCAATAACCGCCACTGCGGGATGTTCCACGAGTGTGCGGGGGGAGAATGGCAGGGCTGGGGGTGAGCGTGAGGAAGGGTGTTGGTGTTTGGGAGTGCGCTGGCATTGAGGAGCCCAGCGGCAGACAGCAATGCGTGGCCTTGGTCTTGTTGCATGACGAAGAGGGCTCCTCACACGGCCCCGTGGCACTGCTGGCGGGTGCCTGCCCAGAGGCTGCACTGCCCTTGGCGCTCTGCTTGGAGCCCTGCAAGCAGCCTTTAACGCCCTGCTCCGTCTTCCCTGCTCCCTTACTGCCCTTACTGCCCCATTTGCTGTAGAGCTTTTTTTTTCCCGTGGTCGACACGTGTTTCCTGATAGCGCAATGGTCACGAAGGGCAGTTGTGGCCAGGGCTGCGTGCTCCTGTCCTCAACAGAGCCCGAGTGTGTCGGTGGTGTCCTGGGAGCCCCCACTGCGGTTATTAGCTATTTTTTGTAAATGTTCCTTCAGCTCACAGAGTTGTGCCGGAATGGATGCACCAGGTAAGTGCAGATTGAAGCAGCACATGCCCTCAAAGTCTTGGCACCCCCTCTTGTGAGCTAACAGTAGAAAATCTATCGCTGCACGATTTTGAAGCACAGCTGTTTTTAATATTTCCTCCCCATCATAGAGTTCCTTTAGTATAGCATCCGTGATGTTGGCTTGCTTTCTTGACCCACAGGCGAGCTGTGCCACTTCCTTTAAGGTGGCACCTGCGGCCGCGCCAGATATAAAAACTGACAGGAGCACACGACTTGTTTTAGACAGAAGTGTCACCTTGTCATTACAGTCCAGTGGCAACTGGATGTCCTTAATTGCTTCGTCAGGAACCTTAATGTTTCTCTTGACCCTTACATTTTGGGACATATTAGCCACTGATGGATGTGGGGTGGTCAAAGCTAACCTCCCGAGATAGCAGGGACCCCCATATGCGTTTCGGGGAATTCCTTGCCATGCCCTGTCACCGCATATAAGAAACACTGCCGGTGGAAGGGCCTTTGGATTATTATCAACTTGTAATAGAGGATAAGGAGGAGGTTTATAAGACTCTGTATCACTGAGCACTCCCATCGCCCCGAATGGCCTTCGGTACATTTTGCCCTCAGTTTCCCTTTCTCAAGTACCGCAAAACCCTCCTAAATTCCAAAAATCATAATTTTTTGCTGGTGTCACATCATATAAGTAGATAGAAGATCTGGTAGGTGCAAACGGAGACCGTCCCCAATATTTGTTTCCAAAGTTGAAACAGGTACGCATACGTGGGTTTGATGAATTGCCCACCTCCCTGGCTCCGGCCAATCTAATTTCACGAGGATTTTAATATATAACCCTCTTATCAACGTATATGAACAACCTGCAATAGACATATTTCTGTAACAGATACCATGTGAATAACCGTTAAACATGCAGGTGCTAACATATGGTATACCTATCTGGGCCGGAAACAACTCCGCCTCTGGGTGCAACATGGATAAACACAGGTCTTCTTCTCCCATTACATTGGCTCTTTTAACCCAAACATTTTGTTTTACAGGGAGGACGAATGACTTCACCAAAATGGGTAGCATTGAAATAAGGAGACACAGCCTCCACATCTTCATATTGAGGTGAGAAACTGAAAATTAACAAGAAATCATACGTCAATTAATTAAAACATCATCTAAACAAATTCTCCTCTGTATCCCCCCTATTATTCGGAATCCCACATAGATCTTCCGTATGGATATCCTGGTATTGAGACGGTTTCACCCATTTCATAGGTACCCATGTTGGATTGCTATCAAATTCTACACAGGCGTAGCCTCTTCCCATAAATCTCAATTTTGCTGGTTCTTTCCACAGTCCATCTCTCGGATCTTTAAATCTTATATAGACGTTAGATCCTTCCTTAGACTTTTCTGGAGAGTGATGTACTATAGCGGGCGGATCATGAAATCCTTCGAAAATACATAAATGGTTAATGACATATAACATCTTTAATAATTTAGTAACCACATCTTTTTCTTTGATTTTTTCCAGGTAACCTTTTATAGTTTGATGGGACCATTCTACAATGGCTTGACCCGTTGGGGAATAAGGAATGCCGGTAATGTGTTTTACATTCCATTTTTTCATAAATTCTGCAATCCGGGAACTCACATATTCTGGACCATTATCAGTCTTGATAACCTTTGGTACACCCATAATTGCGAAACAAGACACAAAATGCCGTTACATGTGAATTGCTCTTTCCCCAGATTGGGGCGGTCGCCCAAATAAGGTGGCTATTTTAATTTACCGAAAGGGTTATAATGCGTTACGTCTGTCTGAAAAACTTCTTTTGGATTTTCACCTCTCTGGTTTATGCCTATGCCCAGACCCGGTCCCTGTTTAGAGCAGTCTGGGCATGCTTTGACTAAACCTTTAGCATCTCTTAAAGGAATGTTGAACATTTTTCTTAGCCCCCTTGCATTTTGGTGAAATATCGCATGGCTCTCTCGTGCCATAGTGAAAGAATTCCTTTGGTCACTCTCTGAAACGGCCACCAGTTTATCCACAATGTCATTACCCTGACCCAGACCTTCATCAAACTTACGACTTCTTATATGTATAATACAGTAACGTTCCTTCCTCAATCTAATGGCGTTCTGCAATTTAAAAAATAATTGAAAAAGTCTTTCATTCTTAATTTCCTTAATAAAGGAGTCCTCTATTCTTTTCACTACCCCAGCTACATACAACGAATCTGTAACAATATTCAACGGGGTATCTAGCCATTTAGACATGGCATATACTACCGCCCCTAACTCCGATGTTTGTAGGGAGTCACCTGGTTTCGCCTCTAAGATTTGATGTTTCCAAACTCCCTGTTCTTTCCACGCTAGTGCTGCTTTCTTTGATTTTTTTACCCGCCTCTGTATAGCAAGTAATAGCATCTTCCAGCGGATGTTCTGAATACTTTCCGATCAAAATTCAATCATAATTCGAAATCCATTTTAGCAGGGGATTCTTTAGCGATTTAGACGTAATTGTACCTCCGAAAGTTAATAGACTTAATTGGAGAGCTTCGGAATTGTTAATCATCCACTCCAGATCATCTTGTTTAATTGGGAGGATTACTGAATTAGGTTCTTGACCCGACACCTGTATACATCTCTTCCTTCTTTTTTTGATTATTTCACTCAGACCCTCAAGCTTATTTAATATCATATTCTTAGGTTGGCTGGATATAAAAATTCACTCCAAAACTCCGATTGGCAATGGTTTCACTGAATTTGTTATGCCTTTTCTATCTTCTGATTCATTCTTGTCGCTTTGTGTCAAGGCGGCCATATAACTGTTAGGGAGTCTTATTACTGTCAAATCTATGGGCCTCTCCGGATTCCTTCTGTCTACGGTCCTCTCTATAATCCTTTGCGCTAATTGTTGTATACATTTCCTTTGTGCAGGGGACAGTACTATTCTAATTGACGGATCATTTCCTTTCATGAGAGGTCTTAGTGGTTCTAATTCCTCCAGGGTAAAACCTATTACGGGATGTAACCATTGAAGGTCTCCCATTAATTTCTGTAAATCATTTAAAGTTTTGATTCTGTGGTGAATAGACAATTTTTGAGGTCTGATTTGGGAGTTTGAAATGGTCCAGCCGAGGAAATTCCGTGGTTCCTCCTCCTGAATCTTTTCTTGGGCAATTTTCAACCCATGATTCGATAGCAATTTTGTCAATTCCTCCTTTTGTTCTAACGAGAAAGGTTCTCTCTGGGCCAAAAAAGTAAATCGTCTATATAGTGATATATTATAGTTTCGTGCCATTTCCGTCTCAAAGGTAGTAGTACTTCTCTTACAAATATCTGGCAAATGCTGGGGCTATTTTTCATGCCTTGTGGGAGAACTTTCCATTCGTAATGCCTAAGAGGGCCTTCTTTGTTCACCGTTGGAATTGAAAAGGCAAATCTTTCATAGTCTAATGGGTGTAGTGGTATCTGATAGAAACAATCTTTTAAGTCAATTACTAAAATACACCAGTTTTCAGGTATCATAGATGGATTCGGCATCCCCGGCTGTAAAGCAGCCATGGAATATATTTGCTCATTTATAATTGTTAAATCGTGAACCAATCTATATTTTCCTGACTTCTTTTTAACCACAAAAACTGGCGTATTCCACGGACTTTGTGAGTCCTGGATATGATTTTGTTTTTCCTGTTCATCGACTAAATTTTGGACTATGTGGAGCCTATCGTTCGGTAGGGGCCACTGATTTACATATAGGGGAAGATGAAATCCATTTTAACTTAATAGGTTCTGGCCCCGTATCAGTGGCCCCTATCGAAAATATTGTTGATCACTTGACAGAACTACTCCTATTTGTGATAAAACGTCTCTTCCTATCAATGCTGGTATATTCTTTGGCATAGTCATGATATTCACGAAAATATTTAGTTCTCTATCATCTATGTTGATCGTGACCAGATCTTTACTTTTATATACGGGAGCTTTACCACCAATACCAGAAACCGTACCATCTGATCTAACCATAGGCCACTGTGTAGGCCACGCTTCTCTTGATACAATAGTAATATCAGATCCTGAGTCTAATAAGGCTTGCAACTGGTAAACCTCTCCGTTTTTCATCAACCGTATAGGCACCATTGGTCTAGAGTCCAATTGTACACTCAGTAAAGCATTAATCTCCTCCTGAGGTCTATCACCTGTAGGTAACATAATCAATTGAGCAATACAATCCCCTTCTTCGACAAATAGAGGGGTACTGTTAACAGGAATCCTCATCTCGATCGGTTCTTCGATGTATGAGTCGATCATTTGAGGTATAATCCTTAACTCTCTTGGCGTGTGGTCATAACTTCCCACAATTAAACCCTTTCCCTTAAACTTTTGTGTGATGATTCTCTTTATAGTAGTAAAGCCTTCCTCCATAATGACCTGAGTTTCTAATGGCCTTGATTTTTATCCTAGTTGAGGAGTCTGGGATTGTAATTTTTCTATTCTGAGACTTCACTGAGGCAGAGCCTTGTACCAGATCAGAATCTTCTTCGAATATTCCATCGGCTGGGGTGTCATTTTTATCTTTGCGCGTACCCAGGCCGCGCTCACGAATTAGTTTTTTGAGGGCTTTGAGTAGTTTTTCCATCGCTCATCCCTTTTCTTGCATTCTCTAGCCAGATGACCTATCTCCCCACACTCATAACATTTCCTCGAAATTTGTACTCGTTTGCCTCTTGGACTCTTAAATGGTGCCAATCCTTGAGCGGATTTGGAATTATTAATCACCACCGTTAACACCTTTTCTTGTCGATCCATCAAGCCCTCTAAAAACTGTTCATGATGTTTGAAGGATTCATCCACTGATACCATAGAATGATGTGATGTCAGGACTTTAGCCATTCTATCTAATGTATCTGCAATAGTGGCATCGGAGGGCATGGTTGCTAAAATCATCTTTATGTCTTTATTAGCGTTTTCTGCGGCCAAAAGTTTAAGAATAATCTCCTGGGCTGCCTGGGGCAAGTCAGCCAATTTAATGGCTGCTATTAATCTATCAATGAAAGCGGCAAAAGGTTCTGCGTTTCTTTGTTTGATTAATACATAGGAAGGATCTGCCGGTTGGAATTTAGCACCCTTAAACACATCCTGTGCCGCTCTCATGGACTCCGATATTACATCTGGTCCCAGCTGAATCTGGGCGTCAATAGACGCATAATTATCCAAGCCCATGAGTTGCTGTACTGTGACTCCCATTAAAAGGTCGCCAGGGAATCTAGGTGAATTAACTATAAATTGGCAATTCCTTTTCCATGCCGCCTCCCATATTAAGAACTGCGCAGCTGTCAAGGCGATTCGCATTAAGTTCCTTAAATCCTCTGGGCATAGCAGTGCACTAGAGAATATATATTGCAACATTTGTTGTGTGGGTTCACCTCTTATCCCACACTCGTTAACAGTAGACCTTAGCTGAGAAATTGTTTTCCAATCAAAAGGCCGGAAAAGGCCTCTCATCTGGCCTTGTTGGTCGGCATCGTAAGCAATTGGGAATGCATAAGAGGAAATCTCATGCCCCAACTCTACTTCACCTGCCTCGATGGCCTGGCCTGCAATCTGCATCCAGTTAAAATATGCCCAAGGCTTGCAACCTTGTCTTATTGTTTGATTATTTTGTTTAAGTATCGGTGTCCCCTTTCTAAGTTCGGGTACTTCCTTATTAACTTCCGGAAGGTTGAGTTCCACACTTCCGGCTTCCGTACCCTTGACCTGATTCACCTCCTGACCTTCCGGTGTGAAGCCCAGATCACTTCCTGTGGGTGGAGTCTCCTTAGATTCCCCCACCGACCTTAAGGTATGACTCCTCCTAGTGGGTGGGCTGGATGAGTATGACATAATTTGTAATTGAGCCTTCCCCGTCTCTAGTCCCTCCCCTTTGGGCACGGCCTGGTTACTCAGACCCCCGGGACAAGATGGCGACGGTTCAGTTGCTCCTTCTGGTGCCGACGGGTGAAGATCTCTGTGTCGCTTCTGTGTCGAATCCAAGCCGGTCTGAATCTGTCTCGCAATTAAGGTCGCCGAAACCGGAGGTGATGGTGTAGGGATTCCCTTAACATTTCTCCAACCACCCAGCGATGGTCGAAAAACACATTCTTCATAAAACGTAATTCCTTCCGCAACAGGTGTTGTGACAGCGGCATATGCGACTATTTCCACTCTTTTAAGAAAGTGAGCCACTTGTCCACAGATTAAGGCCTTTTCTCTGGCCTTTAACCTTAAAGCTACTGGCTTTCCAAAAGTGTTCAGATAAAATTGCTTCATATTTTCCCAATTAACGTGGTTTAAAACAGAATCGGAATCCGCAAATATACCGCGTTCAACACCTGTGGTCACAATCTTTTTTAAACATCTCATTTCCATATTCTGCCCTTTCAATATCATAGCCAGTTGACGATAACCAGGTGGACAGTAAATCCGTGGATAAATTCGTGACCACCACCTCCCCATCTCTAAATGATAAACAAAGCAGTTACCAAACAATAAGTTTGACTCAATATAAATCAGTATACAAAGAAAGAGTTTCAGAAGAATACAATTAAACAAATAGCGCATACAGCAATTAAAATCACAAAATAAAAAGTAATAGCGGATCGATCCCAATGTTTCCCCGAGCGTATACGAATTGCTCTAACCCCGGGCTGCACGAAGTTAGCCCTGACCCCGGGCGCACGAAGATTGCCCTATACCCCGAACCCACACAGTTAGTTCTATACCCCCTAACAATAACCGTGAATACAATTCACAAAATAATATTTCTTATCGAAAAAATATATACTTGATATTACAAGCACCATACAAGCAAAAACTGCTTCACACAGTCAAGCAATTAATGTGAGTGGAAGCCCCCCCACGCAGATGGGCGGTACCACTACCTCAATCTTAGATTCCCTTAATAAGATTGAGAATAACTTTCCTTGTCAGAAATTTAATTCCCCTCCCCTGAAATGAGTTTTCAGGAAAGAACCTTTACCCACAGACCGATTCCCTTCACCTAAACCTCCCACCGACTGAAACTTCCCCACTGAGTCCGCGTGGACTCTCAGTGGTCCTCCGCCTCGGGCCCCACGTTGGGCGCCAAATGTCGCGATTCTCCCCAAGAGGACAGCCGCCCACCCCTCTCACCCGACTTCAGCGGAACTGTCTTCTCGTACGATCGGCTCCGACACAGGCCGTGACTCCCTGCGAAGTCGCACTTCAGCCAGGAGTCTCCAGATGCAAATGTGGGGGGAAAGWGAACCGCTAAGGAAAGGACGCCAATGGGGAGAGGAAGGGAAGGGGTAGTGGGAACTGGAGGGAAACACAAGAGGGTAAAGGGGGTTCTGTCTCACTCACACACCTTGCAGACACACAGCAACAAGGAACGACAGACCACACGAAGTACAGCTGCARTGAAACCATCCAAACAGAACCGGTTTATTAGAAGACGGAGGGGGTTTTATACAGAGAACACAGGGAACCGGGGATTTCGGTTGGCCAGGAGMGGGCCCTCCCCTGACCACCATTGGGTCCCCGAAACTTCCCACGTTTCGATTGGTTASAGCATATGATAAATTTGATAACTATACCCAGGGGAACCTTCCAGAAGGTCCCTGATCCTTCT
>PTEX01000075.1:0-40765 GCA_003342815.1 Eudromia elegans
GGCGCCAAACCTGCAGCGCCTCCTCCCACCGCCCACCCGCTCCCAGCCCAGCCCGGCTCAGCCACGTTATCCGCAACGTGGCCTTTCCGGGCTCGGAGAGCAGAGACGTGTCCCACTCACTTGCCAAAACCGAGGCACACGTGGGATCTCCTATCCCCAGACCTGTCATAGCAAATCAGAGTTAAAGAGCTTGGGAGAGCTCCAACAACTCCAGCATTGAGCTGGGCAATGCCCAACCTCAGGGCCACCTCCACACTCCACATCTCTTCCAACACGTGTCCCTTGTGCCTGTACATAGGCCTTGGCCATTCCTGTCTCTATGCAACACACTTTGTGGGCTGCACAACTGCAACTATTCCCCATCATTTCCCACCAAGGCAGGTGCCAAGTTAGGCACCCAGATAAGTAGGTAAGCACGATATCTAAGCCACTGCTGYGGCCACTTCTATAGCTCTGTGTTCACCTCTGGGCTCTCCAGTACAAGACAGGAGGGGTTCAGGAAAGGGCAATAAGGTGCTGGGGGGCTTGGAGCCTCTCTCATCCTGGAGAGAGACTGAGGGATCTGGGGCTATTTAGCCTGCACACGAGAAGGTCAGGGAGAAGCCCATCAACGCTTATAAAGACATGATGAGGGGACATTAGACCGAGCTAAGCCCTTCCCTGAGGTGTCCCAAGACAGAATGAGAAGATATGAGAGTAAACTGAAATTCAGGATGCTCCTATTATACAGAAGAAACAGATTCCTCTCTGATGATGCAGCTCAAGCCCTGGCCAAAGTGGCCACTTGAGGTTGTGAAGGGGACAGGACCTCCATCACGTTCACTGCTCAACCCTGCTACGGCCAAGGTGGCTGGAGGAGAAGTTTGTCACTGACTGGCAAGTTGGATCCTATTTCAGTGACACCAGGGCTTCCTTCGCCCTGCATTGCTCTCTTGTTCTTGATTCTTTCCCCTTCCATCTTCCACCCTGAGGCCAGATTTTCAAGGCCTTTTCTCATCTTCAGGCTACACCTACACAGTAGATACCTGGCACCAGTCTCCATGACCACCACCAACATCCCCCCACCATGTTSATCACAAGCTCAGCAGGACAGGGCAAGCCTGGACGTGGCATGTGCCTCTGCGGGCATCATGGACAGCATGCACTGTGGCAACTCACACGTCCCAAGGCGACTATGCCTCACCAGCAGGTTTGCTGCTCGATCATCAGGTTCCCCACTAGCAGTRAGGAACTGAGGGGCCCTGGCACCGCAGCACGTTGTCTCACTTCCCCTCTCCTCGAGGTCACAGTTATCAGCACTACCAGTCCAGCCACCACAGTAATAGATGGCCTCATCCTCAGCTTGCACCCCATTGATGGTTAAGGTGCCCGTGGAGCCAGACTTGGAACCGGAGAATCGTGCAGGGATGCCTGAGGGTCTACTGCTACTGCCATATATCACAGGGAMCAGGGGACCGCCAGGTTTCTGCTGGTACCAGCCATAATTATAGCTGCTGCTACTCCCAGAGCAGGTGGTCTGAGCAACTTGTCCTGAGGCACAGAATCCACGGTTGGGTGCYGAGTCAGAACTGCCTGGACCAGGGATGTAGGAAAAGGAAGACGAAGCAGGGAGAGAACAGGAGGTCAGCAGGTCCTGGCATAGCAAAGCCTCTCCATGCAGTGGGCAGGACGGGGCTCTGGTGCCTGCAGGCCTGGACACCCCTGGCCCCAGGCATCCTCTTAGGGGGTGGCTCTAGTCAGTCCATGTCCTGTGCCTGCTACTGCCTCAGGGTCAGGCTGCTCCCCATGGCTGAGGCCAGGCAACCCCAAGGCTTCACTTGCATGGTCACCCAGCCTTAGAGCCACCTGGGATCTAGGCCACAGTCAACCAAAGAGAGAGTCAATGGCTCATAGATGGAAAGCATGGGGGACACCTTGTCACAGCCACACAGGCAGGAGATAGGCCCCAGCATGGTGCCCACCAGCCTGCAGTCTATTCCCTACTCATGAGCAGCTGATAGATGGGGGTGGCCATAGCCCTGTGTTCCTAGCTGAGGACAGAGCAGGGCAATCAGGCACAGACATGAGCAGCACACAGCAGTGTGGCCAGGGCTGTGGTTGAGGCTTGTGTGACCATCACAACAAGACACCAGACACTGTTCAATGGTCCATGCGATGGCGGGAGATTTGTGTCACACTTCCCCTTTGCTCAGTGCCACAGTGGAAGCACTAATGCTGTTGTTCCAGTTAGCCAGTAATACATGGCCTTGTCCTCGGCTTGCACCCCGCTGATGGTTAAGGTGCCTGTGGAACCAGACTTGGAACCGGAGAATCGTGCAGGGATGTGAGGGTCTACCACTACTGCCATATATCACAGCGACAGGGGYACCGCCAGGTTTCTATTGCCATCAGCCACAGTAGCTGTAACTGTTCCCAGAGCACGTGATGGTGGCGGTGCCTTCCAGGGATACGTCCAGCGAGGCCGGTTGAGTCAGCGCTGCCTGGACCAGGGAACCTGCAGAGGGAGGGGAGAAAGGGCAGAAAGGAGACGGTCAGCGAGTGCTGCAGCAGCAAAGCCCTCGCGCAGGGCAACGCCCTGGGGCCCTGTGCCCACAGGCCCTACCAGGCAGGAGCTCTGCAAACTGGTGCTTGGATAACACAAGGTTCCAAGAGCTGCGTCTCTCCCAAGTGTCCTAAGACAGAAGTCATCCGGAGGTGCATCCAGCCTCAAAGACTCCAAGAATTCCCTTGCCCAGCACCTGCATTTCCCTCTTGCTCTGCTGATTTTTGTTCTTGGTTCTTTGCTTTCCTTCCATTCACATGGGGCCACCTTGACAAGGACTTTCCTAGTCCCAGACTACAGCTCCACAGCTCCACAGCAGACCATGGAAAGCATGGGGGGAATTGTGCTTGCGATCCTCGCAAGCTCCACATGAGGAAACCAGACCCTGTTCAATGAGCATTGCAATGGTGGTAGCTTTGGGTCACACTTCCCCATCACTCTCTGTCATCACAGCAGCAACAGCATAACCATCAGTATAGCTACCACAGTAATAGACGGCCTCGTCCTCAGCTTGCACCCCACTGATCATTAAGGTGCCCGTGGAGCCAGAGGTGGAAGCAGAGAATCGCTCAGGGATGCCCGAGGGTCTCTTGTTGCTAGCATATATCACAAGGACTGGGCACTGCCAGATTTCTGCTGGAACCAGCCATAAGCCCAGCTGCTGCTAGCCCCAGAGCACTTGATCTGTATGTTTTTCCCTGGAGACACAGACAGAAATAGAAGCTGAGTAAGCATTTCTGGATGGACAAGGCACTCTGGGGAGGGAAAGCAGAAAGGGCGAGAGAAGTGGGGTCACCAAGTGACAAAGCAGCAAAGATCCCCCAGGGAGCAGGACAGGAACAGGGTCATCATGTCCCACAGGACCCTGTGGGACAGATGGACCAGCAGGCACACACAAAGAGCACAAGCACAGATCTTCCTGGGTCCAGGAATCAGAGAGGGAGCTGCAGGGATGGGGATTGCTGAAACAGTAGAAGGGAGCTGGGGCAGCGGCACAGCAAGGAGCAGAGCCCAGCYCAGCACATCCGGCACAGAGGCAGCTCCAGGGGGAGCAGAAGGCATGAGAAAGAACTGGGATTGAGGACTCCTGACAAGGCCATATGGTGCCATGTGTGGGGACAGAGACAAGACAGGGGCTCCAGGACACAAAAACCCTCTCCTGCCATTGTGGTGAACTGCAGTGACAGGAGCACTTCAGAGTTTAGCTGGGACCATGCAGAGCCATAGCTGCTGCCACAGGAGATGTGTGTGGATGGTCTAGGGACACGGACACTGAGGCAAGCCAGTCAAACCAGTATGCAGCAAGGGGCTGCTGCCTCTCCCTGCCTGCCTGCAGACCTGCTGGGGCTCAGCAAGGGCTGGCAAAGCTGCACACAACAGCCACAGGCAACAATGTCAACTCGAATGCTGCAGCGCTCAACCTGAGGGAGCAGAAAAGGGACAAAACTCTCCCTGGGACACACAGCAGCTTTGAGCTCCACACAGGGCCCTGAGGGACAAGGGCAAGCCCAAGCAGAGCCTTTGTAGCACCAGGGCCCTGGTGCCCTGGGCAGCGTGTCAGCCCCTGACACAGGGAACCATTCTGGCCATGGAAAAAGCAGGCTCCATAGCTGTGGACATGGCCCTACATGGCCCAGAGGAAGGGGGACACAGCACTTGCCACGCTGGCACTTCCAAATTTGAGTCCCGCATCCCTACTACGCTGGGGACTGTGAGACCAGCACCACCATCGGCATAGTTGCCACAGTACCTCATCCTCAGCTTGCACCCCACTGATGGTTAACGTGTTCGTGGAGCCAGAGGTGGAACCAGAGAATCGTGCAGGGATGCCCGAGGGCCTCTTGTTGCTGTCATATATCACAACGACTGGGGGACCRCCAGGTTTCTGCTGGTACCAGCCATAGTAGCTGCCGCTGCCCCCAGAGCAGGTGATGGTGGCGGTGCCTCCCAGGGACACGTTCACTGAGGCTGGTTGCTGAGTCACTGCTGCCTGGACCAGGGAACCTGCAGAGGGAGAGGAGAGAGGGCAGAAAGCAGTGGGTCAGTGAGTGCCGCAGCAGCAAACCCTCGCGCAGCGCAACGCCCCGGGGTCCTGTGCCCACAGGTCACGCACACCCAGGCTGCCCAGGGCACCTGAGCCGTGGGCGAGCAGCGCGAGGAGCAGAGGGGCCCAGGCCATGGCGCAATCCCACCAGCTGCAGGTCCCCACGCTGACGGGCTCTGCCACGGACCCTTTGCTCCCTCTTAAAGCCCCATGCACAGCGGCTTGGCTCCCCATGCAAATCCGTTCCGTACTCAGCACCAAAACTGCAGCGCCTCCTCTCATCGTCCGCCCGCTTCCAGCTCAGCCAGGCTCCCTCACAGCTTTACCTGGCCAAGGACACCCGTCTGCCCCCAGCTCAGAGCCACCGCCTGACCATACTCCAGCGCTGCCCAAGCCCATATGTTGCTTCAACTCCCCACTGCTCGCAGGTGCCCAGCAGGGTCTACAACTCATGCCCCCGCAGTGCTACACTGGCCCAGGCACAGTGCAGGCCCCAGTGATGGTTAATGTGCTCCTGGAGCCATACCTGGAAAAGGAGGTACCTGCAGAGAGGCCTGAGGGCCTTCTGCTCCTCCTGTATCTCACAGACAGGCTGCAGCGAGGTTTCGGCCAGGGCCAGGCCTAGCAGCTGCTACCGATGACAGGGGTGGGTGGTCTGGGCCTGTCTATCCCAAGGACTTTGTCACAGAGAGTGGTTAAGTCACTGCTGCCTGCACCAGGGAGGAGAGTGGGTAAAACGGGCTGTTGACGAGTGACGCCTGCTTGGCTGCTCTGTTCAAGGGCGTCCCGCAGGCCTGAGCAGCAATCAGCCCAGGGCTCCCAAGGACCAAATGAGATGTGTCTGTAGCCAAGCCAAGAGCACAACCATCCCCTGGGCAACCTCCCGCCTTTCTCCCTCTTTCTGCCATGACGCAGCAGCTCAGCACTGGGCTCCCCAGGCCATCAGACAGGAGATATCACCCATTCTGCCTGGCAGCTCCACTCCACGTTCTGACATTTACCCATCATGGGGTGCCTCAGGAGGTCATGCACTCACTCCTCAAGCACCATGCAGCCCCAGCAGTAGCAGGGCTCACACAGATGAAGCCAACACACCCCCTGCCTCTTCTAGCCCATCCTTGGTCCAATGATGGAGGAGTTCTGGAAACCTGCTAGCTGGATTCACTACATGCTGAGGGAACTCTGCTGTGGATCCCCTCCTCCGTCCTAAACACCTATGTGCACAGGGCTTGACAYTCCGTACAAATCTGTTCTCTCCTAATGAGCTGCTGGATGGTCTCACGCAGGGGTCCTAACAGAGTGACAAGCCAGAAAAACAAGCTAGATAAAATGCACAAGATAATGCAAGGAAGGCTGTGCTGGGGACATGCAGGGTGATTACACGGGAAAAACAGACACCCTTCAATGGTCCATGCGATGGCGGGAGGTTTGTGTCACACTTCCCCATTCCTCACTGCCACCCTGTCACCAAAATAACTACCAGCATTGCTACCACAGTAATAGACAGCCTCGTCCTCGGCTTGCACCCCACTGATGGTTAAGGTGCTTGTGGAGCCAGAGGTGGAACCGGAGAATCGTGCAGGGATGCCTGAGGGTCTCTTGTTGTTCTCATATATCACAACGACTGGGGGACCGCCAGGTTTCTGCTGGTACCAGCCATAGTAGCTGCCACCACCAGAGCAGGTGATGGTGGCGGTGGCTCCTGGGGACACGTCCACTGAGGCCGGTTGAGTCAGCGCTGCCTGGACCAGRGAACCTGCAGAGGGAGAGGAGAGAGGACAGAAAGCAGCGGATCAGCGAGTGCCGCAGCAGCAAAGCCCCCATGCAGTGCAATGTGGTATCTGACACTTCAGCTGCTGGTATCTCAGAAAGGACAGCTACTTGTAAGCATTTAAGTGGGGGGACAACATCAGGAATCAGGCACAATTCAAGGAGCTCCTGCAACTCAGCCCTCTAAAGGCTCAGAAAGGAGAGCCTACCACACCAGCGCTGTGTCCTATCCAAAACTAGGGATAAAGAAAGTTTCTCCAGTGCAAACTGCTACATTTCTTGACCTGTGAAAAGACAAAGCTGATCCCCTACAAAAAACACAGTGGTTCTTGAGAGGTCTAAAATGAGGTGGTGAATGGACACTAGGCGATGAACATGCACATTTAAGGTAACATCTACAAGTGCTCACTGCATTGGACAGTTCCCTCGACATATTTCTCTCAAGTCTCCAAGCATCGTAGGCTCCAGGTGCCAATTCTGAGCTGAGGCAGAAATTGCTTTCACGGTCAAAGGCTTCATATTTATATGTATGACCCGAGAAGGGAACTCCCACATTGAGTGGCCTATGTAGGAGAGCCAAGCTGGCTAAGACCCTCATATGGGAATGAGAGACTGCCAAACACCCCAGTCCTCACCAGTGCTCAGCATCTCCCTCAACACCAACATAGTTGTTACCACAGTAATAGACGGCCTCATCCTTGACCTGCATCTCAGTGATGGTTAAGGTGCCTGTGAAGCCAGACTGGGAACCGGAGAATCGCTCAGAGATGTCAGAGGGTCTCTTGTTGTTCACATATATCACAGGGACCAGGGGACCGCCAGGTTTCTGCTGCAACCAGGCATAATTCCAGCCACTGCCACCCCCGGAGCAGGTGACAGGGGCAGTTTCTCTTGGGGACAGGGACACAGACTGGCTATGCCAGACCTGCCTACACCAGGGAACTCATAGAAGGAGAAGAGAGAGAACAAAGAGCAGCAGGTCAGCGGTGACCAAACACATGTAAAATAAGATTCTTCTTTCCTGAGGGAGCTCAGGCCCTGGCCAAAGTGGCCCGGAGAGGCTGTGAAGAGTCCTTCCCTGGAGACAGGCAAACCCCAAGGAGACATGACCTCCATCATGTTCACTGCTCAACCCTGATATAGCCAGGGCAGTTGGAGGAGATGCTTATCAGAGCTACATCCAACCTCAGCAGCTCCAGGGCTTCCTTGCCCAGCACCTGCATGGCTCTCTTGCTCCACTGCCTTTTGCTCCTAGTTCCTTTTGCTTCCTTGCCTGTCTGTGGGTGCAGTTTTACAAGGACTTGTCTTTTTCTCAGACCACAGTTACAAAGAACTGTGACAGACCATGGGAAGCTCATGGAGGTCTGTGGTGAGTCCTCTGCAAACGCACCATGGGGACAGCAGACACTGCTCTATAGCCCCTATGATTCTAGGGCATTTCTGCCACAATTCCCTGCTCTTTCTTTCCACTGGGTCACCAGTATTACTACCAGCATAAGCACCACAGTAATAGACGGCCTCATCCTCGGCTTGTACCCCAGTGATGGTTAAAGTGTTCGAGGAGCCAGACAAGGAACTGGAGAATCGCGCAGGGATACCTGAGGGTCTCTGGTTGCTGTTATATATCACAATGACCGGGGTACTGCCAGGTTTCTGCTGGTACCAGCTATAAGCATAGCCACTGCTGCTCCCAGAGCAGGTGATGGTGGCGGTGCCTCCTGGGGACACGTTCACTGAGGCCGGTTGCTGAGTCACTGCTGCCTGAACCAGGGAACCTGCAGAGGGAGAGGAGAGAGGGCAGAAAGCAGTGGGTCAGCGAGTGCCGCAGCAGCAAAGCCCCCGCGCAGCGCGACAACCCGGGGCCCTGTGCCCACAGGGCCTGCCAGGCAGGAGCTCTGGAAACTGCTGCCTGGACAACACAGGGTTGCAACAACTGGGTTTCTCTCAAGTGTCACAGGACAATAATCTTCTGGAACAAGATGCCTGGGGAAATGCACCTGTTGCTTCTTTCCTCAAAAAGAAAACTCAGTCAAACTTGATTCCTAAACTATCTCACACAGGCTCCGAGGTCCCATCTTCACAAGGCATCCACATGAGTTGCCTTGTTCTCCCAAGGCATCCCGTGACCATCCCGCCACAGGGCTGTGCTGAAGGACAGGCCCTCCAGAACTGTGGGGAGGATAAAGGAAGGTCCCCCTGGAACCACTCCCGGTCACACAAACAGAGCTGTCAGAGCAGCCCCAGGCCTGGGTACCTCTCACTCACACACACTGCAAGGGAAGCAGCCAGGAGCTTCTTCCCGCATCTCCACACTGCACCCAGCCCCACTTCTCCTCCCAAGAAACAACATGCAAGGGATCCAGATGCACAAACAGAGGCCTTTATTCCAGGTCACTTTTACACAATACCTCCAACCCCAGTCGACCACCACCTGTGACAGTGGAGATGGAGGTGCCAGCACAGGTCTGAGGAGCAGCTGCATTTCCTACAAGTTGTGCTGCTCCTCAGCAACCCCTCCTGCTTCAAGGTGTGCTCGTAGGCCATGATCAGACCTGTTGGCCAGCTCACAAAGCAACCCTTGGAGCACCGTGGCTGAGCTACAGTCCAAGGTGCTGCTGCAGCACCCTCTCGTGGCTCCATCCGGTCAGGTCGGAGTGCAAAGAGGCATCCAGGAGGGGTGACAAGCTGAGAAGCTCCAAGCAGATGCAAATAGCTTTCACAGTTCTGTGAGCTTCAGAAGCTCAGCCCTCCACAGGCCCGGAGAGCAGCATCCAGCAGATCAGTGCTGCCCCAACGCGGCCAAAACTCAGCCACAGCTCCCGGCTCACGCTGCTGAACGCAGACCATGCAAAGGCACCTGGAGCTGCACACTCTGACATAGGCCAGAGAAAGTGTCAGGGAAGAGGAGCACAAGGGAAGGACACATCTCTACTGCATCACAGGGAGGGCTTCTCTGGGCAAGGACAGGCACTAGGCACAGGGAGCAGCCAGGACAGGTGGTTGTGGCCTCAGTTCCCTGTGTGCCCCACCAGAGCACCAGCCCCACAAGCCCATAGAGCACATCAATGCTCATTATCATCCTCTCCCGCATGGGGAACAGTCAGCATGACCACACACCTCCAGGGGTCTCGAAAAGCTGTCCTGGGCCCCTTGAGGGCTGCTCACTAGCACTGGGGAGCACACTTGAGGGCAAAGAGCCACAAGTCCTACAGATCCAGCCCGCTCACTTGCCAGAGGTGCCGGAAATGCCAGAGGTGCCAGTGCTCCCTGCTCTTTCTTTCCACTGGGTTACCAGTAYTACCACCAGTATAACCACCACAGTAATAGACGGCCTCGTCCTCGGCTTGCACCCCACTGATGGTCAAGGTGGCCGTGGAGCCAGACTTGGAACCGGAGAATCGTGCAGGGATGCCCGAGGGTCTCTGGTTGTTGCTATATATCACAGGGACTGGGGGACCGCCAGGTTTCTGCTGGTACCAGCCATAGTTGCTGATGCCCTAGTCATCACTGCTGCTCCCAGAGCAGGTGATGGTGGCAGTGCCTTCCAGGGACATGTTCACAGAGGGCAGCTGAGTCAGCGCTGCCTGGACCAGGGAACCTGCAACGAGAGAGGAGAGAAGGCAGAAAGCGGCAGGTCAGCGAGTGCTGCAGCAGCAAAGCTGCCAAGCAGTGTGATGCCCCAGGTCTCCTGGGTCTGCTGGGCCCTGGGCACCAGTGTGGCCACGCAGGACATCTTTTCCAAACAGCGCAGGCAGAAGACAGAGCCAGGCCTGGCCCCAGCAGCCTGGGGTCCATTTCCTTCTCAGCAGCTGCTGAGTGACTGTGTCAGGACTGGGGCAAGTAGAGCAGGACACAGGCCTGGGCAGAGTGGGGGAGTGGGCTGTGGCTAGGAGCTGTGTGACCATCACATGGGGAAAACAGACACTGTTCAACGGTCCATGCGATGTCTGGAAGTTTGTGTGTCACACTTCCCCTTTGCTCGGTGTCACCATGGCACCAGTACTCCAACTACCAGTATAGCCACCACAGTAATAGACGGCCTCGTCCTCGGCTTGCACCCCACTGATGGTTAAGGTGCCCGTGGAGCCAGACAAGGAACCGGAGAATCGTGCAGGGATGCCCGAGGGTCTCTGGTTGTTGTTATATATCAGAGTGACCAAGGTACCATCAGGCTTCTGTTGCCACCAGCCATAGGTGCTGCTCCCAGAGCAGGTGATGGTGGCTGTGCCTTCCACGGACATGTTCACGGAGGGCAGCTGAGTCAGTGCTGCCTGGACCAGAGAACCTGCAGAGGGAGAGGAGAGAGCAGAAAGTGGTGGGTCAGTGAGTGCTGCAGCAGCAAAACTCCTGCGCAGTGCGACACCTCGGGGCCCTGTGCCCACAGGCCCTACCAGGCAGGAGCTCTGCAAACTGGTGCTTGGATAACACAAGGGTGTAAGAGCTGTGTTTCTCCCAGTTGTTACAGGACAACATTCATCTGGAGGTGCATCCAGCCTCAAAGACTCCAGGAGTTCCCTTGCCCAGCACCTGCATTGCCCTCTCGCTCTGCTGATTTTTGTTCTTGCTTCTTTGCTTTCCTTCCGTGCACATGGGGCCACCTTGACAAGGACTTTCCTAGTCCCAGACTACAGCTCCACAGCTCCAYAGCAGACCATGGAAAGCATGGGGGGAATTGTGCTTGCGATCCTCGCAAGCTCCACGTGAGGAAACCAGACCCTGTTCAATGATCATTGCAATGGTGGTAGCTTTGGGTCACACTTCCCCATCACTCTCTGTCATCAGGGCAGCAGCAGCAGCATAACTACCAGCATAGCTACCACAGTAATAGATGGCCTCGTCCTCAGCTTGCACCCCACTGATGGTTAAAGTGTTCGAGGAGCCAGAGCCGGAAGCGGAGAATCGTGCAGGGATGCCCGAGGGTCTCTGGTTGTTGCTATATATCACAGGGACTGGGGGACTGCCAGGTTTCTGCTGGTACCAGCCATACCAGCTGCTACCACCAGAGCAGGTGATTGTGGCGGTGGCTCCAGAGGACGTGTCCACCCGAGGTCAGTTGTTGAGTCAGCGCTGCCTGGATCAGGGAACCTGCAGAGGGAGAGGAGAGAGGGCAGAAAGTGGCTGGTCAGCGAGTGCCGCAGCAGCAAAGCCCCCGCACAGCGCGACACCCCGGGGCCTTGTGCCCGCAGGCCCTGCCAGGTAGGAACTCGTAGAGCCCTTGCAAGCTCCACATGGGGAAACCAGACAGTGCTCAATGAGCATTGCAATGGTGGGAGCTTTGGGTCACACTTCCCCATCGCTYTCTGTTATCACAGCAGCAACAGCATAACTACCAGTATAGCCACCACAGTAATAGACGGCCTCGTCCTCGGCTTGCACCCCACTGATGGTTAAGGTGGCCGTGGAGCCAGACTTGGAACCGGAGAATCGTGCAGGGATGCCCGAGGGTCTCTTGTCGTTGTAATATATCACAGGGACCGGGGGACCGCCAGGTTTCTGCTGCCACCAGCCATAGCTACCGCTGCCCCCAGTGCAGATGATGGTGGCAGTGTCTCCTGGGGACATGTCCAGCGTGAGCCTCCTGGCTGCCCAGCACTGCAGTAGGTCCTGGAAGCTGCCAGGCACACACATTCGTTGTCACTGAACAACAGCACTCAGCAGCACCAACCTCCTTTGGGATGCTCCTCTAAGGATCTGTTCTGCCATTCTTCATTCTTCTGTATCCTCCTTCTTATATCAGGCCAAGATTTAGTGACAAACTAAACTTTCAGTAATGTGTCAAAGGCCGGTCCCTCAGGATCCATTCCTCCCTGTTTCCTCAAAGTATCCTAAAATTTTCTAATCAGTGAGAGTGGTTCTCATCTACTTCTGTTCCAAGGACATAGCCTTTGACATAACTTTCGTCATAAGTTTGGGGGACTGCCATTTTAATGGCTCTGATTATGTATGCTTGACAATCTGGAAAGTGGGCTAAACTGACTCAAATATTTGGATCTGAATGGAATCCTGTTGGAATCATACTACCCACAATCTATTGCATTTTAGCCTGCCTACAGGTGCTCATCCTCCCGTGACTGACAAGCTTTTTTGCAAGATCATCCTCTTTTCCTAAAAGAGAATCTCAATTTTCACAAAGACACAGGCTCCTTTGTTCTGTTCATGTGCTTCCTGCACACACACACTCATCCTTCCCACAGCTGCTGGAGCATCTCCTTCTGCTCCAGGTAACCTGCCTGTCTCTAGGAGGACATCAAGACAGGTGTGCCCTGGCCTAAAGGCACCATAGTCTAAAGCAACAGGTGACCGGAGACAAGGTGCTTGGCGACCTCCACTCGGGGAACAGTAATGATGCTGACTTTTGCAGCACCACTTCTGTCAGAGGATTAAGGTCCCAGTTGCCAGGCCTATATTCTCTCACTCCCAACATCCATGCTCCTCTCTCTTAGGCCAGCAACAGACAGGGCGCTGCGGACATCTCCTCCGTCACCCCATATCTGCAGAGTGCTATAGACAGAACAATTGTGTCAATGCAATCACCCTTTGCTACATAAAAGCAAGCCTTCTATGTTTCATGTAGGCAAGAACTCTGCAAGGCCTGCTGCCCGCACTCCTGCAGTGACAGTAGGATGCTGACAGCAACTTCTGCACCAAGACTCTCACCATCTTTAGCTATGTGCTCCATTTTCTCAAGGGGAAAGGGTCTGTGCCATCAGCCTGTAGCTTGCTGTAGAGCTTTGGGTAGTCTGATGATTGTAATGCTTGTGACAGGAGTGACCACACTTTTTGGCCTGACTGTTGAAGTATAAGCATATGCCAACACACGGGGCCACACACCAGGGTACAGGTTCTTACAGAACACAAATGAATACAAGTGGCCCCAGAAATACTTAGGCCTTCCACTATGAGTGCTATGAACAGTTGGAGTTGCAAAGGAGCAATATTTTTCTTTAAATGGAGACTTGTTCTGTGGCTAATTCATTAGCTTTAAAGAAAAAAAATTCTACCACTTAAGAATGCTGTTCCATGGGGACTACAAAGAAGAACTGAATGAAAGCACTATAGTCTAAACAGCTCTGTAACAATGAAATCTTTGTGACAAATGGGTAAGTTACTGCAAGGGGATGCGCTCCCTTTAGTAATAGTGAAGAAGAACTTGTTAAAGATGAGGGTGAAACTAAAAAGAAAAGTTTGAAATTGCCATTTCTATTCCTGGCAAAATATCATGGCCAGCTGAAAGCAGTTAAAGCACATGTAGAAAACATCAGAAGTCAGGGGGGAATGTGTTGCTCAAAGAAAGTAAACATTCGGTTTATGTTCCATCTCTCACCATTTACAGTAGAAGTAGAAACAGCCCCGAAATCCCTAAACAGGAAGTCTTTGGTCCTTAACAACAAAGCTGTATTTATAAAATTATGCTGCTTCCATTTCCCTATTTTATAACTGAACCTTAGCACCAAAAAATGTTTACATAGGCAGACTATTTTATGCTTAACCAACTGTTCCTCTACCAGGTGTCAAAAGCAGCATCAGGATTTCTAAGGCACATATATAAGGCTCAGTAGTGTTTTAGTAAAACCTGAAACTTCTCAACCCCAACTTCCATGACAGGCCAATCTGACAGATAGAGTGTGTCCTCAGCTGTCCCTGGCTGAGATCTGCTGGGTGCTTGTCCCTCAGGCTTGCGCTCGGGCCCAGGTTCCCAGGCTGTCGTCTTCTGTCAGCTCTGGCTCTAGACTTCATTGACTGTGGACACAKCCAAGGAAGCTACCAGCTCACATCCAAGTCTTCCTCCCCACCAAGTGATATTAGCTTATTCTTGCTTTTTCTCATTTGTTAGAAAATCCTGTCCCAGCAAATTTATGGTCAAGTTAGCTATCCTCAGTCCGCCTCCAGCATAGCAAGTGAAACTAGATGATCTCCAGAGGTCCCTTCCAACCTTAGTGGTTCATTGAAACTTTGCAGAAACACTTTCTCGTGTGTTCTGGCTAACACAGCAAAAACACACTCAGGGGCTCCCTCCTGAACCTCACTAGATTTGAACCACAGCATAATCTGGCAGTAGAAGGGTCACTGCTAAAACACAGTATCTTCTCCTCTGAGATAGTACTGACAACTGGAAAGGAAGCAAAAATCCTACACCTCTAATGTGATGCCATTTGCCATAGAATACTGACTTAACCTCGTTAGATATTCTGGCTGGGGCCATGCTGCTCTCTTAAGGACATGAAGCAATGTTCTCCGCAGTGAGAGGAAGCGCCAGCAGAAAACAGCTTCAGCCCACGTGACAACTATGCTAAGCCTATGTCTTTCACAAATGGGATTTATTTCCCTTATAAAGCAAATCAGACATATGTTTACAGGAAGTCCTACAAGCCACACAGTCTCTGTTTTTATTTAAGCATTATGCCATTGAGCAAACTCCAAATAAACTGTATTCTGAAATGCAGCACTGTTACCACGAGTTTGTACAAGAATTTCCTGCCAAACCATCCCAATATCCAGCATCCCAATTAACCTTGGAACAGAAGCATATTCACACAGAAACATAAAGCTGCAGGGTTACTGCAATCTTGTAAAATTCAGTCCCAAAGAATAAGGTGGAAAAAAAGCAGACACCCAACTGCAAAGTTAACTTTAAAAGATCTTTATAAATGAGACTTCTTTTTTTTTTTTTTTTTTTTTTTTCGGTGGTCGCCGTATCATTAAAAAATCAGTAACAGCTGTGAAGGATCACATTAATCACATTATTGTGCTCTCCGTGCCACATGCTGTCTACCGTACTGTTGAAAAGTTAAAGTTATGGCCCTTGGCTTCCAGCAGGGGTCAGGTTCTGCTGGCAAATGAGAGACCAGATCTGACTGAACAGAAAGTTGACTTCAAAAAAATAATTAAACTCTCCACCTCCAAAGACCCGGCTCATTAAGGGTCAACCACGCGCGCAGGTGAGGGTTCACTGGTCAAAGTGCTCAAGCCCTGCTTGGAACCGGGTTCAGCCACAGCTCAGGAGTGCCTGGGGAAAAGTGAGTGCAGCAGAAGCAGGTGATGGGGCAAGGTGCCCATGGCAGTCAGGGAGAGGCTGTTAATCCCAGCAGGGTAATGACCCATGGAAGTACTAAAGGAAAGGTGCTGCGAGCAGCTCACCTAGCTGTAGGTTAAGCAGCATTTTAGAGCTAGAAATAATTGCTTTTGTGTTTCTTTCCCCCTTCAAAACCCGGGGGGCACGTGGAGAGGGCATTCTGCTGCAGCCACACGCTTATGTGTAATTGGATTGTCAATCAAGAGACAGGAGGGAGGGAGGAAAGCAGGAATGGGAACAGGGAAGAGGCAGGGTTCAAGCCTGGGCTCAGGGTGACTTTAGATATAAATAACAGTAGTGTGAGGGGAACATGAACATAAGACACCCCTTCCTAACCTGCATCATTTGTTTGCCCTTCTCTTAGTATTTTATGTTGTTTATTTCTACAGAGCTGAGGCTTTCAGTTGGTGAGACATCACACTGAAAAGAACTACTTCCATGACATGAATGCACAGCATTCTTTCTACATGGGCATTTTTGCACCCAGACAGCAAAACCTTCCCACTCTGAGGAATTTCATTCAGAAGCAGAAGAAAGAGAGGGGAGAAGCCAGCCAAGGGAAAAGGCTGCAGTAAAACTGCCCAAGAGCTACTGTGAGAACAGCAGCTTATAAGAAGTGGGAGTTAGACTTCCTTTTCCCAGATAATCTTTTTTTTTTTTTTTTTTTTTTTTTTTAAGTTATTAAAGCATCTCAGTAGACCAAGCCTTCTGTCCATATAGGTAACACAAACCCTGTGCTGCAGACTACAGATTAAGTCTACAGACTTCCAGGCCACACATCTGCCCCTTTCCCTTCTCCTACTGTTCTGCCTCCAGTCCTCTTCCCCCAGCTCTACCACTGCCCTCTCCTGCCTCATGTCTTCACATTCAGCAAACAGCAGGGAAACATTAAACTGCCTTCGATTCACTTTACCCCTAATCAGCTGGCAGGGCAGGCAGCCCCCAGCACCTATGGAGGTGAGGGGCACTGGCAGGACCACTAATGTGTAACGCCAGGTGCCCCAGACATACGCCGCTGTAACGAACCTGTAGCTCCAAGTTCTGCACAACCACTATCCACCGTTTCAGACACCTAAACAAGGTGTTTGTGTCTATGAAGACCCCAGTAATAGAAAAGAACAGCTCTGAATTTAACAAGCAAATAAGGGAGGTGTGTTTTTAGAGTTAGAAAAAAAATCCTAAACACATAGCTATGAAAATGTACCCTAATATAGAAGGTACCATTCAAAACACCTCAAAGTCACATTAGAGATGCCCATGGAAGAGGTAGCACAGGGCATCAAAAGACAGAATGACCTTAATGGGAGAGGTGCAGAGTAAAAGAAATCACACTCAAGCCACTATATACATACACGTATGGAGAAGGGTAGCAAAGATGATCAAAGACATGGGATGCCTGTACTAAAAAAAGAAAGACTAAACAGATGGATCCTTCACTTCTATCAAAGCCTGTGATGGCCAAGGTCAGGACAAGCCCGTTGAGGAATGGATGGTACGTTACTTGTTGCAGTGGGGAGCCCAGAAGAGCCCCTCCAAGGCCAGCCCGGCCAGGCGTATGGGATAAGCGCATCTTTGGCACCCTCACCTCTTGGACTGGGGCTCCCCAGCAGACCATCCTCAAGTCTAGCTGTCCCCACTAGCCATAGAGCAGTGACACCTGCAGCAGGGTCGCACATTCATACCACGTGGGCAGAGCACACACCAAAGCGAAGAGGCACTGTCATTCAGCTGCAACACAATTTTCTTCATGGACCTGGAACAAATTCTAAACATCTCCAGAGAGAAATGTGGAGTTTCTGCTGATCAGGGCAGCACAAAAGGAAGGCAGTTTCCTTTCGGATGGTGCCTGATAGGGTCCCACACATTAAGCTGGCTGGAGTTTAAGTTATCTGCTTCAGAGCAATAAAGGACTGATATGCTTGAAATCACTAAGGTTTGAATCACTCAGATTCCTCCTCCGACATCAAAACTTTGGAAATAAATCAAAAGGGGGAGTGATTAATGCTAAACTCATGGCCCACTCCCCCTAAAGGCTCAAGAATGCAGGTGTGGTATCTTTGGTCCAAAAGAAGACCTTGTAGTTGTCTCTTTTGTGCTTGCCTCTCAACGAATAGCTGCCTTTTCCCTGATATTTTCCTCTCTGGCAGCACAGGGCCCTGAACACATATCAATTCATACATGGTGCTTGCCTGGACACATTTGGACCAGTTCTGACTCACTGCCTCTTTCTTCTCTCCTCTGCTTTCCAAATAGCCATCCAGGATTGTTTACTTTGGCAACACCTGCAAAAAAAAAGTCTCAATGAAAAGGAAAAATCCATTAGGAAAAGCCAACTGAGTGCTAAAAGGCCCCTAATCAGTGGAAAGTTTAAAGAGCACCGCTCTGAGAAAAGCTGTGCTGCCTTTCCAACACCTTTGCAGCAATGTGTGAGGCTATGACATGTCAAAGCGAAGCCCCAAACACAGGCACTGTGCCWAAAGAATTGGCTTCGTTCAGGATGAGGGATGTGTGTATGTCCGGGTGGGTGGTGGGGAGGGACTTGCTTATGTAGAAACAACTGCACTGGGGCCAAATACTGGCAACCAAATTTGTAATGTCGCTTCTGCCTGGTTAAAGCACATAGCTGTGGATATTCTTCTCAGCCATATGTGAAATCAGGGAGTTTTTGCAGACCAACAGGCTGCACCTTGACCAAAGCAGGAGCTCAAATTGCAAGGGCCACTGCAAGCTGATCACTTGTTTCCCAGTCACGGGAATCTCAGCAAAGCTGGCTGGGGCAGAAAGGCAGTGTTAGAAGAGGATGTGGTGCTAATGAGGGAGAGGCTCTTCAAACTATTATCTTCCTTGATCTGGAGCAAGAAATTCAGCCACTATCTGGACAAAATAGGAGATACAGTTCAGGCTAAAATGCAGGTGCCAAAGAAATGCCTCCTATTTTTTGATTCCAATGTCAGAGATGACTATGAGTTCCCTGGTGTTCCCTTACATTGCTTTGGGTTGCAGAACCTTGTCTTTCCCAGACAGCCATTTTTCAAAGCCATCATTTAACATTTTACAGATCCACCATGTTTTACAGTTTTCAAAGCATTTTGCAAAAGTTAATTAACTAACTGGTCTTTTGAGTTCCCCAATAACTAAGAAAAGTGCATGTTTTTATTCTAGTGAGCAAGCAAAATACCCATAATGAATCTGCTCCTCTATGAATTGCTTTTAAAGCTTCATATGCCCATCACATAGTGATAGAAATAGCCCAGATTAGGGTCAGTCCTGTCTCCTTAGTTTTCTACAACTCTAAATTCAGTATGTAATAAAGCTGTAAAGCTTACGCCATTGAAGTATGTGTACATTGCAKTCCAAGGTGAGCACAAGCAGATATACAAGCTCACCGCGTAAGTTACAGGCTTTGGTGTGCACTGTACAAGCTTGTCTTGAGCATCAGGTGAACACTCTGCATCTACACCCTAAATCACTGCTGTGACACTCTACCTAGCTGAAGAAGCGCTGTGTATCTACACAACATTCAACTATGGACCATACTACAGTCTGGTTGTTATTTGTATGCCACCATAAGCACAGCAGTTTTGCATTCAGGCATTGAATTTCAAAGAAAAATCTACCACTCTATGAAAATTTAATCACCCAGCCCTAAGTAAGATCCATGGAGCCTGCAACAGCTCAAGTGCAAAGTGCTTATTACAGTGTGAATTGAGTTTCCTTTCTAGAAAATAAACTGATGTGGAAGAATAAGAACAGTTGAGTTCTGAACTTTTTACAGTATATAAACAGCTGTATCCTCAAGTGAGCTGAATCATCACATAGAGATGAAATACTCTTGAATAATTGGTTGTACTTTTCAGGACAAGTTCTTTCTCAACCACATAATGCAGGAATATCCTGCATACTTGTTGGAGCTGAAAAAAAAATGTGCAATCTCAGCTTTCCCACACAACACTTTACAGGTAATAGTGTGCAGATAGTGTTCTGTCAGTGTCCTGTCATAAAACAGTCCTATCAGGGAAAAGCTCAACTCTCTTCAATTACCTTCTTGTTAGAACTTGATAATTTTCACCTGTGTCCATCATTAGCCAATCCCAAATTACCAGCTCTGCCCTGCTGACCACTCTCACTCAGCCTTTCAGGTATATAAGTCCTTAATCATCACTAAATAAAGGTTTGCTTTTTGTTTTTGCTTAGGGATGTGCTTTTTAAGGAGCTTTCACTTAATGTGTTCTCGGTAGCTTCTGGATTTTGCTCACAGTTTTAACAACAGCCATGTCAGGTAAGAAAAAGATCTTTTGTGCTGATCTATACTTTGTGTGTTTACGATTGTATTGGTATTTCTTTCCCGCTTATTTTATATGATGAATATTTGGTAGGCTTTGGGCAAGCCTAAGTTGTAGCAAGTTTTTCTACAACAGGCTGCTGTACAAGGGTTAGAACTATTTCAGGTTGCTAATAGGTTGTTCTTTCTTGGTTTTGTTTTGGTCTGTACTGGTTTTAGCTAGTACATTGTATGCTTAGCTTGTCTGTAAGCCTCTTGAAGAAGAAGAGGAAAACGTTTAGAGTATGAGTCTTGGGCTTATAGCACAGTCCTTGCCCATGAATGTATGGAAAAAAAAAAAAAAACCACCATTATTCTTGTGTTCTCCATATTATCTTCTTTATAGAAGTCTTACTGAAACATGCTTCTTTAACTAACAAGCAGAATAGCTCTAGAAACTCCTCTGTGGATTTTGGAGAAAGTGAGAATAAAATGTAGGCTAAAGTGTTAAATTAGCCTGTGTTAAGTAGTCTGTTTTGTGCATTAGTCTTGTTGTCTAGATGCCTGCCTAAGTGACATCTTGTATATCTCTGATACATTTGTATCCTGCTTTTTCTGTGCTTCTTTCCACTAGCTGTGACTCCCTATATCTCCTGCTTAGATGCCATAAACACAGCCTTTCTCCTCCAAGACTTGTGTTAATCAACTGCAGGTTCCTGCCTCTCTTCCACCTCTGTAATCACCATGTGGAAAATGAGGCTGGGTGAGGCTGGCCCTGAGGACTGGTCCAGAAGAGGTTTTAGAGGAGTGTTTGCCCCTGGCAAACTAACATTTTTGCTTTGCCTCATCTGTTTCCAGGACTTACTTGTTCTAATGGGATGGTAATTCTTTGGCTATGTATGTTAATTTGACTTTTACTGCAAATGTTGTCAGGTTTCAAGGTGCATTAGACTCTTTTGGTACCAGGCTGGGGTTAACTGTTTATACACCTCATAAATGAGCATGGTGTTCTATATGCTTCAGATTTTGCTCTTATTAAAGCTTTATTTCCTATTGATTATATCTGTATGAATAAAGTCAGGTCACTATGGAATCTTTAAATAGAAAATAATTGGGATTACCTGGGCATCTGATCTCTAAGTAGTAAGTATCTGTCAATTCTTCATAGCATTTTCAGTCAAGGTTCTGAAAGCAATCTGACGTCAAAACTGAAGCCTATGATCATCACTTGATAATACAGCAGCTATCTTAATTTTTCCCTGCAAGATAACCTGAGGCACAGAAAATGGAGCCAAATTGTCAAGACTGGCTTAGGAAGTCTGGGAATCCTGATTAGCAATGGCATCCTGAACCACCTGATTCATGGACCTATAGATTTGGGTATCCCAACTGCCCTTTTCTTTATGAAAGAAGGTATAAGTATTTATTTTATCAGCTTCTCTGGACTGAAATGTCAGCCTCGTGACAAACTTATTGCCAAAAAGTATTTCATAAAGTCCTGGTAACACTTTTAATGAGATAAGTACTTCCTGGAAGACAGGGAGACAGGAGTTCAGGCCCTTATAAACTGCTGTGGCAGCGTGTGAAATGTTTCACAGAGATACTAAAACTATACAAAAGGTTATATGAAAGGAGAGACAATTCTCATATAGAACTGTAGAGAATGTAGTTTTTTCGTTTGCTTCAGTTCTTGGTCTTGATGTTTCAGTGCTGTTATACATGTTGCTAGTCTCTGACCAGGACAAAGACTTTGCTTTTCTTCACCAGTCAAGAGTGGGTAATGATGGTAGGAGAAAAACCTTCCCCAGAGCAGGAGGCTTATACTTTAAGATGAGGATATGTCACTTTGCAGAAGGCCCCTCCAGTCCCTTAGGATGCAAGCTGCTGCAGCAGCAAGAGTCTGGGAGACTGAACAATTTGTGGCTTGTGTGTGTCTTGGGAGGACAGAGGTTCATAAGAGCTGTTCTAAATGGGCACTTTACTGACAGTGCTCACCTTTAATGGCCTTTTTGTGAAGTTAGAGCTTGGCTTTTAGGCCCTTTTTGCAATTCATCACTTAATCCATATGCGCTACCTTAGCCAAGAGTCGGACAATGGGGCCCACTGTGTCTGGTTTTGTTATGGAGCAGCCAGAGTGGCTTTTAACTAAAACAATGTATCTGAAGGAGAAAAATGTAATCACCTTGAATTCCCCACTGATCTGACTGACTTATGGCAGCTTTGCAAACACTCGTGTATGTGTGTAATCAATGCAATCAAAGCTGGTGATATAGTGCCATACACATCAGGCATGGCAGAAAACAGTAAGAATGTATGTGCTTTTGCATGTATGAAATATGTGGGGATAAAACACACGGGAAGGAAGAAATGTCTGTGCATACTAGTTCTGCAAAGCATTTTTCTACTACATATAATTTTTCATAATCAAGTGTGAGAATATATTTGTCTGGCAAGGAAATATGTTACACAGTCCTGAAATCAGCTGAGATTCTAAAGGGTCTCTCAAAATTGTGCATCTTTAATGACAGATATGTCTCTTAATCTATTTCTCATTCCCATTTAGGAAGTGGTGTGAAGAGAGGGTAAAAGTTCTTTTGTTTTTGCCCAGTCTTCTAATGCTGCTGCACAAAGACTACTTGATGTACGATTTGTCTAGGAACATGTAAGCCCAGTGTGCCTCACTGCCGAAAACAGTCCATGGTCTACTGAGACTTACAAGACTTCAAATGAACTTGCAAAACTCTACTATTAAAATGCCCTCAGATATGAATGAAACATATGCGCACCCTTATCTTGGGGAAAGTGAGAGGAATGCTTCCCTCAGGTGTCAAGGAAAGGTGTAACAGGCCTTCAGCACTGCTTTTCATCCTAATGGAAGCTCTGCCTACAGGTGAGGGAACCTCACTGAAATCTAGTGTGATTCTATGTTCCTTCTTTACAGGGTGCTCACTACTGTGAATCCAGTGGTAGAAAGGTCATCTGGCACAGGGCAGGATTGGGCCTCTTTGTGCACTCTGATGGGCACATCCTACCATCATTTGGCTCAGGAAACTTCACTGCTTGCTACTTGCACCCACACCTGAGCCTCCAAGTTAAAGGTTCCCCTCCTCTATTTCAAAAGGAGATCACATTTTTAGGCCCCGGTTTCAACTAAGCTAATATGGAAAGCCAGGCGGCTATGGAGGCTTCTAGAAGCAATTAATGTTAATTATAATTAACATTATAATATAATTATAATAATTATATATTATGATTATTCTAATTATTAAATATAGTAAAGCCTCTAAAAGCTAACAAGGTATACTACCTTTCTGTGGAATTTAACCCATTTGAATTCAGCTCTAGGTACCTACATAAAAGCCGCAGTTTGGGCAACCAGAGAAAGTGGGTGGCCAATCCAGCACTTCAGAGTGGCAACTACTAACCTCAGTTAATGTTCTCTGAACAGTTGGTTTCTCTCCCTATGTAGTCATTCCATCTATGCCGCAATCTTATCAGGCCTTCAGTCTTCCAAACAATTATGCCACAAAAAGGGAAGGATATTCTCACCTTCACTTAAACATGTAGCGGAAACCAAAGTAGGCAAGCAAAACTCAGTAATGCTGGTGTTCCCCTGGGACTGAAACCTGAATGACTGTGCAGAAGGTCTGTTGAAGTTGTAGTTCCATTTTCTTTTCTCTTAGATCCCAACACCTGCCTGCCATTTAGTTGCCTCTGAAGGCTGGCCAAAGGACATCAGATCAAATAATAAAAGCCACATTGAAACAGTGTTTCAGATGAAATGGTATGAGTGGAGGCGAGATGGGGAATGGAAAAGGCTCCTATAAAAGAGCCCACACATACATGCAAGAAGGTCATTAACTCATGCCTTTTGCTATCTTTGCAGCCTGCATTCCCTCAATTATTACATCAGAAGGAAATGAGAGCACTTTGCCAAATACTAATGGACTTGATGTTTTCATAATCTCAAGTGCACAACAATCAGAGCTGTTTATTTTCCAAAGAAGATGGGAACCAGGGGAGGAGGCTGAAGACTGCAAAGAGCTTCCAGAAAGCTCAAGCCAGTTCTATATTCAACCCTTGCTCAGTCTCTAGCTGCCAGGGTGATATTTATCTGAATCATTCACTAGATGAGGCCTTGTGCTTCTTGAGGAATGTGTCAAAAGCTTGTGGAACTGCAAAGAGGCCTCAGAGAGGCTGTAACTTCCATCAAGCCATCTGTGTCCTTCTCTTAAGGATGGAAAAAATTTGTGGCTGAGACTGAAAAATAAGCTTTAACTACAAGAGTATTTCTCATACCTGTTTCTCGGGTAAAAGGTAACCAGGGTAGCTAGATACTCCCCTGCAGCCAGTGTTTGTGCCACTCGCTATACAGCAACTGACGGCATGTGTTTGAGTCTGCAAAATACTTCAGAATCCCACTTCAGCTTGAATTAAGCAGCTTTAGTCTGTTTTTGTATGTCTGCATTTAATGAAACTGTTACATGTTTATCTCTGAAGTGAGAGTAGCAAGAATGACCCCTGGGCAAAATGCAGTGCTGAGAAGACATGAGAGGATATGACTGAGCTGACAGGAGTTGTCTCTGTAGTAGCATGAAGAGGTCAGTTCTTTTCCCCCTGTTGTCAGTATCCTTTTTCTCTGTGAATGGCAGCTACTTGAGAGCTGAAGCCTGTGTGAAATCCTAGGCTTTGTTTACACAGGTTGGCAGGATACTTGTGCATGCTTGGATTTTTGCTGCTGCACAAATATGAGTCCCTCAAAGTGTCAGTGAAGAACCTGGGGTCTCTGCTGCTACAGTCACCAGGCTGGTCCATCTGATTCATGTGGTGCATTTGTATGAAGATGCTGGTCCCTCTGGTTAGGCCTTGTGAACCAGTGAAGCCTGAGACTCTTGCTGCTCAGACTTTGGGAAGAAAAGCCTTTGGCATGAGCCTCATGGTCTCAGTTCCCTTTAAAGCATGAACACCACAGTAATGGGACCCAAGCACAGGGGCTAATGTAGAAATGACTCATCCCAGTCAAATGATCCCCCTAACAGCATCTCAAGTTTATATATTTACATTCATCAATTCCAAAGGTGACAAAAGAAACAAGTTCTGCGTAATTTGGGAGAGTCTTTGGGCTAAACTGGGATACAAATTCCTAGTGTGCATATACTTCTGTGTACCTAAGATCACCTCCCAGATGTTCATATACACAGGCCCTATGCTCTAGGGCTCAGACAATTCAGTATCAGGTCAGTGATACCTTATTTATAAATAGCATAATAGGCCTGTTGTGTATTGATGAAGGTGTTATTACCACCTGTGTCATGCCTCCTGCCAACTTTGTACCCCCGTAGCATGCAGGATCAGAAAGCTTTCCTGATGGAAAAACAAAGGGTTGTCCGGTCAGCTTTTGAGGGCTGAACAGTGTAAGGGCCAGGTAGCGCCGAGCCCTGGGTGCGTGTTAACACCTGCAGACAAAGAGCCTCCCCCGCGGCGCCGCTGAGCAGCGGCGCGCCCGGCGCCCGGCAGGTGRCGCCACAGGCCAGGGCTAGGGCGGGCGTCGCGCGGGGCCCGCGGCGGCTCCTGCGCAGGCTCTGGGTGCCCCGAGCCCCGCCGGGAAAACTGGTTGGTGACAGGGCTGCGGGGCGAGGGAATCGCGGACACCCGGGCACGGGACGTCGCCCCCGACAGCTGCCGCGGCAGCAGTCAGAGCAGTTTCCACGGCTGCGGATCTTGCATTTGTGTGTTGCATGTGGTCAGCGCWGCTGGTGTGTGTATGGGATTTCACCTGTGCAGGTGGGGGCTGAAGCTGGGTCTGTACCTGTTGACATGCTGTAGCTGGAATACTGTCTGTGCCTTCCTTATGTTAAAGCCTCATAAACATTCAAATATTGGGGAGGTTGGATACCTTGGACAAAGGGTGGGGGAAAAAAACCACTTAGGGTAGAGATTTGATGAAGATCTTCTTTTACCTCTACTGGAGTAGGCACAAGCTATGAAGCCCTCAAAGGACCCACAGTTGTCTTAGCATCATAGGACCATGTTTTGCAGTGCTGGGGAGTACTGGGCATTATGTGGACCTTGCCTATAACTCCAAGGTTTAGGTGTGATGAGTGCCATTAAGCTTTCMTAACAAACTTTAATATTGCTTGCATTTGGTTGCTGTTTTTATTTTTGAAAATAGGACATCAGTACAGTGGCTCCTCAGTACTGGCTGGTCTTGTGGCACTGCAAAAATACAAATGAACAGGGCAAGCCCAGATAACCCAGACTGAAGGGATCTATAATAACTCACACTGAATGGAAAGGATTTTTTGTTGCAGGCATCACAATGGCAACATAAACAATACTTTAACATTGTTTTAAACATGCTTTATATCTCCACCAGTAAATATAAGCTGCTGGTGTAAAGGAAGAGACAAATATAGCTGAGATGGGAAGTGATGATTATCCCTTGCCTCAAGTTAAAATTGTATACAGGAATACTGAATCAGGGGAAGAACTGCCTGTGCTGCTTATAGAAAAATGAAATATTCTAAACTGCAGATGCTGTACTGGGAGGAAGAGATTAAAAGATAGGTGGGGCAATCACCCTAACCTGTTGGAGCTGCTAGTTGGAAGGTTACCAAGCTGCATCATCAGTAGAACATCCATTCTCCAAGAGAAAGCAGCTGGGGATGCTTTGTCCACATGGATCTTCCCTGTGTGCTGACTTAGGAGCTATTCATTAGTCTCATGGAGATATCTAACTTGAAGAGATTAACCTGCTCTTCTTCCTTGGCAGAGCGTCTTTTCCATCAGAAAAAAAAAAACAATTTTCTGTATTTCCAGTCCTTTCCAGACACAGTGTTCAATGGCTCTCTTAGGTGCTTTGTTCGCATTCTAGTGCTGAGATTTCTAGCTTGCACTCCCCTTTATTTCCTGGCTTAAAATTTTAAGTACATGACTCAGGCAGCTACTTGCCTCACTTTTAGCAGTGGCTAAGAGCTATTTGATGATTGGAGCTTACACAAATTGCACTACCTGCCTGTGGAAAAAAAAGTACTTGTGATAATAGTAAAAGCAGAAATTCTTGTGTTGCAAACAGGCTTGTGTTTAAAAACAAACTCTAATAYATGCTCAACACTGTCTTCAAAGACGGGCAGAAAAGCTGTCCAGTCTAAGTAAACTAGCTCTTAAATATTACACTTTGGACAGCTATTTCTTAGTWGTGTGTGTGGTTAGCACTATTTTAGCAGCAGCAGTGAACAGTAGAATTGTCTAAGATGTTCCATCTACTACAGAACATACTGGGCTTTTATGTTGGAATTTTCATAGTAAAGCCTGTTATGTTTGGAGCACTCAAATTCTTGAAATACAAGTGATACTTACACCTCACTCAGGACATTTACACAACTCTTCAAAATCTTGCCTGCATTCTTTTTAACCATATTGCATCCTTGAAGTGTTGTAGGAGAAGATACCCTAGAAGCAGACCAAGTGAATTTGTTTCAATGCTGGTGACAAAAGGAGGCCAATGCTTTCAACCAATGTCACTTTGGTGGTAGTAAGCTATCATCTTGCTATTCAGATGGTGAAGCACTTGTACTAATAAAAGTTCTGTTTTAACCCTTACTGTTAGGCATGGTGGTACTCTTGTTGTATATCCTTTCAGCTCAGCTGCTCAACCTGCTTCCTGGGGTTCCCATGCTGTCTCCTAGGGCCCCAGTTGCGATTCTCCTGCATCCTTAGCAAGGCTAAATAGAAGCATTTGAGGATACTGGTGGGGAAAGGGGAAAAGATGGCAAGAAATTACAAGGGTTCATCTGTGGGCYATCTGAGTTGGCCTACAGGCAACATCTGACTTGAATGCAGAAGATATGATGTTCTAGAAAGTGCAATGGCCTACTGATATATCTTACCTCCCATGAAGGGGAAAAAATGTTGACACCCTTCTCACCTGCCAACTTCAGAATTGATATTTTTCTTAATTCAGTTTAAATAATTCAAACTTCATAAGACACACAGAAAGCTTGTCTCTTTTCAAAAAAAAAAATGGTTCTATGCAGGTGTATAGTTGTTCATAGTCAAATAGTTGAAAGAAAAAAATGTCTAATGGAAGATATGTAGGTAAATACCATGCAACCTTCTGAAAGATTTAGTACAGTGCTGTCCAGCTGCAACATCACATCAGAAAAATATCTGAAGGTCACATTTACAGCCTTCCAGAGCACTTGAATCTAGAGCAAGTGCTATGGGGACAGATCCAGGTCTGCATGGCATTCTTCCTTTTGTGCATCACCATGGGAAACAGCTAGGGTTGCCAGGAGCTTGGATGTGTTGTTTTTCTCGCTCCCTCATCCACTCGCTCCCTCCTTCACCAAATGCTTTCTCAGTGATTAGTTACTGAGTAGAAGGGTCTCTAGTTACCACGCAGCCTGCCATCTCTCCTCATTTTATTGGAACTAATATCCCACCTGCGATGATAAGGTTTAAACTTGTTTAATCTCCCAGCTTAGCTGTGGCGTTTTAATATTTTTAAAATGATTGTTTCAGAAAAAGGGGGATTTAAACAGGTTTTGAATAAATAATAAAAGCCCTTCTCACAGGTTGCAATGCAGTCTGGGAGGCATGAACCATTTTCATCAGGTCAGATTTCATGTTCGGTTATCCCAAGGTGGCCTGACTTTGTGCCTCTGGATTTACAATGAAAGTCAGATGCAAAGCAGTTTACCRAGGAGAAACTGCTTTAATAATGCATTTCCTGCTCAGCAAGCAGCAGATAGAGTGACACTCATGAGGAGTGGGGAAGTGAAGGAAATCTCTCAAAGGAACTAATTTTTCCTTGCAGTTCAACAACTTTTTTCCTCCAGTGACATTTTTTGGGAAATAAAAGTTGACAAGACATACATGGCATCTGGATGAGAAATGAGACGTGTTTGTAGTCTTAGGCCTTACAAGCTGAAGCCCCTCTGCCTTATTTTAAATTTAAGAGAAAGGAAATAGGTTATCTCACAGGGAAACCTCACTGGCATTAATGTAAGGCCCTCCTTATGGAGCAAGCTAGATGAAATAGGTTGTGCTGACATGCAGAAGGCCTTGGTTTCTTTCCCACTCCTTGCTCTCAGACCTGGGAATAGTGTTTTGCCTCAGGAGGAGGTGTGCTCTTCTCTGAGCAAGAGCAAAGCAGTAAAGCCAGATGTTCTGAAGAGTTTTGTCCTCCTATAACGTCCAGGTCTTTAGAAATACAGGCTTACAGCACACATGTAAAGCGTGCAAAGCTAGGCAATGCTTCTAGCAATGTTTGAGACAGTGCCTGTTCTTCCTGCATGTAGGCAATCCTTGGTGAAATGTGTGAACGCAGTGAATAGAGGAGAGGCAGTCTGACCATTTCTAAGAGAAAGGACTGCCAAGAGAGCATGCAGCTGAGTTGTGGCTCAGGTTCAAGGAGCCTAAGCAGCTCTGCCTGGATGACCCAAGCTATGTGTAATATGTGATGGTCCCGGGACAGAAATAGATGGCAAAGAGCTGTTATATGAATGCCAACTGCTAGTATTTGGGGCAAAGGCCTGCCAGACTGTTGTTCTGTTTCCAAGTCATCCAGAAGTTAACATATCTCAAAGACGGTGATTATGAAACAAACTTGGAGCATATGCTTGTATGTTCAAATTTTAAAGAGCAGTTCAGTTCAAAACTGGCTATAATATGAGGAGTTAGCCTTGTCACCAACAAAGGTCCCCTCAACTAAGCTGGTTAAGAAGAAATTAATAGATGCAAGTTGCTGGAAGACAAAGAGGAGGAAAGGGAAGAGAATGAAATTTGTCATTAGTGTGTGAAGCCCTTTCTTGCATTGCTCAAATAAAGGCTTCTGGCAGGTGCTTAGAGGTTATGGGCAAAATGGCAAATAAGAGCAATTTACTTCACAGCATATAATCATGTTGCTGGTATTTCTACATATTAAACACAAATAACCACAGGACAAAAACATGTAAAATCCAGATGAGATAAACTCTGCTAAGACAAACTACTGCCTCCATTGTACATACTCTCTGAGGGAGAACAGGGTGGTTCAGCATGTTTTCTGCAGCACTATTTTAACTTTTAAAGCTAACCTGAAATAGTGTAGTATTATCCCTATTTTTTAGCAATGACATAGAAGTCAAGTAATGACTTGCTACATGCATTGCTAAAACTCTGTTTAAAAAAAAAAAAAAGCCCTGTAGGCAGAACCTAAATACCCCAAACTGCAGTTGTCTGCCTCAACATAAAAGCATCCTTCTCACCAAAACCAAACAAAACCCTTAACTAAATTCTTTATGGGAAAGATGTGATATTACAGGTTGAAAGGTGTCTATATATAAAATAAAGATAATTTTTTTTAAAAAGAGCAGGATAATAGTGAGATTTGGACTCACTTATCTACTGACATGAAGGAAAGAACAGGGTATATCAATGGGAAGATAGAAAGTGTACTTTTAGCTTCAAACATACTTACGTACATGTGAAGACATGGTCAGAGGTTACAACACCATTATAGTGAAACCTGATTGACAGGATAACCAAATGTGCTTCCAAATGCCCAGAACACAATGCAAGAGAGGGCTATATGTACCTCCTTCGTACAGGGGAGAGAACTAGTTTCCATAAGGGCTCTGTACTAATCATAGAACTGTTTYTCACTTTGAATGCCTTTTTTCATTCATGAATTAAAAACAGGGCAAATGTGGGAAGCTGTAGACTTGTTTTAAGTAAGTTGGAGGCTCTTCTAGTAAAAGAAATKTCAAGCTAAGTGATATTGCAGAATTTATCTAGATGYCCATTAAGCCACACCACATGGAAGGAAAGCTCTGCAGTCAGTATGAACATGATACCTATTTTAATGCTAATGCTTTGCAATATTCATGAGTATGTAAGAACTTTATTGTATTAATGATATGTGAGACTTCAAACTGTTAAGCAAAAGTTTCAGATAAATCATAGTAGGTTGCTATGGACATAGTGCCTTTATTTTACTGATAATGTTTTCAGCTACTGTCTATTCTTCCATAAGGTTCTGCATTCAGTGTTCAGAATAAACTGATTGCAATAGTTTGGTTACAGATTATTTATAGAGAAGGGTCAGGAATAATGAGCTATTCAAACTGCTAAGCCTCTGCACTTTCTACCAGTCTGCATCTACTTAAACGGGCCATATGTTTTTGTCCCTTTCAGTTCTTAGCAGTTTCAAGATGGATTTTTTCCTTAGCTTGTCTTGGCACAGTTTGTCCAGAAGAAAACTTGATCAACTGTTATTACCATAGAATAAACTACTGTCCTGTGGGACTTTAGCTTTACTGTACTATCAAGGAGAAAAACTGTTGTGCTAGAAGGAAGAATAAGCTTAACAGCACAGGAAGGATCACTAGAACCAACAAACATCCCTTTTTCCTCTGCCAGAAGATAGTGCAAAGTTTAGAGATGGGCCACAAAAATCCCTGAAAGACATACTAGGCTATACAGGCTGAGGCTTTCTGAGGGTTACCTAAAGATTAGGACTGCTAATTTTTTGGCAGAAATAGCCATCTACTATATTTGTCAGACACATCTAGATGTGATGAAAGTTGCAGATAACTTTATTTTCATCAGGTTATGCACTTGTCAGATACCATGCCATATGTGTGGGTGGCCTGGGGGAGGAATGCCTGATGTGGGTGTGCTTCTGCAGTGCCTTTTTCTTTAAGAGATATCAGTGTAGATGCAGAATAACTTCTGCTAGACTCTGGAGCAGTCTGATTGGAGCAGGTCTACTTAGGCTGCTCAGCATCTTATCCAGCTGAGTTGGAGCTTTTAAGGATGGAGATTGCCCTGGCCTTGTGGAGCTTGGTTTCCAGGCTTGCTTCAACCTCATAATGAAAAGTTATCTTTCTTTACCTGGAATTTCCTACTGCCTCGTGTCCTGCCCCCATGTGCTGTAAAGCAGAGTCTGGCTTCATCTTCTCTATGCACTCACAGTARGTAGTTGTGAGCAGTGGTAAGATCTCCATTCAGATTTTCTCTTAAGTTGAACAAACCCATTTCTCCCAGCTTATCTTTGTGCATCACATGCCTCTCAAGGCCTTGGTGGCCCTCTGTGACATTCATTTAGTATGTCACATCTTTCTTGCTCTGTGGAGCTTCAAACTACAATATGCGTGGCTGTACAAATGCTAGGCAAAGGCAAAGCGTTATGTCTCACATGCCAGAGCACAGCCAGAAGCTGGCTATGCTTTTGCTCATGGTTATAACAGCTTACGAGCAAGCTGTTTTAGTATAACTTTTCTTTCTTGCTATAGCTCAGTGCACTAATGTTGTTAGAAAAAAGGAGTTTTATGGTGTTCCAAAGAGTAAGATGCTATCCCCCTAGAAACTAAGGCAGCATAAATATTCCTGTAGGATAGTTAAGTGAATTTTCTGATGCTTCCATTTCTCACATCTGCCTTAGGGTGAATCTTTTTCTTAGATTTAGCAGGAAAGGACTGTATACCACAGAAACAAATTGCCTGAGAAAGACCTGTGTACAAAACAGTTGGCTAGTGATAGAGGGTATATAGCAATTTCACTTTATGGAGGTAGTCCATTCCTTGTAAGAGAAGCTTTTTTCCAGGTGTACCAGATTCTTAAATATGAGAGGAATCCTGTGGATGGGGGATTTGTGTGCTGAGTTGCAGAAAATAGCAATTAAGCATGTAAAAATCAAATTCTTCAAAGTGGGTCTACAATGCCATCTAGTTTGCTAAAAACTTAACAAGGAGACATAAACATTTTTCTGAACAGGAAGAGTAACTGCAAAAGCAAGTGATTTGTGAAGCAATTAGTGTCTTTCTAAAGTGAAGGTTGYTGGAGGAAGGCAGTATCTGGAAGACATCAAGAATGGCAAGTTTTCTTGGGTAGGGTAAAATAGTAGATCTCTGGCTTATCTGTCTTTCAAGCTACCCGCTACCCCCTTCCTTTGCTATTGTCCCTTTTGGTGATGCTGATCAACTGTGGTGCTGAACATAGACTGAATCACTGAAATAACTGTCTGGAAAGGTTGCTTTCCATCAGAGTAATTCATCTATTGTAGCCAACCATTCAGTTCATGAACTGTGTCACTATAAGAGTTACTTCCAGTGGTTCAAATAAGTAGCTAGGAGTGATAGGGCAGGGGAAGGCACAGAAGGAACTTGGTAGGAGGGGAAGTAATCTGCTGCTGATGGAGGACACTGTGGATATACATTTCTAATTTTTAGATGCCTGATTGGCAAATCTCATACTCGTGAGCAAATTCTAGTTACACAAAGCATCCTGTGACTTCAAGCAAATCCTCCAAGGCTGCAATTTGTAACAATAATGGCAAAAACTTAGAGCAAGAAGTTTATGCAGAAAAAGAATGCTCTTTACCCTGCACTTCATATTTAAAAACATATTACAGTTGAAACTATATCTCTTCCAGATAAAGCTAGCCCATTGCCCTACCTGTCATAGGATCTGCATTATATCTGGAAAGAAAGCAGCCAGCTTTTCCCTGCCAACCCTCACTGTCCTCAGGTGCAGGACATGCCTCTAATTTGCTCTTATACCTCTATCAGTGAGCAAGCAAAAGATAGAGGAAATTAATTTCTCTCATTCCTTCTCCAGATGTACTATTTTATACAAGGGCCTTTTAAAAATGCTGTTTACTATATGATTATGCACAGCAGGGGTTTGTAACAGCCTCATCTTAGCTATTTCTACYCTGGCTGTGGAATGATTGGTTGCCTTGGCAATCTTCTATATGCAGTGCTCAGGAGCTGCAATTATAGTGTTCTTCTCAGTAGTGATCCTCTTAGCTCCTGTTCTTAGAAGTTCATGACAAGGAGATACAAAAAGATAATATAATGGATTTTATTGCTACAGCCTTGCCTCTCCTCCATCCCTTAAGGAAGCAAATCTATACCATTTAAACCAGTTTGCTCTGCAACAAGGGACAAATGCCCCTCCTGTCTGTGTAGGATGAAGTTCTGCATTAACAGGATGTCACAATCAGAAACTTAAGCCACCTGAGGTGGTAAACTCAGGTCCCATATAAACCCGGAGGACAAGAAAAGCCCTTCTGCAGTAGAAGCAACTGCAAGGGAAGCATTGTTTTAGGTGGCAAACGCTTCAGATCAAATGAGCTTACTTTAAAAGTAAAAAGGTTATAATTTTAAGTCTTGGCTCTGCAAACTCTGGACAGCTGTAGATGAGCAGTAGCTTGTACTGAAACCTGCTACCACAAACCCTTCCAAGTTCACAGCTTATATGCTGAATCATGTGCAAAACCGCACCAGATATGAAGACATACTTGTCTTCAACAGTGATGGGCAATAGAAAGAACTATTTTAAGGCTTGTCACCAAGATGTAGTTTTTTTTCTTGATTATAACTTTACTGGGTGATCATGATTAAAACCCTTCTGTCTCTAAAGCTGGATATGACTAAATATTCTGTTTGAGGATGGAAATAATGTTCCATCTCTACTCTCTGTAAAACAATGTAAATGCAGTGGATGCACTAAAAGCATAATTTTTTGCTTAAATCTACAAGCTGTACCTATATATTGAATACCTCCATTTGCTGATAATGCTGAATATCTGAAAGAAACCTTTTTGAAATGGAAGAGGAAGACACCTCTGCTTAATGAAGAGATCAGAAGGCTCACAGAGGGAGAGACTGTTCTTGCCATGCACAAACTGGGACTTGCTTCACAATAGAAATACCTAATTGCAGCTGGCATTTTTCAGATTTTTGCTGCTTTTGCCAGTGGGCACTTGGCTGAGTGACATCAATTCTGACACTGGCAACATGAAAGCTGCAAAAGACCAAAATGCTGAATGTTTGGTCAACAATTGAGCCTGAAAAATGAAATTGCCCTAAAGCTTTGACAGTTCCATTTTTTTAATTGCTAAAATGCACTTTAAACATGGATTTGCTATTTTGCATGTATTGGTCCTCTTCTCTCCTCTGTTGTCAAGTGTCACCAAAGATGCTGTTACCTAACAAGATGGCAGCCACCAGCAGCTGGCTGAGATGCTGATGTTTAAAGGCTCCACTCAAATGCTGTTGAGGCTCAAGAAAGGTTGAAAAATGTCTCATCTCAGAAGGCTGTGAAAACAGTGCTGTGGCACAACTAACCACAGAAGCAAAACTTTTAGGCAGACTATGCAAGTACTTGGCATCTGTGGGACAAATTGAAATTAACATAAAGGAGCAAAACTTAAATGACAGTAGGATTTCTAGCTTATTCTACTAAGAAATTTAGTAGTATATGAAGTAACTCTGTGCCTTGGTCTTTGAACATTTAAGTCCACAGTCACAGGCAAGCCCAGGTTTGGTAAGGGAAAGTGGTAGGCTGTCCTTTATATAGCTAGAATGCAGGGACTGTTCTCAGAAGTTCAGTACCCTCTGAAGTGTGTGGGATATTTTTGTAGTCCAGGTGTCCAAGAGTGAATCTGCTGTCATGAGTTCTGGAGCTGTCAGTCCTCACATGGACATAGATAAATCTACAGAATCAAGGTTGAAAAGACTTCCAAGCATCAGGGCTGTCTTATTCCAAAACCCTGTAGTAAAATGACTTTATATTAGATGAAACTGCAAGCTGTCAGTGTGACATCCAGTATGTGAATTTCTTACAGCCTTTCTGTACTTTAGTGGTAGCAACATTTACCTAACATTGATCACCTACAGACCTTGGGGTGCTTCAGTGTTGCCCCTGCGAATAGAGCTGAGGAAACAGTCACTTATCCAAGTCATAACTGTCTTCCTTCAGTTTAAGTTTTCCTTCAGCCTATGTGTTGTTATTACTTTGGGTCAGGTTTCTTGATTTTTAGAGGGAACGTAAGTGGAGAGCTATTCATCTGATACATTTTGTTAAGTTTTACAGCATGCCACTAAACTATTTTTGCCCATTTCAGATAACAAAAGTGTGTGGACCTTTGCTCAAACAGCAAACATGACAATTAGCTTAATTTTTGTCAATACCAGCATTTTTTGTAGTCTACTAGGAAGCCTATGTGTGGTTTCCCTTCCAGAAGTGAAGAAGTGCAATAAAAAAAGTTTCTGCTTGGTGAAGGATCTAAGCTCCTTTTAGTCAAATGGGAAGTAGCATTAATGCATTGATGAAATGTAGCCACCTTAGGGGCAGAAATTGGCTGGCAATTTACATGAAGAATTAACATTACACAACAGGGAAGGAAGCAGAGAATCCTATATCCATTGAAAATTCAATGAGACATTAAGGGAGTCAGTGTAAGTACAGCTGGAACTTGGATGCGATGTCAGGAATGCCACCTCTGTACTTGCAAACAGTGCTGCATGGTATGGTGTTCAGTATTGGTGCCACTCAGTGAATTACCTAGTGTATATCACTAACTGCAATACTGCATTTATTTGGGAGCTCTTAGCATTGATCTGCCATTCTATTTAAATGTAAAGAATTTGACTAGATCGCATCTTCAGATGGCATGCAAGTTAGTAACTGAAATTTCAAAGAATCTGYGCATCATTGGTTTTTTTGCCCCTTTTCTTTCTCCTGTTTGTTGCACAGTTAAAGGAAACAGCTTTTTATGTGAATGATGATTAATAAGGTGTCCTGTTGAAGGGTGATATGGCTGGTGTTAAGAACAGGTTCCTCTAATAGACATTTTAAAATGTGTTCTGACATGTGAAAATGATAGGCTGTCAAAACACTGTTCAGGTGTACACAAAGATAATGACATGCATTTGAGGAAAAATAGTAGGGTGAGATACATGCTTCTACACTATGAAGATAGATAGTAAAATACATATTTGCATGCTCTAATTCAAAAGATGAAATCCTTTTAGTGTGAAATTACAAGTAGCCTAGACATCTCTATTGCCTTATGTGTGAAACATAAACTGAATGCATCTGACCCAGTGACTGTGGCTGAACTAAAGCACTTGCACAAGCAATTGTCAAGATTGTTGAGCTAGGCTGAAGACATCTTAAGGCTGGGTTTGGTTTAACAGTTATGGCTGCAGTTTCACTAGTGAACTTTCTGGTAAAAAACATAGGATCATCTTTAAAACGCTGAATTTCATGTCCATCTTTAAAATCAAGCAGTTAGACTTCTGGTTTCCTTGATCAATTTCAAAGGATCACTTTTCTTATTTATGTAGTGTCTTGACAGGTAGTAATTAAGTTGTGGGCTAGTAATCTGTTGGTATTTTTTCTAAGTGTACCACAGTCCAGACTCTCCTTCTCTAGTTGCTAGGTTGACCTTAAGAACAAAGTGCCAAAGCATTTGAAGTTAATCTCAGAATTTATATCTTACTAGTGAACTACAGGCAGTTCCCCATTCCTGTTCATGTTATTTTGTAGCATGAGTCCTTTCCCTTCACAATCTTTTGATGTTCAGTTCTTATTTCCTGCATATAAACTCTTCCTAAAATAGTAAGGGTGACTAAATAGTGTGTGAGCCCATTAAAGAGCTAGGGGAACTCTGGGACATATAGCTGTGTTAAAGTATAAGAAAGTCTGCCTGTACTGACTGTACTCTTCAGGATTTCTTCAGGTAACTGGAGGATYCTATGGCAAACTACTTGGGTTAAATAAGCTTCAGTGCAAATGCCACAAGGCCTAATGACATATATAAGAATCTAAGCACAATATTCAATTAGGGGCTTGCATGTATTAATGGGACTCAACTTGATTAGAGCCGAAGTGAAACAAGCCTTCAGAGTTGTACTTCAGGTGCATGCTGAATATAAGAATTTGAACCAGGAGTTAATGCCCTTCTCTGTTTTTAAGACATTCTCCAGGTTGCCAAATCTGGAACAAAATAAATGCTTAGAAACAAGTCCACATGTCCACTCAGGACTTACTGCTTAAACCAGGGCTAGTTCAATATACGGCCAGCTATGTGAAGTGACTGCAATCCAAACATAGACCAAAACCCTGAATCTGCAGCTCAGTAGCAGAAATCCTGAAAGTAATTTTTAAAAGCTATAGGTGTTTTAGTTGCATGACTAGCTACCACTTTAAATTTAATGGCAGAATCACAAACACCAGTAAGGAGACTGGGCATCAGAGACATCTACTTGTTAAAAGATCAGACTCTAAACTGCATTCATTTTGGGCTCAAAGAATCAGGATTGTCTACTCTTTCCAGTGAGGTTGATGACTTGATTTTTAGTAAGTTCACATATGTTCTTAAGGAATGATCCCCAACTGAAAGGCTCATGGCTTGATTCAAACAGGTAAATTGTTCTTCCTTTTATCTCAACTTAAAAAAAACCCCTACCCTCAAATGCCAGGATCTTTTTCCCCCAAAGCATGTTGCCCTGGGGTGGCAGAATAGATACCATAAGTGGAGTTGTTCCAAGTTTTTAAAACCAAGCATCAAAGACGAAACCCTCTGGAATGGAGGTGAGAAAATGATGCCCTGAGGTGCAGCTTCTGTGTCAGGCAGATAGCAAGCAATGGGCTTGTAAAACAATGTTTGAAGAAGAGTGGAAAAAGAACATGAGGGAAGAGATTCTTATTAGCTGCAAAGCAAGCCTTTTCTGTCACAGTCTCTGACAAAGAACAGCACTATTTGGACAGTAAATCATTGTGGCCCACTGAGAAATCTGTGCTGATAAAAGGGAGCCTGACAGGCTAGGGAAAAGGTTCAGGGTGGCTTGCAGGGAAAATCTTTCATTCCAAACACCAGACCAGCAGAGGCAGGAGAAGCAGGTACAGACAGGCATTTCCTTATTTCTACAAAAGCTATAGGAAAATGCCTCTCTGCTTTTATTTGGGTGAAAGAGGACTGCCTTAAGTCTAAGATTCTTCCATCTATATCTTTTTAATTGTTTTATTTTCTGTCAATCTAGTAAGCTGACAGTTTTCAGTGCCTATGTCTAGTAACAGAACCCTAAATGACAGAGCAGCCAGGTAGACTTACCTGTTCTGCAAATAAACCTGAGCGAACACCACTCCTTTAGCAGTTGAGTAAAGCTTGGGAGAATGCTTGCAAATCATACAGCTGGATGCTAGCTAAAAGGCTTTGGAGAAAAAATAAAATACATGGGAGCTGGTGAGATTTAAACAAGATAAGTGAGTTCCTTCATGAATGAACACAGAAGGTGTTCAGAGATGTGTCACGTAGTCTGGTCATTTGGTACCCAACTAGCAGGATATGAGTGACCTATAAACTTGCACATTTCTTGTAAAAGTTAGTTACTTGAATGAGCTTATTTAATAATGGTATGAATATCACATTTTTCCTTCCTACTTTCTGTTTATGCACTCTAAGTTCACTTGCTGTGGCAGCAAAACTAATGTGGTATAATTTGCATCCCCTGGAGGGAGATAAAGAGGAAAGGCAACTAGCTGACATTTAAACACTGTTCCCTTCTGATTTGTCAGTGGTAAAATTAAAAAAAATTCACTCTTCTGTGGAACTCATGGGAAATACTTGAAAGACCAGAATTGGAGGTGCTTACAAAGGAGAAAAAGGAGAATTCTAAGAAAGACCTAGTCAGTTTTTCCATTTCTATCTTAATGGAGTGGAAAGGTATAGGAGTTGGCACTTTGTCCTTGATACTAGACACTAACTTTTGAGTTATTCCTTTTTATGCTCAGTTAGGTCTGCCTTCTAGGATATATTCCATAGTACAGGTATAGAACCAACCTAACRTACTTGTACATCCTTATCTTGTTGTCCTTTTCTGTTCTACATATTAATACATATCAGGACTAAATGATGGGAAAAATCTCCCATGCAAGAATTTTCCCCTGGGCTATTTCTACCAGTTTTACATGATTGTCTTGTATCAACACAGCAGCATGGAGGGTAAAATGCATTGAAAATCTGATTTCTGAAATGTAAGGGCTTAAGACTTCCTTTGTGAGGCCATCCTGAAATATCTAATAAGTACAAAGCATAAAGAAGGAAGATAACCTGAGAATTACTGAGATTAACCTTCCACTGGTCATGAACAGATCCTCTCTGCTGTCAGTTCTTGCCTTGACCATCTTTGTGTGTCTTGTATCTTACTTTATTTGGCCATGGGTCCTGCAAAACTTGTGTTCACATACTAAGCTACAGTTTCTTTCTGAACTTCCTTGGTACTTTTGAGGGAAGGGAAAAAAGCCACAGGCATCAAAGCAGTTGGATATGCTATGAATGAGTAGAAATATGTTTAAAAAGTATTAAAGAGTACTAGCAAAAAAAGCCAGCTAGAATTCTTCCTTTTCTATGGTGGAAAGTTTGAAAGGGGAATTCCAGCTTCTTCCATTATAAATAAATCATCAACAGCAAGGAGGTACTAACTTGTCAGACAGGGTACTTTCCCCAGAAGAGTATCCTGTTATATCACTGAGAAACATTCTAACCCGAGGCAACTGATCTTAACAGCACGGTGTACTAAATCTAAGGAGTGTGAGAGAACAATGATAGCACTTGCTCCTCAGTGAGAGGCAGAGGCCTCCCGTTTCCCTTCTGATGAAGAAAGTTACTGTCCTTCTGTCAAGTGTTTATTTGCAACACAATTCTGTAACTTCATTGATCAAGACTGATTAAATTTTTCAGCTACCTTCTAAATCTTCTCAAGGGAGAGGAGGAATTCTGGAGCTCCTTTCAGATCACACAAGAGTGGGCAACTTTGGTTAGATCATGGGTACATCTGTCCCAGGATCCTGTTATTTCTTACAGTGGTCATGACTGGATGATAACAAAAGGTTATAAGAAACAAGGCAAGTCTAGTGTTATCTGTCCCAGGTTTGTCCTCCTCAGGAATTAGGGGTATTACAAATAGATGACTAATGTTCCTACAACAGGCTTTTACCTGAATGAATCTATTTTTTCCCCACCTCCTCTATCTTTGGTTTGAGATTGCAACCCTACACTCACATGCTTTTATAAGAGGTTAAGATACGGTAACATTTTTCAGCAAAGTTTCTACATGTTGGAAGAAAAAAAAATTACTTCAACTGGAGGAAGGAATGAATAAAACAAGTTGAAGACTCAAAGAAGGCTTCACTATTGTAATTAAGCTGTTTGCTTTTTGACTTGAGCTTAGGCTTTGCACTTTTCTCAAAGGAGGAACAAGACACAGGACTGCTTGAGTAGAGATGCTCTTGATTACT
>PTEX01000075.1:40773-173268 GCA_003342815.1 Eudromia elegans
TTTTTTTTTTTTTTTTTTTTTTTTTTTTTTTTTTTTTTTTTGAGTTAAACAGCAATGTAAGCCTAGACAGAGGAAACTAAAACTGACTAGAGTACAGTTTAGGCTTCTTAGATTAACTGTGGCTTCAAATTAGTTGATACACAATGGGAAAATGAAACTGGGTTTCTAAATCCTTTGGGGCACTTTCAATAAGAGGCTACCAGAGGTAAAAAAGATGACAAGTAGTCTTACAAACACAGCTTTCAGTCTCTTTGTAAGTGTCCACTCATCTAAGAAATCACTAACTCTTTGTTTTGAGCTGGGATGCTTTTTATTAAAAATATTATACAGAATTTTTTACCCTGTCTTAGTAACAAAATGATTAACTTAGTGTAATCTGAACTTGTTATTCTTAGTGCTCTGATTTGGCTGTCAGAGCAAATAAGTGTCTGAATATTCAGATGTTCATTTGAGAGCTATGGTATTTTTTTAATACCATACCAGGTGAGAACTCTCCTCAGTTGCTGGTTTAGCCATTTCTATGTGAGAGCACTATGTGGTTAACATAGTTATTTACCTCYGTATTTAGTCACTGCCCTGACTTCAGTGGTCATGAGCACGCAGAAACCCCAGCCTCAAATGTGATTTCACAGGTAGGCAGTGAGATACTCAGGTGATTCTGCCTTTTTCCATTAGCAGATCTAGTGAAGTGGGGAAAGGTCATGTTCAGAACTTAAGTATTTGAATGATGCTCTGTGTATAGTGTCATACAGAACAACATTGCAGAGTTGATATTCCAGAAATGCTCCCACTTAGAGGTAGCTCACTTAAAGGTACTGTGACCATTCAGAAGAGCTGTAATCAGCTGATTTCTTCCTTCTGTTTAGACTAAAATGAATGTTGTATTTTATTCTTTAAAAGATGCTTAATAAGTAGTTGGACCTGCAACCATTTTATAATGTTAATTCTTGGCCTCTGATGATCAAGGGTACATTACTTAATAAATATTTTGCTCTATTTTCAGCTGGCCATAGACAAATAGCCTTTTGTTTTGCAAACAACACAACTATGCTAAAAAGGAATGGAAGCTTTAAAAAAGAAAGGAAGTAATGTTGCCTTGGTTGATGCTACTCAGAAGAAGTTCCAGACAGATTATTTTTAAATGYACCACTGCCTACTACAGATGGGAGGTCCTTTAGAGTCTTAGTAGGCCTCTGTCTAAAACTCTGGGTAGTAGCATCTAGCACCTTTCTAAATCTAGTCTAGGAATTTCTTAATACACGTTCAACTTCAGAACTTTAAACAATTTGCTCTAAAATATGCCCCTGCTTAATTAGGTTGGACTATACAGARGGGACCTAAAACCCAAATAGTGCTAAGGAACCAAGTGAAGTGTGTTCTTCTGAAACTGAAATACTGAAAGCAGTGCAATCAAAAATAAAATGCAGTAATAATCCAATGACTAAAGAAAACTTAACACTTGCACTCAATCCTCTAGCAATACTGCTATCTTCTTCTTCCTCTTACTCTAAATGGTTAAAGATCAGCAAATTGCTGCCTAGAGCTGAGTATATAGCCATCCAGTGACAATGCTGAGAACTAGTGTGTGGGAAAGGAACACCAGAATTTGATTAAAAAGCAAAGAATATTCTGTTTTCCCTAATACTAGGTCAATATATCACTTGTTTTAATGATGTACTGTACGTAGAAAATTGGCATTTTGGCATTATTACCAGGCTATAGAACCTAAGTTGCCAGCGTTGATTTTTCAATCATACACAAATACTACAATTTCATTATAAGTTGCTGCATAAGAACTGTGAGTAAAGAGTACTATGATCTAGGCTTTCTATTCAGGTACCTGAAAGAGAAGACAATTTTACATGTAATTACCTTACTAACAGTTTTGAGAACCTACCTGTCAATCATCCAGTCTGGGAGGCTCTTGCTTGAGAAATGGCATATCATTGGAGAAAGTGGGGAAGCCCAGTTTCTCCAACACTGACCTGTGTATGTGTATGCTCAGGGATGCTTCTCCTCTGCATATTGCTGCCTGTGTCTCAAATTTTCTTGTGGGACCTATAGACCCTAAGAGTTAACAGGTACAGCAGAAAGTCCTCCTGAAACCTTCCCAAGGTCAGAATGTAACCCCCTGCGGCAGCTTTGACCTGTCTTGGCACAGTACAGATATTCCACTGCTGTGACAGGCTGGCAGTTCATCACCCAGATGAAAGACTGATCTCCCCTGTTTGTCAGCAGAGCTGTCACAGGTGAGATTTTGCAGATTTCCAATGGTAGGTGAATTAGTCAGATATGACTTGGGGGTGGAAGCAGAGAAAGCAGGGAGCATGCAGTTAGTGAACTAGAAGTACCAAGTAACATTCAAAAGACCTAATAAAATCCTGTCTATGACTGGTCTCCTGGATGAGGCCTAAGGGACAGTTTCCAGAATTCTTTGGTCTGTCAGGGACCTGCTGTTCAGCTGATAAGGTTACTTGTGGATTTTTTGGCTCCATATGGTAAAGATTTAAGTCTTGTATTGATCATCATGGTTTTCAGGTTTCCAATACTTAGACTTTTTGGACCCTTTTGTATTAGCCTTTTTTCTATTATGTGTTAAATTTTGAAGTAGCTATTAGTGTGGAAATCTGAATCTTGTACACCTGACACAACGCTCTGTGCACGAATGTGAAGATAGCTTCCATGTTTGTGATTCAGAGCTCTGAGTATAAAACAATTTAATTTTTTGTCCTGGATTCTGAATTGCACGTAGGAACATGGACCAGTCATGTTACCTTCTTGCATAACAGAAACTTGAAGGCAGCCACAGAGGATCTATTACACTGAAAAAGAAAAAGACATCTCGGGGAAAATGAATGACTGAGATGGGAGATAAGCTGATCAAGAGGAAAAAGTAGTCATAAACTCATGTCAAATATAGCATGCGGAACTGGTCAATCAGTATACCATGTTTTATCTAACAAATGATATTCACTGATATTCTAAGAGGAATTTATGTTTTAATTTCTCCATAACTGATCTAGCGTTTATCAAAATTTGTGTGGCAAATACCAATAGGTTGGTACACTTCCCTTTTCCACTGATATTCAACCAGCCTAATGGCATATTGTGTTCTGGAGGGGAATAGAAAAGAAAATCTATTAAATGAGACTTGAGGGTGTGAAAGCTAAGCATGCTTTCATGCATCCAGGTCATGCTAAGCAGATAATTCTGTAATAGCAGAAATGGCAGAAGTGATAAGTGCTCAGTGCTCCTTGTCAAATAAGTCAAAGGTCAAAATGCAGTACTCACACCCTGAAGATTTCCTCCTTTTCCAGGTTCAATGCACACTGGATATACTCATGGGAATCTAGTTTTCCTCTCACTAGTTTCTTCTTCCAGGTCTCTTCAATCTCTGTGCTAAAATATTTTCTAGAGAGGGTGAGGAACATACTGAAAAGTGATCAAAATAAGAGTATTTTGGTTTTCATCAAAGTAATTGGTACAGGAAAAGGAAGTTTAGGGTTCCTTTCCCTGCAGTTCTGAGCTCTGATACTTATCCCGATCACCTGTCTGAGAGGAAAGCAAGATATTATCAAAGATAACCCTAGCAGCAGTCATAAAACTATATGGATACTATCATTACCTTACTAATGTCACCAAAGTCTCTTTAAGAAAGCTAAATTAGAAAGTGAGATCTCTAATCTGCAATTGCCAATAAATACTTGTGCCATTGGAAATATTGAGAAATCCTATTTTCAGGAATTTCCTCATGTTCCATTTGGGCACATGATGAAACCTTATAATAAAAATAAGTCTATGGTTTTACTAAATGTCCTTTAGGCATTTGACAATTAAAATGGAGAAACACACTTGTTTACCTAGGCCAAGGTGCTGTCTCTGACAGGGACCAGTACCAGATGCTTCAGAAGGTGAAATAAGCCCCAAATCAGAAACTGAGACAACCTGCCCTAAGGAAAACCCTTTCCAGTTGTCAAATGCTAGAGAATGACCAAAAGATGAGCATAGGYACCACAAAAAGAAACATCAGTGATGCATGTAAGGAGATTTTACCAATGCTGTAAGCTGTGTCTTTTATAAGTCTAGTCTAAGCTTCTAGAGTTTGTACAAAGGTTTTTACACATTTAGCAGCAAACATTTAGTTCTGAGAGAACATAGGAGAGCTGCATTCTTACAAAGAGTTGTGTTAGCACTGAAATAGCTGCACAGAGGCACTACTTCCTGACGCACTTGCCAGGTTTCATAGTGCTGCCCATCAAGAGGGTCACCAGGAAGCCTCATGATGAGTGGCTACAGTACATCTGGAAGGAAGGCGGGGAGTCTGGTTTCTGAGGCAAAAGGCAAAAGCGGGACCCCAAAGGAAGGCTCTGTCCCTGACCCCCTTTGCCCTCCCTTGTTCTGATCTTTATTGGGCCGTCTGCCTTGTAGCATCAAAGGCAAAAGTAGGCCCGTGATTTGTCCTATGACAGCTCTATAAAAAAACATAATTGCCCAATAACCCTCTGTCTGCAAACCAAGGCATCTTCCTGTTTCTTCTCTCATAAAGACTATTTGACAAGCCTGTTCCATCAGCTTATAAAAACCTAGAAATAGTTGCCTTCCCTGGAAAGAAACACTGCAGGAAAAAAGCTTAGTTTTCTTACACGCATGCATGTGCATGCACACATACCCAAAGTTTTACTCCACAAGTAAATTATGCAAGCCACTTAAGATGGCCAAACTACTTCTTGGTGTGAAAAATGCAAAAGATGCTCCTTCTTAAAAATCTAAATTTGATGTATAATGCTTTACATCCGTAGGGTCAGAAGTGTTCTATACTTGAACAAAGTGCAGTAGAGTAAGTACTACTAAATTGGAAAGAAAACAGCACATACATGGCACAATAAGGATTATTCTGAATATTCTAGATATTCTGAAATCACATACTCGGACAACTTAAGATTTTGTTAACTTGTCACTGAAACTCATATTCTGTGAAATTCCTGTTGCCTCATCTCCTTCATTAGGGAGTTATGTATAATAGATTTGCCAACTAAAATGACTTCTCATTCTTGAAAAGGATGCTGGTGTAAATTGCCTAGTCACCTCCTGGTTAGTGTAGACTTAGGTGAAATTCTGTTCTCAAGCATCCTTGAGAAAATACAGAGAAACTCTGAATTCAGATTGTGTTTTAGATGCTAGAAAGCAATTTTATGTAACCAATAGACTGAATAATCTTGCTTCTGAAAATGTTTAAAATGATTGGGTATTCAACAACTTGTCTGACTGTCACAGGTTTCTATTGAAACACTTAACATAGATACAGCAATTAAGATTTGATTTGTGGAGCTGAGATTTACATTCCTGGCAAATGTAAGAATACTGCATTTTAATTTATTTTCAATACAGAATAGTTGCTTTGATATGCCTAAGAACAACCGCCTTGGGATCTGTTCCTCCCAAGTGATGTCAAATATGGAATTCTTCTATTAACATTAATAGATGAAGGATCATAGTCTTGAAAAACAAAGTAATTTATGATTATTGCTAAAGGCCAAATCTTGAAATGTTTACTTTTACACATGTGTGACTGTCCTTGAAGTCAAGGAGCGCTTCACTGAAAAATAAAGGTCTTATTAAAGTAAGAGAAGATGTCAATTGCATCTTCTCCTGGTGTAAATCCACGGATGTTTCAAAATATTTTGATTTCATACTGGTGTATCTGTGACTCAGGACACTGACTTCCAGTTTTGATAAGCAAACCACCACATCAAATCTGGGATAATAGTAAAGCCAGACACTGAGATGTCCTTGAAGACAGTCAAGGACAAACCTAGGCACTTGCAAATAGTGCTTCTTGAGAGGATGGTGGTGGAGGTCAAAACTTGCTGCTGTTCTTACAGCTAAGGCCTTTATGCATTCTGTGTGTGAAGCAAGGCCTATAGATGCCATAGCAACTTTTTCCTGAACTTCTAACTTCTATGCCAAGGAAAAACTTGAAGTTGACTGAAGTCTTTTCATCTAATATGACTGTTAAGTATCTTCTGGCTCTACTGATGATTTGTATGTTCAAGATGTTTATCAAAGTACATCCCTAGATTTGCAAGTTACAGCATGCAGCCCTGTTAGTTACTGAGCTGGTGCCTTTAACCAAGCAGCAGAATCTAGTTGCAGGGAAACAAGTACTTGGATTAGTTCAACTTCTTTGAATATGTCAGTTCTCCCCCAGTTTAATTCAGCTGTGGTATAAATGCAATGTTGCTAGCCCATGGAGCAAAATTCATTAGCTATGTTTTTTGAGAAATACAGTGCATGAGTAAGAACAATTAGTTTCTTGGACTGTTCTTGTAATTTTTTTCTGTCGGCTAGTCTGATGTCAATTCAATGCATATGATTCAACTTTATTTTTTAAAGACTGAAAAAACTATGATTATCCTTTGGTTTCACTAWCGTAAATAGCTATAATGTTGAATAATGTCAACAGCTATAACCTGAAGTAGTTTTAAGTAACAATTATTTGACTTAAGGTTCATGGGATGTCTCTTCACTATTTTCCCAGCCTTTTTGTGTGTGTCTGTGAGCATTACACAAAATGAAATACTTTTTCTATTCAGCCATCTTGCTCCTAAATGCACAAGTTCTCTACTTGTGCAAGTTGAAATTCAAATGAACAAAATCTATACTCTAATTTGGATTCAAGTAGCTGGCACTTGAATCTCCACTACAATCATCTACCTTCAGGGTTAATACAGTTGCTTCTGGCTAGCAATCAAGTTCTACCATTCACACTCTTGATTTCTTATGATACACACTGATTTATCTCTGCTCAGCGACTTCCCTTGATTAGACAACAGAGCGGGCACACAGAGCATCTCCACAGCTTTCTCTGTCTCTGCTTTCCGTTCATCACAAGGCCAGTGCACAGGGCACTGTGCTGTGATCATAACTGGCAGATATCACAGCAACTTTGTTAGTGGTTACACTTCTGAAGAATCTTTTTGTCTCCTCTCCAGGCTCCTCCTTCTTTTTTGTAACCACTGGAGAAGCAATACCTCTCTCTTTTTCATAATTTTCTTTTTTTTTCAAAATTTTACATAGAAAACTACATGGAGAATGACCTGCCTGGTGTAGACATGAACGACTTGGGCTCAAGGCACTGTCTAGCCTGTCTCACAATGTCATAAGTCAATATTCTAGGCATTTGAAAGTCCTGCTTTCCAACAAGACAGTCTTGAAGCATGTAAACTTCAAAAATGAAGTCAATTACCAACAGTGAGTTTCTACATCCACAGACATTTCATTTCTTCACCAGTCTACTTGCTGCTTATATCTCCTCCCTTCCATTCACTGTGACTACCTAAGCAGTTTATTTCTTCTTAGTTCATCCATGTGATGGATGGAGATGTTCCTGAAACACTTTCAGAAAGAATGAATGTTCACTGAGCCACCGTTCAGCTCACTCGGTTATGAGAAGGGAGCATTCTTGGTCAGTGGAGACTTCCAGCAAGTCTCAAATACGACACAGCCAGAATAGTGGCTAGAGTAGTTAGTTGCAAACCTCAATTATTCAAATCTTTTTTTTTATACTACCCTCCAACCTACACACTGTTTTCCTTGCCTCTACCAGTATTCCAGTTTTCTGTCAAGGGCCTATTCCTCCCACTCTATTTCTTACAGGGACTATCTGTAGCAATTTTGTTTTCCCTTTGCTCTAGGAAACCTCTTGGCAGCATATTTGCCTACACTATTTCTTTAATGTTCCCACCTTCCCAAATTGCCCCTTGCTGTAGATGTGTTTGCTTTCTGCAGATGGCATGCCCAGTTCAGGAAGCAATTGCTACCACAGGTACTACCACCTGAGGGAAGCAGAGAACCACAAAGAACTCTCTCAGTCTTGAAAGGGTTCCTGGGTCCTCTTCTGCTTCAGACAGGAATGGCAGGAAGCTACTAAATGTGCATGATGAGATATCCCAGCTTAATAGCTGTGCCAGGTCAGATGTTAGTGTTGAGCAGCCAGAACTTGGGCTAAACCTGCTATGGCAGGAGTTCTTATGTAAAAGTGCTACTGTGTTGGTCTGTGCTGTTCGGTGGACACCTAGCCCTGTGCTCCTGGCCTCGCTTCTGGGAAGATAAACCTATAAGATGAGCCCCATAAGTGGCTTTCCTGTGTAAAGGCTGATTTCTGAATCTACTTAAACTTCATGCCTCCTATCTATCAAGCCCGATGGTCCCTCTCAAGGAAGAACTGGATCCAAAAGTGGGTTATCTGTAGCTGGATATTGCTTTGGCACTGATGGAACAATACAAGGTTACAGTAAACGAACAAATGGAGTGATAACAGACAGTCACTGTGCTTGTAGTGACACTGATGAGCTTGCCTGGGCTACCATGCACATATTGCCTTAAGAGCAGTTACTTTGTATACCCTTAATGATAAACAGTTGTTAATTCCCCGAGTGTATTGTAGAGAGAGAAAAAATATTGCTATTTGTAATGCCAATACAGCATTGGTATTTAGGCAGTAAATCACCTTGACTTCTATGCAGAAAGCAGAAAGGTACTAATATATCAATTAGCATGGCAGAATTAATTTAAGGGAGAAAGGTAGAAATTATCTCTTATTAAAAATAAATAGAAGGATTAATTAATATGTCAGCAGAGGCAGATATTCATGCAGAACAGTGAGAAGCTAACTTGTTTAGTCTCCTTCAAAGATATTAATACCGTAAAGAAACAACCTGTCCTGAAAGGTTAAAAAGCGGGATTGGCCCATCTACTACTTAAACCTGTGGCTCAAGGACCTCATACCCAGCATGAATATATAAGCTATTCTACTCAGCAGTAGTCTATGAAGTGGCTTAAAATTGAGATTAGAGGTGAGGAAAAAAAAAAAAACCCCAAGCTACCCCCTCCTTTTATTAAACTCCTTTGTGATTACCATGAATGCTTAACATGGCCACCATAAAATCCCACTTCCCTACCCTCAAAATTAGAAAAATATAAAGAAGTGAAACACAGTGCAGGGCAGGAAGCAAATTAAGAACCTGCCTCTAGGGGCATGACAATATGGCTTAGAGTACCTGCTGGAAAATTAAATTGGAAATCACAATAAAAGGTGTAAGCATTCAGTTCAGTATTTCAGCTGGGTTCTGAGGGCTAAAGGATAAGAGTCTTCCCTTGTCTTTCCCATGCAACTTGGTGTGCAACTGCCGTAGCTCTAGGGTGGTAAGCACAGAGGAAATGTAAGTACCTGTAAGGAAAAAATAGCAAAATAGTTGTCCCAAATTTTCCAGATTGAGGCTTATCTGAATCAATCTGTTCCGAAAACAATTATGGAAACAATTCAGAGGGTGCTTAGCAGCTCACCTGGCCTTTTTATCTGATTCACTGGACTTTCTATCATTCACTTATTGCTGCTTCTGGCCTAGGAAAATCTTCCTTTATACAATGCAATAGAAAATAGGGTTTTTTYCCAGCTTTTTTCTGAACTCCAGGTTCATGGATCCAACACTTTTTCTCTACAAATACCTATTATATTCCCTGACTCTTTAGTCTCCAAACCATACCAATTTCTCTTCCACAAGATTAAAGATAGTGCAAGCTTCAAGTGCAGGTGAGCTTGTTATGCCTCTTCTGTGATCTCTTAAATCTCACTATCCTATCTATCCTCAATCACAAGAGAAAAAAAAAAAACTTAGGTCTATCTATGGATTATTCACATTCATTCTCATCAGCTCAGCGTCTTAAGAAAAAGAATGAAATTGCTTATTAATGTTAATGCAGACTTGATGTACATGTCTTGGTACAGGAGGAGTCAGTACTGGAGGTTTTACTGTACTTAGAGATATTGACTTCAGTGTATTATTTCCAAGTTATCTTCAGTAATAAACTGACTCTTTTGGAATGTGTGTATACCAACATTTGCTCCTGATTGCAGCACTTCATTTGTGAGGATTACCCCTGGGCAAAAGGAGATCAGCCAGAATCAGTCTGTAGAAGGTCTCTCATTATAGCAGCCTGACTGGAAAATGATACACGTGGTGCCTATCAGTGCGTAATGGTGATCAGAAGCTTTGCCAAATGTGGCAGCCTAGAATGAGAAGCTGCCAGCATTAAATGAGTCATATCTATGGTAGAAGAGCTGTCAGCTGCTTAAACAAGGGATTTCCTTTCCATGATTGCCAAGGAAGCTCCTTGCACTCTGTCTTTTATAAGGAAGTATGGAAGATGCTTTGCATATTTTGTGAGAACGTACTCATGAAAAATATTCCTTGATTTCCTTTGATTTGAAACCAAATGGAGAAGTTTGTTTGCCTTCTGTTAATCACAGACCTGAAGGTTTTGTTTTTCTTTTCCTTCGGGAAGACAAGAGGCCTAATAGTTTAGTAGCAGATAAAACAACAAACCTGGCTTCCCTCTGCAGTGAGAACTGCTGGCTATTGGAGGGTAGGTAATACAAGCTGGAATACAGAAAGAACACAATCTGTTCTACAGATAAAAGGCCTTCCTGAGATGTCAGTGATGATTATTCTATAACTATGCAAAAGACGGACACCTGGAGTGCATGTGAGAGGAACATTTAGTCCAGACTGATAATTTACTACGAAATAATGAAATAGAAGGTGTTCTTACTTTAATAAAGACATCTCTCAAAGCAAAAAGGGAACAGTAATATGAGATCTGGGCAGGTCAAAAATTTCTTCCTGTCTTCCCTCAGTAAAATGAATTTTTTACTAAAGAAATTTCTCTAATTTGCAGAAGTATTTTTAGAGTGTCTCACTCTTGAGAACTGCATGCACTTTGTAAGCATTGAGTTACTGGTATGAATAGTAACAACTAAGAGTGCTAATAAACAGAAGAATATTGGTAGAGTGTTTTCAGCAGAAAGGGCACAGGGCTGGGAAGTTATTATATTTACTGTTGGCTCTGCCACTAAACTCCTTTGTGATGTGGAGTAAATCACTTTGTCCCTATCTATGAAATGATAGGAATAAATGTTTCCTTTGCAAGATACTTACATAAATGGATTTGAAAATGCTAAAACGTGATGAATGTTATACTATAACTGATATTGGATTATCTAAAGTGTTATTGGAGGATTCAGGCTAGGTGAAGTGAGACTATCTCTAACTGAGCTGAAGGCAGAAGTCTGGTGGTTTTTTTTAAAAAAAAAACAAAACTTGCGTGATTATGCTGAGATGACATCATAATTTTAGGGTCCTGTTTAAATGGCTTTTATACAAGAAAATTCATCCTGCTCAGTACATTTAAGATGGATTTACATAACTATTTTAATGTCTATCTACTAGACTACTTTAAAATTAGTTGTAATCTATGTATGCTATAGCACTTTCAGGAAGGTTTATAAATCAAACAACCTACCCTTAGAATCTGAGAAAGAAATTGACCTTGCCAGAATTTCAACTTATGGTCATTGGCAATCAAAGCATTTCTATCCTGCTGTGCTGACAAGGAATCTCTTCAACTGGCAAACAGTTACTAAACAGTTGACATGGCCTGGCCCAGCTCACTGGTATTTTATCACTGCTTGGAGCATTCACTCTGGTTGTGGGGATGGATCTCCAGAGCAGACATTTTGAGGATATTAATAGATTTCCTGATTTTTTTCCAATCAATGGTACTTTCATTTTCTGCCACTTAAAAAATAAAAAGGGCAGGGGGTTAGGTTTCACCCACAGACTTGTTCTGTGTTGTTCTAAACACCACTAAGTTCCTTTAAATTTACACTTATCTAGGATTCTATTTCAAAGACAATAGGCATTGATAGAAACCTCAGCAGATTTTATCAGCTCTTCCAGCCTTGATGCTACATTGTTCAAATCTATACATATTTTACCATAACCTTAAATAGGAGTAGGATTAAAAACTTAGTGAAGTGAGGATTCAGCCCTTGCTGTATAACTTGTTTTTTCTAATCCACTAACAAAACAGCTGTTTCCTTAACTCTGTACTGAATGAATGTAAAAAAAAAAAGTTTGCATGTATTAAGTAATCTCATTTAATATTTAACTAGCAAGTAGTGGATGCTGCTATCTGTTTTTATTGTGAAAGATTAAATTTTCAGTTCTAGGGTACTATTATATGAAAAAGATTAATGGATACACAAAGTTTTTCAGTATTAGGCTCTTGCCTAAGCATTTCTGTTCATCTGAAGTTTAGATTTGCCGTGACAAATTTGTGTAATTCAAATCTCAGGATATCTCAGGACTGGAGAGGAGGGTTACTCTTGCGGTAGCTTCAGTCTTAAGAAAAGACCAAGGGCGTTAGGTATACTGATTGTTCTGTTTTTTGTGATTTAAGATGGAAACTTGTTTAAAAAAAACCTATGTTTGTTTATTGACATGATTTCCCCTGACAACTTTCTCACTGATATCTAGCTTTGGGATCTGTTCATGCATGGGTCATTATGTTTAAAGGCATCATCTGATATGACAGCTATGCCTCTGTTTTTGGTCCATTTTTTTCTGTCATTTGGCAGGTGATAATAAAACATTGAAAATGGATGATCTAAACCAGCGTGTACTACAACTACTAACATAATCACAGGTCATAGAGATGAGTATATGAAAGCTGATGAGCATTGCTGTTTAAATGACCATTATGAATACGAAAAGATACAATAGCTGTATTGAACAAGACAGTCCATCACTTAAACCAGTCTCTAGTTACTGGGATATAATAGTCTACATAAGATGATTACCCAGTTAAGCTTTTTTCTGACTTGAAATTAGGTTAAAGATCTCAAAAGCAGGTTAATCACATAGATGAATTTATCTACCTTATTTCTGTTTTCATTTCTGATAAAGTAATATTCTCAGCAGTSCTTCAAATCATATATCAAAGTTGTTTTGCTCATGCCCAGACAATCCTAATACAAAGAATCTGATCCAAATATTCAAATCAGCATGCTTTTTTCATTTGGCTTCAGTATTCCTCATTGTTCATATACTAATGCTAAGGAGTGGAGAAATAAAGAGATTTAGTAAATGAGAGGAATTTGTCACTGAAGAGGATAATAGTATTTATTCATTTATTTAGAAATCATGAAATTCTGTAAAAACGCTAAGTATAATATAGTCTGTTTTCCATAATGCCTATAGTTTAAATTACTCTGGCTCTGATTCACTAAAGCACTTAACCCCATGTTTGACTTTGAGTGCCTAAAACACACATCAGGCATATTTAAAATAACAAGCACTCACAACTGTTAGGTAAACAGATGTCTAAATGCAAACTGATACCATAAAGTTATCTTTCTAGATTTGTTTTCCAAACAAAAATTATATACAAATAATATTGAAAATAGCTAAATTTGTTAGCCTTTGAGAAAAAGCAAGGTTGTCAAAGGTATAACTCCACCTAAAACATTGCAAACAGCTGCAAACATGGTTATGATAAAGGAGATCCCAAACATAGTGCCTATGTGTTTTTCTTTTGCCTTTGCACTCCTTGCTCAGGCAAATCTATTAACAAGGGGAAAAAAAAGAGAAGTTTTGGTTCTAGATGAAGAACTATTAAAAAGCAGGTAAGGAAATATGAATTTCTTCCCTATGAAGAAAATAAACTCACATGCTTCTGGATAAAATGTGATAATGTATCAGTCTGATTCTCTCTGATAGTATCTTCATTAGTCTTTCCTCGGTGACCATTTGTACAATAATAAAAACTACCATCTCCCGGTTTAGATTTGTAGATGTTATACTGCTTTTTTTCCCTCTTGGGACAGCCCTCAGACAAAGTTACTTCATAGCTATAGAACAAACTGCACACTCAGAGCTGGTTTGATTTTGAAGTGTTATGGAGAAAAGAATTTTGATTTTGGTTATCAAAAAGCTAGGCAGGTCTTCACAAATCTTATATGCAGGTTCATGCTGTGAGAAACATCCAGACAAGGACTGTATTGATAGGTTCTAGTCCCAATATTTGTCTGAAAGTGCAGCTCATATTGTAGAAAGATGGAATTTGTAGGAATCAGTGCAAAATGTTATTTTCCATATAATTCTTTAGAAGGAAGACCTATAATCTTTGGTTGCACTGAAGGGTTGGCTATGGGCAAGGTTAACAGAAGGAAGAAAAGGGAAAGAATTCTGCCTTTATAAGGAAAGAAGAAAGGGCTGTAGCTGAAAGATTATCTTAAAAGTCTTGCTTTAGTTACTAAGGCTGTAAGATGCATGATGGGATGTCAGGTTTGTTCATTTCTTGTAATGGGCATGGCTTTATCTTTCTACCTCCTTCCTTCCCCCCTTCCCTGCCCCCTCTTTTCCTCCTGTCCCCTGGGGCAGCGCTGTGGTGGGGCTCAATCACTCTTTTATTAGTTGTGATATACTGTGGCTAATTCCCTTAATCTGGACCTTGCTTTCCTATAAAGCCCAGACCTCAGGTATTGAATTTCCCTGATCAAAGTGCAACCAGTGTGGCRGACAGCAATCTCCACTAAACAGGGCAGCTTGGGAAAGCTTGTAAATGGGGTAAAAGAAACACACACGCACTCACAAGATGGTACAATCAATTGGTAGAACAATCATGTGTGAAATATTACTGGCTCCTTAAAGTGCTGGTTCTAGGATTTACTGCAGTGTATTAATCTACTATGCTTAATGCATTGACCTCTCACCCCTGGCACTTCAGTAGATGATGCTTGAATTGCCAGAAGCTAATACAATGGATTAGGAGCAGAAAGAGCTCACCAGACTGAAGGGCCAGGGCAGTCCCAACCATATGACCAGCAACTTCTGCATCTTTCTTAATAGATGGGGCTGGACAATGTGGCTACCACCTGTACTGACAGCAGAGTTTCTGGAAAGTGAGACAGAGAAATAAAGGCTTGCTATAAAACATAGGGAATGACAAGTCTTGTGATTGAGTTGCAAGACAGGGATTTAGAAGAATCTGTTTTATTCCATGCTGTCATTCACTCTTTATGTGTTATCTTAGGCAAGTCAATTCATGTCTTTGGAAGCTGCCTTTTCCATATATAAATTTGGGATAATGACACCTAATTTTCCCAAGGACAGCTGGGAAAGTTTGTTCATTGGCATTCAAAATGCGTAGTGGGATTACAGGATTGAAAGTGTTATAGATGGCTATAAGTGTTATAGATGCAGAATAGCTGATCTCCAGCTCAAGAAATCTTCTTGTAGATGGCAAAGAGAATAGAAGAGCACCTCCTCTCATTTGTATGCCAGGAAACATGATTGTTAATCAGAAAGCATTCTGTTGAAAATGCTATGTTCATTTGAACCAAATAGCTCAGACCTTAAAACAAAACACCATTCAACCAAACTCCCTAGACAGCTTGCCAGAAATGTGTACAGCAAGCAATCACAGTGGCAAGTTACTCAAATGTTGTCTTTCTCTTGTCCTGCACCCTCTGAACCTTCACATTTCATGTGTAGAAAACACTTCAGGATTCAATTTATGATGTTGGTTCTTCAATGTCATTTTTAACAATTTCATATAATTTAAAAAGCTATACAGTACAAATGAATTCTAGAAGAGTCCAAAAACCTCATAAAGGAGATTATTCTGTTATAAGTAATTGCTATCAAATACTATTAAATTCTGAACAGTGTTAAGCCCCCTATACCCGCTTCCGCGGCCACTCTCATTTAGGATTAAAGTGACCTTTATTTGATCTATTTTACTTCAATTCAAAATAAATTAGGTTGACCTACATTAAGGTCTCTTCAGTTCTCAGCAAGAGTGTCTACACAGGGATTTACTACAGTTTAATTAGCCCACTTCAAAAGTTAATTTGGATATATTTTCCTGACATGCTCACAAACTACTATAGAATACATATGTTTGTGGTGGCTCAGAGCCCACAATAAGGAAAGGGGCTCTGCATATACTTTGAGAATTTAGGGCTTCCTCGAACTTAGAGTTGCTGTGTATTCAGAACTGAAATATTCTTATAATGATGATTAATGAATAATAGAGGGATGTACTTCATCAAACTAGCTGTCTGAAAGCTAAATATCTAGTCTGCTTGTTTTCTAGGGTAAGTTTATAGTCAATAGAAAGAGATATGCAAGTGAAGAAGGTGATTCACCCCACCTCAGGTTGCATCACTGAGGCTTCTGTTACAAATTGTTTTAAATCAATGTTAGAGAAAGCTCTTTCCCCAAAGAGCTCATCCTTTATTTCCTTGTGTCTAACTGCATGGTTCACTGCCATCTTTGTGCTGATATTGGCATTCATGCAGCAGTGTAATAAATGGAGTCAGTGAACTGATCAGCTAAAAATAAATCTGAACAACTAAAGAAGAGACAAAAGGATTTGTTTTTCCAGAAGAGTCCCTGTATGGAGACTTTGGCAGGCTTGTGACTGTGCAACCGTATACTAAAATATGGCAGTATGAATTCTTTGAGATAGATTTGTTTTACTCTGCCATATGTAAGAAGCTTAAACGGTTTCTAACCAATGCCTTCAGACAATTTCTGAGCAACTTCTGAGTTTCTGAGCACTATTTATAACCTCCTTCCTTGTGGCTAAGTGACTGTCTTCAACTTTTCAGTGCAAGTTTTGGAATAAGGGAAGATAATCAGAAAGTCAGGGTGTCTTAAGTGCCCATTTCAGGACAGTTAAAGGGACCTGATTTTCAGAAAGTGCTAGGAGCTCATTGCTGAAAACTGTCACTAAGGGGACTTATATAAGACCCCCCAAAACTGCTAGTTGTTTTTGAAACTCCTGGCCCTACATAAATGGAGCTTTCACTATAGACGTAGATAAATTCATATAAATATTTGAATTGGAAACTAAAATAAGAAAGTACTCTTCTAATTAAAAATCAGAAGTTACTTAAGGCATAAGAAAACACATCAAATCTAGCTCCTGTCTAAACTTTGTGGTCCATTCTTACTTTTTTTTTAATATATGTTTATATTTTAAAGCTAGTCAAATGAATATTAAGAAACAATCTTGATCTCTGCAGGACTTGATGCTGATGTGATACCAATGTGCATTTCAAGAACATTTTGACTCAATTTGAGAGTCAAAAGACTCTGGTGCTTAACTTGAATGGCTTTGAAACCAGAGCCCTTCAAATCATAATTCAAGGATTTGGAAGTAGCATAGGGCAAAAGAAATGAATGGAGTAACAGTGGAGAATGGATCTGAGAAGACGGGATGTCACAGGACTGCAAGGGACAATGGGGATATTTCTTTGCCCTGGTGGGTTGTGGGCCCTCCTATTTGCTGCCTGACATCAGCCGCTTGGAATGCCAGTAATATAACACCCCTGCGACACTCGGTGCTCCTGCCGTACAGTTTTATTGCCCTGTTTCCACTCTCTGGTTTATATCGGATTGTGTTTTCTAAAGACAGGCAATAAAGAGGGGAGGAGGGGAAGGAAGATTTATAGCCTGCTAGACTAAACTTTCCTGGGCTTGCTGTCCTCTGTCCTAGTTCTCCTCTTGCTGCCCTGGCTTGTCTGGAGGAACAGTGCTTATAGCAAGGTCTCAGGGGTGTGAAGGATGAGACTTGTTAGAATCACTTGGGTTCTCTTCTTGGAGGATGAGGGGGCAGAAAACACATGTATACCCACACCAAGCAGGTTGATCCAATGTACAGAGCAGCATTCAATGCTTTTATGGCCAAGCATGTAGATATTTGTTCACGATGATAATTTTAAGACCAATTTTGAAGGGTATACTTAATTTACTGCCCAAGACTCACTGTTTGGCAAAGGACTCGGGAACAAGGTAAAACCTAAAACAGAAAAAAAGGCCTGATGCAGGAATCTCTTCTGCTTCTGTCAAATGATGGCTGATGTTGCTTTGTCTCATCAGATTTAAAGTGTGCATAGAGCAAGTGTGTTTTCTAGCATGTTGTGACAATACAAAGTGGCTGAGGATCTTCATGTTATAGTGCTAAGATGGGAGCTTTTAGAATGTAAAGACAAAACATCTGTTTTTTTTTCTGATGAGGACACTACTGACAGTTGTCCCAGTCATTGTCTTTAAAGTGTGTGAGGTAAATACGGCTTGCTGGAAACAATGGCATCTGTAGTTCTCAGATAATGCTTTCTTTCCAAGAGGTAGTTAGAATCCTGAAAAGCTGCCCATTAGGCATATCAATTTTGTGACATGCATAATGACAGTGCAATGTGATTTTGACATGTTCTGTAAATATATAGAGGGGAAAGGGAATGGGGGAGAGCGAAGGGATTGAGATCCAAGGCAGAGAGAAATTTTCCACATAGCAAATAACTGATGAATAATCACCTAAGGCCTAAGTCTCTACAGGAAAGATTCTCATGCAAAATGGGATATGTAAACTGAATCCTTCTCTACTAAAATAACAATATAATGTGGTATAGCAGTGAGAATGAATGAGTGCAAAGCAACTTGGTGAATCAAGTCATTGCATTCAGAGAAGCATGGCAGGTAAGTGGGCAGATGGACAAACACCTGTAAAATGTAAGCACACACCACCATGTAAACAGTGAAATCAGTGTGTCCACTATCCTGTGATGAATCTGTCAAGTATCTCTTAAATGCTTAAATCAGAAGACAGACAAATGCTTAAATCAGAAGACAGACATCTTAAACTATCTTGTACTAGTGTGATCTCAGTGTGCCAGGTGGTCCCCTCTGGCTGCTTGCTCACTCCTTTCTGATCACCTTCACCTTTTACAGCTGCCTTGGCTGTGGTGGGCAAGTGGAACACAGCAGTGGGTAACCACCAAGAATGGGAAGGTATTACCTCAGCTTCTCTTGGGGCATACAATGAGTAGCGATGGGATGAAATGTGAGATGACGATTGCACTCTGCAAGGAATTTGCAAAGCTGCACTGTTTGGATGGTTTAAGAGAGTTCTGAAAAAGGACAAAAGAAAATACTGTACCAGAGGGGACAAATCTGAAATGACAGATGTACATGAAGTGGCCTAATGAGACTCCACTGTATTTCTCTGAAAGACTGAGTGTTACAGCTTTTAATTCCAGTTTAGCTTCACACCTCTTGACATGCTGAATGGTAATGATCAAAAAACCATTCAACTTTAAGGTTACCAGTTGCTTTTTTATAAAATCTTTATCATGAACGAAAATGGCTTTGTGCTGTCTAATGTATAAGGAGTCAGATACAAGGCTTGTAACCTTGCTCTCCTGGTGATTTTGGGTTCTGCAATATTATATGTATTACTTCTAGGGAAAACTTGGTTTCAGCTAAGTATGAGGGACTTAGGTATACCATAAAAGAAAGACCAGAGGTCTGTTTCCAGACACTGGTCACTCTCCTCATTGCGTTGGTAAGCAGAGCCTATTTCTTCTCATGAAAAACAGCTAAATTATTCCAACTTCAGAGGTTTTTGTTGTTTTTTGGGGTTTTTTTTTCCCACAGAGGTAGCAATTTCTTGTAAACTGATTCCTATGGGTCCTGAAAGGAAAACACTGCTCAGGTCATGTTCTTGTGTCATTTTGTTATTATTAACTCTAAAGGTTAAAAAAAAATGGCTTAGGGTGAGGAGAAAGAAAGAAACCTTCATTTAGAAAGAAAAGCTCATTACTTTTTCCTCATCTCTTCCCTAACCATAGGGATAAAATATTTGCTTGTACATTCTGTGCACTTACTATCTACCTCTCTGCATTCATACTAGCCCCTTTTCTTGCTTATTTGGCAGTTTGCCCATCCTTGCTGCTTTACAGCTACTACAGGCTTGGGCCGACCACTGCCACTGGCATTTGACTACAGAGTTTCAAAGAAAGACAATGAAACACGTTGATTGTTCTTATGCAAAGATGCTTCTTTGGCAGAAGATGAGATGCCATTAGAGAAGCTTCTAATAAAGTGTCATGTGTCTATGTGAAGGAACTTATCTGCTAGAAAGGCAGCAGAGATACAGGAAACAGATGAATATTCTGCAGAAGCCCTTAACTCTTCTGGTCAGTACTGCCTAACAGCCTACTGTATATCTAGGCTAGAAGATAACATGAGAGGTAGTAAACTAACTATAGGTTTATCAAGCCATATATAATGTCTCCTTGTATTGCAAGAATGTATTAAATTTGGAAAATAATGCATTTTCTATACTAACATGAATGCCATTTAATACTTTGTGTGCTAATTTATAGCAATAAATTGCACTATTTTAAACCAAGACTTTCAAAAACATGAACATCACTCTTTAACTTGATAAAATCAGTCTAAGTGAGATGGAGTTGATCATAAAAAACAACACTTTTGCTTCTTGGTTGACCCAAAAGTATTTTCCTCTCTTCTGATTTATCAGATTTGGGATTTATGGCCCAAAATGCAAAACTAACTCCAGAAGTAATGACTATATCTCCAGATTAAAGGCACAAGCATTTATATAGGTTAAAAAAAAAAGTTTTTCTGTACTTCCATGGATGTAGTGATGGAAAAAAAAAATTAATTTTCAGGTTTCCAGCACCCAAAATACATAGAGCGCCGCAATTTAATGCCTGACTCTGTGAGCAAGAAACTCCTTGAGAGAAACCTTGCTAGTTTCTAAAGACTTTAACAAACACAGCTGTCCAGTAACATAATTTAATGTCCATGGAATCTGACTTTAAGGGAGGAGTTGATTTTACTCTGCTATGAGGAGTAAGAGGAGACTTAGGGTGTCTTTATACACTGGAACCCAAATCAATGTTCAGATTCAAATTCAAGATTCCCTTTTCCAAATTCAAGCTTTTCCCCTTCTCCATAGGTACTCCCTATGGTTTACCCCATAGATGCATAAGGCTTGGAGTTTTAACTCAAACTCCTCATTGTTCAGTGACACACTTGTTTTTTTCCTGGGTAGTGTCTACTTTGTCTTGCATTGATAAGTCATGTTGTGTGTAAGCATAACAATTAATAATTAATATCTAGAAAAGATTTTCTCTGTATTATAGATTAGTAAGCAAACACAATCTTGAAGTAATTCATTCCAGTTTTAAAAGAGATATAGCGTATTTTGGCTAAGAACTCATTTTTTGCAGGTTAATTCCTGAAAGAACATGCAACTACTTTAGACACCTTTATTTAAATTGGCATTTTTCTATTATTCAGTCACAGCACATCTATTCAGGGATTCTTAAATTTCCTGTTCTGAGGGCTAGTGTTAGATGAAGTTACCAGTTGTATTCCAGTATATTGCAGATTTGATCTAAGGGGGAGTTATTTTTGCATGTCTTGGAGTGATTGTCTGCAGGGAAATTGATTTTAGTATTTGTAAAACAAAATGCAAGGACTCTCATCTTTTTCAAACATTACAGCTTTTTTTGTCAGGGAGATTTCACATTCAAATTCCATCTCTACCCGGAAAAAATTAACACAGCTCTTTGCAGAGATGCCTGACAAAGTCACTGCTCTTTAAACAGCTATGTAAGCTCAATCTACCTTGAATGCTGCCATGATTACAATGTAGCCTGCCTCACAAAACATGAATTATAGCATTATGCCCTGCCAGGTTTTCAGTACGTAAGTCTGATATAAACTTATTCTGTCTCTCCATCCTGATTGCCCTGCATTGTATCTAATGCATTTCCCCATGATTTCATCTGAAATATTTCTGATGGAATAATAAAAACAAAACCTGGATCCCCTCCTTCTCTATTTCTGCTGCTTATTAACCCAAGGTGATTTAGGATGTCCTTGAACCTCATAGCAATTGAAATTTATTTCAGAAGCTGTGTGCTTAGGGACATGTGGAAGAGGTTATTTATTCCAAAGAGCCATCCAGTGATGATGATGTCATTGCAGCCAGCAAAGCACCACATCAACTTGGTTAGTTTGCTACCAAATCACTAACTGTAGTTTCCTATATGTGATGGAACCTGCTGATATACAAGGTGTCTGAATAGAATCAACATATATATTGCTTAATTTTTAGGAAGGCTTATTGGCTTAAAAATAGTTTTCTCCACCACTAATATTTTTTTGCCGCCTTTAAACTCCTGCTTGTTAGCTTCTGCAATTTTGTCTGCAATAGGTAAAGATTTACTACAAACAACTTCCACCTCAATCCCAAGTGAATCCAAATTGATCAGTCATGGCAAACTAGACTCCCATGCAGCTCTTTGGCTGCTTCCTTTGCATATGCAGGAACAAATGACAGATCTGTGAATAATGAAACTATTCCAAGGGAATATCTTCCTATAAAGTCCTACTTGGACACAATCAAACTTGAGGGAGTTCTGCCTCACGTAGCTTCAGGAAATCCAGCAATGAGCACCATTCAGTGTATGCTTATTGCAAATTATATTTTTCCTTTGTAGATGTAATTGCTGTAGAACCTGAGCATTCAGTGGCTTTTGGAGTATCATGCTAAAATTAAGTCCATCATTTCTTCAAAATTCTACAGCATATTTAAAGAAATATTACTTAATATTTGGTTATAGTAAGTACAAGAGTGGGGTTCCTGGTTAGAGAGCTGATATTAATGGGAACAATAGGTATCAAATAGTTGTGTGCTGCCTGGAAAAGAAAGAAGGAAGCCAGCACTTAGTGGGCTTGTAATTGCAGTGCTAGTGTGAGGGTAGATAGCTCCCCTCGTTTAGCTGCCTCTGGTGTCCTGTGTGCCAGTCTTTTGCTCCAGCCTATTTTAACTGTAGTACTCTTGAGGCAATGAGCTACAGTGGCATAGTCCTATTGAAATTAGTCAGTCTGCACTGCAGGAAGAACTAGATACTTGTGACACTTCTTCGCATGATCTAGTGCAGCCAGAAGCGATTCTATGGGTCTTTGCCTAATTCTATTTTAATCTGCACAGATCTTTTTTTCTATCTTTCTTAGTAGAATATTACAGGCAGTCAGTGACACCAGCACTCACTCTAAACCAAACATACTGCTTGGTTATAAGCACATGCTCTTTCCCACATTATTTTCTTTGTAAATTCTCCTTTTCCCCCCTTCAAAATGGAATACCTCCTACCAACCAATTGGTCTTCTCTATTCCCTTAACTTAGAGGAAAAAAAGCAAACAGAGTATCCACATAAGAGGCCACAGACCTTTCTAGGGAAGAATTTGGCTCTTAGCCTTCTCTTCGACTTCTTTACATTCTCTCTTTGTAGACTTCACAATTCTTAATCTGTTATTCCTCTTGATCCCTTAGTGCATCAGACTCTTCTCTATATCTACTATAGACTTCTTAAGGACTCCATGCACTGTTAAAGGACCCTATTAACAACTGGGATTGTTTGCATGATCTAATTAGATTTCCACAGAGACCGCCTTAATTTGCCCTCTTGGTTTTCTGGATTGTCTGCAAAGTTAGAGCGCAATGGCAGCACTCATTTTGCTTGGCTGTATCAGGCCATATATCACATCTTTTCTTTCCAGTCCTTCAAATAAGCTTGTTTCATTCTTATTTTGGTTTCAAATTATAGATTATAAATTTCACTTCTCCCCACTTTTCTCTATAATTTGACCCCCAGCTGTTGAGAGTACTTCACATGATCCCCCTTGCCCACCATCTACCTCCAATAGCTAATGGTTTCATATGAAAGACAGCCCTAGCTTTAGGAACAAATGACGTCTCAGACCAGCTGTGTCTAATAAAAATCCAACCTCCAACTCTCACTTCCCTTCCTCAAAAGGATAAAATTGATTTGAAAGTGCTGACGATAAGATACATGGGAATACAAAATCTCCTTCAGTCAACAGACCAAAGCTATGTGCTGTGACATCATTGTACCCGAAATAAATGATGCTGTCAGTTCCTCCACTACCCTATAACTAGAGGCTATTACATTCATCCTGTAGAAGAGATATTCATTCATTTAATTTACCTTTTTTTTAGTCTGCCTAAAGGTATTTTCATTCTTTAAGTGCCAAAATGAACAGTAGAGAATATGGTTTCTCCTCTGGGTTCCATCAGAATCAATCGATGTTTTGAAAAAAAAACTTCTTAGTAGCAGATGATCACTTGAAACAATTCTATGTGATGCTGTGGAGTATCTAAACAGGGGAAACAAGATAGGATTGTGCTAGAAATGACCTGATGCACGGTCAGATGGGACTGTTAGGCACGAGCCTTGTCCCTTCTTATGCACTGGACAAGGTGGCATATAGAGCCATAGGTTGCCTAGTCATGGACATGTGGTTGAGCACAGCTGTGTCAAAGTAATGCTTCAATTCACCCCACTGCCTGGGCAATCTACAAAGTGCCCCAAATCCCTGCATCCCTTCCGCTTCTCACCTTCTGTTCTGCTTAGAAGGCCTTGAGTGTTTTCGGACGTGTCTGACTGAGAATATCTTCTGGAACTATCATAATAAATTCATTTCATGAAATTTCTAGAATATCTGGTTTTTGGTCAATTTAAACTGCTCTTTGGCTTTTAGTTTCATTTTATCCTTCAAGCCCTAGAGGAAGCCAGGAGATTCAGGACTGCTACAAATTATTTGAGAAAATAGCCTGAAATAATTTTTAAATATTAGAGGGTATTTCTTGTTTTATCTACAGAATAAGACATAAGTGCCTTGAATAGTGAATTAATATATTTATTCCTTTTAGTCTTCAAAATTTTCACACTGTTCCAAAGGAATAAACGTATGAATGCTCTACTCCAATTCTGGAGTAATGTCACTCCTACATTTCATTTCTCACATTTCATTTGGGGCCTAATTCTGCATTAGAACTCTAAGGCACTGAAAACTCCACAACTTCAATAAATTTAGTGGGAGTATAACCGTTTTACCAGAAAGATCTCAAGAGCTTACCAAAATAGACTTGTGACTGTGTAAATGAATAGTATAAGCAAGATGGCTGGAAAAATCACAGGCTTCCTGGCAACTACTGACATGTACAGTTCATACAGTGAGTCACAGAAATCACAGGAAGCATTAGCTTGTGKTGTTCTGAAGCTCCTCTCTGCAGAATAAATCTGGAGTATTTGTACAATGTAATTACAAATGACTAATGACAGAGGCTTTGCTAGTTCCACTGGAAGACAATTTCACTAACAGATCTCACCATTTAGAAATGTTTCTGTGGCTCAGCTAAAACTTAATAATATCCTCTCATTAATAATAGCTACAGTCTCGCGTTACTTCACTGTATCCTTCTGAGTGACTCTGACTCTTCTTTGGAGGATACAAATCCGCAGCTATGGAGAATAACATATTCTGTGGCGAGGAAAGCAGTATTGTACATACTAATGGCAATAAGGTATGGGCAAGAGGAATCCTAACACCAAAAAAGTACTATTAAAAAAAACTGCAGAAATCTGTATAGCGGTTAACTGCAAAACCAGATATGCTGATGAAACACTTGGCTATCTTTTACTCTAGTGCCTTCTATAACCCTTTCTCCTTGTTTTCCTGGAAAGGCAACTTTTCTCTTCCTGCTTCTGCTGCACAAAGCAGAGATGGTTGAAATCAGCTTCCCAGATCTGCTAGGAAATACTCTCCCCATTAAGGACTACTTGCAGCTGGAGAAGTTTCAGAAATGGGTCTCACCCCTTTGCAGCAGCACACTGCAAAATTGATTTAGTGAAGTACAATAATTTGCTGTTATAGTATAAAAAAAGACGGTGTGGAGCTGTTCTTTGCAGCAGATCCTTGCAGAGATGAAGTCCTATAACTCAGATAGCAAAGCAGTATTTTACTTGAGATAGTATTTCCCTTTACCGATTAGAGGCAGCTTTGGGGGCCTTAAAAGTGTCTACATTTGATAATGTTGAGGAAGGTAATTTTGTAATGTAACTGGCCTATTTCCAAAAATTTGCAAGTCCTGATAGACAGGACAGAGGTAATGAATATCTATAATCCCAGTTTCTGCAACTCAAAGACAAGGTGCCTTGCCTCTCTTTCCAAAGGCGGTTATACCTCAGGAATTTTGTTTCAAATAAGAGATGAAGGAAATGCTCTACTTCACAATACTGTAAATAAATCCTCTTGGCACTGCTTTGAATGCTTATGTATTCATGATTCCTCACAGGCCAGCTAGTGGCAATTTCTACCTAACACTAACGTATTAACGATTTTTGGAAAAGCTCCAGAAAGAACATCCAAACTTTGCAATGATCACCCTGATCGCTAGTCAAGGCTGTAACGTTACTGGTCAAATGACAATGAGTTGGTTGAACACAGAGCCTTCACAAGACGCCTGCAGGAAGACAACAAGAACAGCAAAGGTAATTCTGCATTTTACCAGAAATTGCTTCTACTGGAATTACCTCTTCAATTTTTGCTTTTGAATTTTTCCAACATGTGTGACAACATGCAGCAAACATTGACTTTGGTTCTACCAAACTAAACTTTCATGAGGAATACATTAAGTCATCAGTTCCTCTCTGTATTGGTCTTAGGACACCTAATGCTTTTCTATCTCTTACCGGGACAAGTTGGGAAAAACTCCACTCAGGCCAGCACAATGACCCACGCGCAGGCAAGGCAGGCCTGTTTTCTGTCTGCTTCTCGCAGGGAACTCTCTGGATGGGGAGACGAGCCAGCAGAGCTGGGCTGAACCTCGGCAGGCATGTTTGTTTCTGAGGAAGCAAATGCCCCCGGCGTGACAGGGCAGCCCCACATTGCTGTGCTCTGCCAGGGCACACCAAACACGCAAGGGGAGCCACCTCTGCTGTACATGGGCCAGGCCCTCTACCTTTGCAGACTATTGAAGGGGCGAGGGGAGACGCCGGTCTCTGAGCTGAGGTGTGGAGGGATACGCAGCCGCTGAGGCGCGAAGCGCGATGAAGCTCTGAGGTGCGAAGGGATACGCAGCCACTGAGGCGCGAAGCGCGATGAGGCTCTGAGGTGCGGAGGGATACGCAGCCGCTGAGGCGCGAGGCGCGATGGGGCTCTGAGGTGCGGAGGGACACGCGGCTGTGGGGTGGTAATGCGGTAGGTGGCAGTGTGCGTCGCCTTATGTGCGGGGGAAGTTCGTAGGAGCAGTGGGCAGAGGACGAGGGCTGTCTTGGTCTCTCTCGCTGCAGTGTGGAGGTGCTTGAGGGCTACAGCTCGTGCTGAAGGTCTGCCATGCTGGGTGCTGAAGGGTGAGTTAAGCATGTTCAAAGCACCTGTAGATGTTGCATGTTCCTGTTCAGCTCAGGTGCATTAAAAACACTGGTGTATTTGGTTGTGCTATTTAAGTACCTTAGTCTAGTACCAATGTAAGCAAAAGCTTGAAGAGTGGTTCCCTTCCTTTCCATCCGCAACTCCATCTCTCTTTTTTTTTTTTTTTTTCCCTTTATTAGCACGCTTTTTATTTTCAAAAACATGGCCAGCAGTTCCACAATTCATGGCCACATGTGCTTCTGCCCTTAGGGCTGAGGTGTCTCATGGCCATGTGCTGTGGCAGTGGGCTGCCATGTGCAAGCTGCTAACCATAAATACACGTAGTTGTAAATGCATTTTTAGTATAAAAAACTGCTTTTGTTCCTGCAGGGCTGAGCAGTGATACAGCACCTGCACCAAAGGGCTTGGTGACTGCATGGAATGAGCTGAAAGTGACTCTTTCACCTGATGAAACATGAAGCAATGGGGCTGGTGAGAGGAGCAGAGTGCTGATGAGGAGATGGAGAGACTGGAGAAGGCAGGTATGCATGAAAGAAATACTTTTTTTTTTTTTTTTGTTTTTGTTTTTTTTTTTTTGTTTTTTTTCCTTAGGAGAAGCCAGGCCTTTGGATCATATAACATTTTAAAGCCCTAATTGAGATAACCTCATCCCTTATATCTAAACTACCTGCTCTTTCAACTGTAAGTGAAGTTTTGGTGACCATTTATGGTGCACCTACAAAGGATTTATCGGTGTAAATATCTTGATGGCAGCTGTAGCACTGAAGCTGCTGAGAAGAGCCGCTGTTTTGATGTAGTTTATAACAATTCCCCCTTTTTCCAAAACAAACTAGGTAAGTAAAATGAGTGCTCGATTCTGTGTTAGGGTTACTGGTGTAACTGTTGTGCTTATCCGATACTAATTTTCCCCAGAAACCATAACTATAAGCTAGGGCATAGTTTTACATCCTAAAATATTGTGTACCTGTGCAAGCAATTGAATTGCTTTAAAAAAATTGACTTGAAAAGTGGTTTAAAAATCCCTGTGATGGAAACTGGCCAGTCTTTGTCTGAAGTGTGTGACAGAATGCATTATTCTATGGAAAATTGTATTCTGAAAACGTTAAAAATGAATATTTGGTGAAAGCTAAAACCATGCTGTTTATTGATTTTTTTTTTTTTTTTTTCTGAACAGATATGATTTTAGTTACCAGATGCTTCTTACTGAAAAGAATAGGCAACTTATGCAATTAAATTATTTTCTTTCTGCATCTGTATGGAAAATAGTTAATGTTTTTTCCTTCACTTCACAATTTAGTAAATCTCAGAATTATTCCAAGTAGGCTTTATCTAGATATGTCAACTAAAATTCGTTTATTTTGTGCTTTATATCAGTTCTGATTCAGGCCTAGTTGCAAAGTAATGTAATCAAAATAGTCTTCAGAAGTTGATATAATTGATATACCTATAGTATTCTTATTTTTAGGAGGGAAATACCAGGAAAATCAATGCTTTGGCAGCAATGTGTATGCTACAAGCACTGCTAGGAACTGCCACAGTTGTTCCCACAGAGATTTGTTCCAAGTTGAGTGAGAACACAGGCAATGGATGAAGTTTGAATAACATCCGCAAATGAACAGCGTCTCATCCACCAATAAGGTAGTGCCTGGTGGTCTTCTCTAGCTGCATACTGCTGGTGTTGCTTTACGTGGACACAGGCTGGTGCCACATCTTCAGGAGCTTAGTGCTTCCTAAAACAATTCTGACTGTGAATGATTTCACAGCCATGTGGTTCAGAGACAGAGCATTGCTAGTATATCATGCTGTTATTCCTGCCATGACAAACTGGGATTGGAAGAGGCCCTGTGTACTCCCTAGCAGGCATCACTGCTGTGTTGTGGCATCTGCGGTGCCCTATGCATGTTCTTCTGGTTATCCAGCACACTAAGTTTGAGTTATAAGGACAACCCCAGCCAGCTGGCTGAAAAATTTTTTGACATCACTGAAAATGTATGTTGCTGGTGAAGCATGGATTTTAATTTGAGGAAAATGTCGGCCATAATCTAGCATACATTAAAAAAATATATCTTTTTATTTCCATATGGGTCATGTTAAGGGAAATATTGAAAAAAAAAAAAGAGACAAGCCAACCCTATTATATGAAGTCTCATTAAAGCAGCCTGGAAAAGTTTAGCCAATTTACAGGCTATACATCTTAATCTCCCCAAATTACAGGAACGGTAGAAAAATGATCAGTTGAGAGGGAAAGTGGGACCAGCAGAATCTGGCTTGTAAGCCCTTGTTATTACAGAAAAGAAAGGATTTTCAAAGAAAGACCTGGAAATGGCAGTGCATGGAGAGTACCTCCTTCTGGTTAAAAACAAAGACAAAAGCTTAGTTATTTTAACATGTTTTCTTGCCCCAGTTCTTGTCAGCTCTTTAGACTGACAGTTTTTTGAGAATTCTGGAGAGTGAATAACGTGTTTGTGGTTGTTCTACTCTAGGATAAAATGGGGAGGGGGCATTTTGGAGAGGGAACCTGAGCAATAGTAATAAACCAGGAAGTGTTCTACTTTTGACTCAAGCAGAGAAAGTAATAACTACCTATCTCCCTATTTGGCTAGCTGTCAGGATATGCAGTAATGACACAAGTTTATTTTCTTCAACTTCTTAGCCTACAGGTGTTCTTAAGTGCTGACTATATCTTCTTGAGCATAGTCTGTAGAGAAACCAATGTTAGAATGGTTATGAAGACACTAAAGAACATAGAGATAAATAAGCAAGGCAAAAAGGAGCAGTCAGATATGCAATGGTGGACAAGTAACTGTCATCACCAGATCAGTACTGTATGCGTGATAAACAACCTGGATCCTGCTTTCACTGTTTCTGTTTCCACTCAAATGGCGGAAGAGGCCTTGAGAAGGGAGCATGGCCAAGTTGGAAAATTCATTGTTTCTTCCTGTGTTGGTCTAGCAGATCATATGCTGTAGAAAGCATTAAAAGGAGGAAAAATATTCTGATATGAGTTAGCAGATGTATTTGAGAGCCAGCGAGGGAAATGCACCTGATTAACAGAAAGGCAGGGAGAGAAACTAGAAGAATTTGAGTGTCTGGGAATTGGCCAGCTCCCAACCAAAGCCAAGACTGGATTAGTTTGTGTGCTTGTGAATAGAGTAGAATATTACTGCTAGGCAGGTATTAAGTTGGCCTAAAAGAATATTTTATTTATGCAGTCATTTCACTAGATAGGAATTCATAACTGCAGAGTGACTAAAACTTTATGGCGGACATCAACAGTGTTTTACTCTTCAATTACAGTTAATCGACTTCATCTCTGCTTCTGTGGTTCTGGAAAAGCACACTGGTGGCAGGCTGGCTAGGTAGGCAGAGATGCTGACTGTGTACCTCTTTGCCCTTTCAAGGTGAATGTGTCCATGCTGGTATTAACCTGCACTGGTTTTGTATGTTTACTACAAAAATAACAAATGAGTGATAAGGCACTTCTGTATTCTTTTTGGGAGGGCTTTGTCTCTCTGAACCATCTGTTATATGCTGTTTTAGATCAGGGTCTCTGCTGCAGGGGAAGTTCCTGGAGGTAGGTATTTTCATTGTACTCTGGTAGGCAGATAATATTCCAAGGGCTGGATCTTAAAATCTTCTGTTACTGCCATCCTATTCTTCAAGCCCTCTGGCCAGGGCTTGCCCCATTACTAATGTAATGCTGAAGGGAGGGGTTACTTCTCAGCAGACGCTTTACGTTGTGTGGCCAGCTCTGGCTTGTTGGAGGAGTTTGCTGATTTGTTGCTGGAGGAAACTAACTGCTTGGCAAATGGATTGTGTGTGTGTGAGTGCATGTGCATATATGTATATCTGTTTGCCATGTCCTACCCGTTTCTGCTGTTGTGTAGTTCTTTGAAACATTGCCTGTAGGGGCAGAGGCATTTTGTATGCCTTCTGTGTCAAACGGGTCTTACGGTATGTGCATGTGGTAATGTTAATATGGGTGCATCTTGAAGATAGGCTTATTAATACAGCTGGAGATAATGACCTTGGCAATATCTAGAAGCATACCTGTTCCATTAAATTATAGACTTTATGTAGACACAGAGATTTAGAGGAGAGCAAGGAAGATTACTCCACATAGGAAAAGATCATTGTAATTCTCTAGTGTTAAGAACTTTGCAGAATTCAGGGTCAAAACGAGAGATACCTTAAATACCAGTGTTCCTGCGGTTAGAACTGCTTATGACTTGATCATTCTAACTGTGTCTATCCAATAATATATAAAATAGCCTATTTTGGTATCAATAAAAGGATTCATAAGCTATCGCTGGTCTTGTACATTAAAAAAAAAACCTTTTAGATATTTGTGGTGATAAGCATTAGTGCATATTTTCCTCTTGATTCTTTTATCCCTCCTAGTTCATGACAAGTGACCAGGGAATGTCATAGCTATTCAATATTTGTGAATTGCTTTGGTCATTTTATATACAAATACCTAACAGCAGGACCAGAAGTCCTTATACATTCTTGCCACACAACAAAGTAATGTTTAAGTCTCAACAGAGTTTCGTTATCTGGGCAATGCTTTTCCTTATACTTTTTTTTATTGTTACTGCAGTATTTTGGGGACCACTTCACCTGCTTCTTGAATTCAGAGTTTTACAGGTGAAACAGGAATAAAGTCTGCAGATAATTCATGACTAGAAGCTTTTGAAAACTGCTTAGAATTTTAGATATCCAGCTGTCATATATTTTCAGTGGGAAATCAACTTTATACTAAAGCATGGGAATATGCATTCTTTCTAAAGCATAACATCACTGTAATTAGAAGAAACTGATGTATGGCTTTTATGTGAGACTTGGATTCTTACTACTTAAAACTCCTCACACCTTTTCTGGGACTCTTAGAGCTCTTTGGCTGTATTGTTCTTATCAAGATCCTCTTGTATATAGAAAGAGAATTAGGAGCAAGTGATATTTTAATATTATATAGATATTTCATGAATAGAAATGGCAATATCTTTATTACTGGACATTGATCATCATCAGTCAGTATAGCTCACTCATGTCATTTGGTACTTCTGAAATCTTCTATCAGATTGATAATAATTCTGGTGGTATTGCTGTTGTGTTTCCCCGCCCGCCTTCTCTCTCCTGCCTCCTCTGCCCTTATTAAACATTGCATAACAAGACATCCTAGACTGCCTCTTTGGTATTTGTGATAGTGTTGCTGGAGTAATTGGGAAATTGTCTGAATAAATGGTGTATATGTGTATGCACATATTAGAAAAAATGAAAGTTTTAAGTCTTAGAATTCTTTCTGGTATATGTTATATTAGCTATGTATAACAAGCTGTAAATTTACTAGGCATTGCATCAAACTCCAAAAGCTGTTTAACAGGAACCTGTTCCCGGAGACTTGAGAGTTAGAAGGGATGTTTTCCTAAGCTGCTGTTTGGATGCTGAATCCATCTCTTGAGGCAGCATTTCCCTAAGGAGAGGTGTTGAGAGATTGAACTGATGGACTACACCTAGAAGAGCTTCTGTGCCCTTGTAAGGCATCTGTTGGAGTTGGTCATAGGGAAGGAAAATTTTCATTACCTTCATATGAGTCTGTGTGTCACAGTACTGACACAAGTAATACCACAATGTAGCTCTGCTTGCATCCATGTTTTGCTCTGCAGTTGATTATACAATATTCTGTCTGAACATAATAAAGTGTTTAGACAGAAGAGACTGGCCTAGTGTATTTTACAGTTCTGCAAGACTGGAGGGAGTGAGGAGATAAGAGTTCTTCTGTCCTGTATATCTTTACCTCTATCAGAGATACTACAGATGTATAGTACTACAAAGCTGTATAGTAGTTAAGTCTCCGACTTAATAAAAACTGGTCTAACAACAGCTCTGCTGCTGACTTGGGTAGCTTTGTATGATTCATGTGGTGATTATCGACTGGGTAGTGTGCAGTTAAGGTGCTGGTGTGCTCAGTCATCTGTCTGAGTGAATCGTAATCCCTAGGCCCTTCCTCCACAAACTGTTAATGCTTGAAAATTAAAATGAACATTTAAGGTGATCCTAAACTGAAGAAATAGAGCTATTATGTTGATGGTCATCTGTGTTTCTATTCCTGATCGCAACTTATCAGTTCTATTTAATGTAGTTGATACCACATGAAGAGACTCTGCCCTATAGCTGAGATCAGCAGTTGGCTTTTTTTTTCTAATTCATTATTCTCTTTGACCAATTTGTCTATCTGAGTGCTGCCAAGTTATGCTAGTCAAGAGAGGGATGAGAGAAGAAAAACTCCAGGACCCATTCTTGAAAAATGTTCTCTTTTCAGCTTTGAGGAAGCCTCTTTGATAGTAAAAAGATGATATGGTGGTTTCAAGAGCAAGGAAGGACCATATCGTACTTGTGCTGGTCTGTTTTTTAAGACGTCATGTCTTCTCTTGTACTATTATTTACTGAAAGTAGAGTAAAAATTAAGACCAGAACAAAAAATCAGAATTCTAAGGACCTTTCTGTGGACTTTGGTATGCCTTAAGTATGCAAACATTTTTGAGAATTTGACCTTGTCAGTACATTTTACACCCTTCTCTGAACCTTTTTCCTGCCTCTAGAATGTGCAGCTCTCTAGGGGCAGAAGCTGTAACTATATTGTGCAATGCCCAGCTGTCTAAGGTGCTCATCTTTTTGTGTCCTTGAGTTCATCTGTCGTACTATAACCATTGCAGTACTCTTTTGTACTGGACACCTTGTGAAGCATGGCATCGCATCTTGAAGGTACACTATTTGGACACTGAATTTGTGGAGAGCAGTCATGTTCTTGGATACCCTTCACCTCAGAAGTAGTTTTATAGGCCCTCCACTAGAGCAAAATTGGCAGAGTTTCTGGAGTTAGCATTAAATGGAGACAAAAGTAACTCTATCGTTCACGGCAATGGTGTAACCTTAGTGGAGCTGTAAGAAAAGTAGAGGACCTCTTTGTGTGCGCTAATGCTGGAAAGTTAGCAGAAGGAGTTGAGCAAGCAGCTCCTGAGAGCTTCTGGAAACCAAGAGGAGTGTTTGCTTTCTTCCCTTCTTCCTACTTTCTATCCCCCCCCCCCCCCCCTCCCCCCCCCTTCCTCCTCTGCTTCCTAAGCCTGCTTTTGATTTTGTTTTATTGGCTACTGAAAGGAATCATTTACTAGTCAAGGGCCAAGCAGTGACAAAGGAATGCAGGTAAATTAGTTTCAGTTCCTATTTCTCCTCATCTTCCTCCTTTGGAATTTGAGCTTTAGAAAATAAAGTCTTTTCACCCATACCACCCCTAGCTGTTTTCTAAAAGGATGTCTTCCACCCCCCACCCCCCCCTTCAAGAACTTCATCTTTGCAGCTGAGAAACCCTCCCATTAAAGTACCTAAAATGTCAAGGTGTATGATACATTCAAGGAAATCCAACTGAATGCATGAAAAGGTTTCTGCATGCACCTTAAAAATGCAGAAATATAAACTGAGTGCCRTAAAGCTTGTTTTAATGAATCGCTGTGTACACACTGAGCAGTTTTACATGCACATATATCATGCTTCAAATGCTGAAATATAGTTAAAGTTTAAACATTTTGCAGAAGAAAATGTGCAAAAGAACTTGCAGAGAGTCAACAGGGATGAAACCTGTATGTTCAGTTTTTCATCATTCAATATTATTGAAGTATTAAAGCACTAAATTAATGAGCAGTAGCATTCAAACTGTCCATTCCCTTTTTCCTTTCATTTTCTTTTTTCTTTTTTGTAGCTTTTTTTCTTTCTCACAAAGTGCTTCAAAAGTACCTGAGTGTTTCAATAATTGTGTTCTTATGCAAAAGTCTTTGCTAAAATATACATGCAGAAATGCAAGCCAAAATACTATGTTAAAAAATGCAAGGCGTTTTATAGTCTTAGTGGCAGAAAAGACTCTTTAGTAGCTACTTCTCTAAGTTATTTCCACATTCTTAATGAAGAAATAAAATGCACCTGATGCACCCTCTGCCTTCCCATTTTTTAAATAACACAAATAAGGAATTGGTCATTCCATCTTCCATTCTTTATAATTAGACTTACTTTGTGTTTATGTGTATACAACACTGACCTGAAATAGAAAAGAACTCGGCTCTGCTTAAATAACAATAAAATTTTGAACACCAACTCGAAGAAGCCAGGAAATATAAGTCAAGGCTAGTATTCCCTACTTGCCTCACACTATTGTGAGCAAGTTTTGTGAGAGGGGGGAAAAGGCACAATGATGAGAGAAGTCAGAGCACAACATCAGTCTTAAAATTGCATTTCCTGGCTGTTGTTGTTTTATGTCATGTCACAACCTTAAAAAATTGTCTATAGTATCCTTAAAAAAGGATAAATTTTTCCGGAGTGCGGTAATATATGCAGACATTATTTATCTGAGTAGCTGAAACATTAACCATTGAGGAAATAGTTTGAATTTGAGAAGAATTTTTCTTAGAAAACTCCCCTGTATTTTCCAGCTAGCTAAGTAAGACTACTTACTAGATTTGTAATTTCCAACCAGTATTTAAATGACTGATGGAGACCAAAGAATTCCTGCTCCCAGTGGAGCGGTATGTTTCGTTCAAACATATGGTTAAGATCTTTTTTACAAATGATTTCTGGGTGTCAGCTTTTTATTCTGATTCTATTTGATTTTGGGCTACTGGGTCAATTTTTTGTCTCACAGCATATTTAGGAAGTAGGAAAGGCAGAGAAAAAACAGTGCAGTCAGATTATGAAATGAAAAAAATCTGATAAAAATAAGATCTTTTGTCTCCTTACTGGAACAATTATTAAACTGTAATCCAAATACCAGAAGTCATTTGGAAGAGGAATGCAAGAAATAGACAAGGTCTTTGGTGTGAGAACCAAAAGGATAAGACATTTGTTCCTTATTTAGTGTAAAAGAGTAATTTAAATAGTATTCTCAAGTGGGTTGATCTTTGTAAATACATTTATTTGTGTGGTTGCTAAATTGTGACAACTTATTGGACATAGTTGATTTTTTATTTGCTTCATCATTTTTTCAACGGAGTTTAAAAGAACTTGAATGTCTTTCTAAGTTTCAAAGCTTTCAGTTACCTGCAAGGTAGTCGCCTCCCTTCCTTAAATATAAAATCTTGTTTAAAATCTCACATTTAAATAATGTTACTATAAGCATGAGTTGATGTCTCGTACTGAGCTATCGTATGTAGCGCCTTAGTACCCTACTGTAGAGAATAGGGAGTATTTGTACAAGTTTCTCTTCTAACTCATTATTGTTATGTGTACGAATTTAGTACATTTTCTTAAACAGTTTGAAATAGCAAGTTTCAAAATCTCAGACACTGCATTTTTTATTTTTCTATAAGCATACATGCCATTGGAAAAAGTTACGACAAACGTAACATAAAAATTCCTGCCTTGTTACTTAAGAGTTGCTAAACTAGTGTTGTCTTTAACATTAGGAATAAGTGTTTGTGGTATAGCTCGAAACCGTAGGTAGGCGTGTTTCCTGCAGGAGTGAACTTACACTGTCCTGATTCTTTTGAGAAATGGTTTAGGAAGGAAGAATTTGCACACTATTAGGAAAAATACTAAATAAAACTCTAAAATTATATAGCAATAATAATCTTAGGATATACCTCAGGATATTCCTCTTCTGTCTTTTATTCCGTTWAGATATTTTACATACATTGTTATGTTTTAATGAAGCAGTAAACTGAATGCTTGTAGTCAACCAAACTTTAGAAATGCTTATTTTATAGAGGAAATCTGTCCGTCACTGCTTTGAAACTAAACTAAAATCAAGTCTTGTAATAAAAGTAATTAGTTCAGAATATGACTATGATTTTTTCCATTCACCACATTTTTAAAAAACGATTAACTGCAGATGACAGTCTCTTTGCATGGCAAACCCTTTCCCTCCTTGATTTTATTGATGCTATTTAATTGCCTTACGAATAGAGAGCTTAAAGTTCTAATAAACTTGTAATAATCATAATAATAATAGTTAAACTATCAGAAAAAGATCAGATACTTAAACAGTTCTGGGAATTTCTCTGCACACAGAAGCACTCCCTCCCCAAGCAATTTAGTCCCATAGAAGATTAAAGTCTTTTGGAAGTAGCGAAGGTCAGGCCTCAACTGAAGTGAGTTTAAGGGAGGAACGTGGGTGAATTTTCCTTTAACTCTCTGAAATAACTAGGAAGTTGTTCTTACATTCTCTTCTCCCCAGCCGAGCCGTGAGCTGCAAAGGTATTGAGAGTGTTTGAAAGTTTCCCTTTGCTTCTCCGTCTCAAGAGTCACTTAAAAAAGGAAAGAAAGAAGTGGTAGTCGGAGGTAAAAAGGGTGAGTGCGAGGAGGCCTAGCTGTCGCGTCCGAGCTGCAGGGGGCACTATGACACCACAAACTCTCTCCAAACCTGGGACGAGTTTAAGGACTCGTTTAAACAACAACAACAGAATTCAACTTTGAAATCCTTTTTGTCTTCAGATGTTCCAAACCCGTACTCCAGCAAAGGAAATGAAAAGAGGAAACTAAACGAGCTTTCCCCCCCACCTCTGGTTTCTATTTGTAATACTTTATTTCTACAGCAAGCACAAACCACTAGAAAGGCAGAAAACAAAATATGAATTTTTCATTTTCCCTGTAAACCTCTGTAAAAACAATAACAAATTCTGGACTATATCAGATAGCCTGTATTTGCCTTTTTTTTTTCCTCCTCTCTATTTTAGTTATGCTCTTTGAACTGTTTACATTTTTAATTTTGTAGGAGGAGAAAAAGAAGAAATAATCTTTTACAGAAATACCAGTAATTGCCAGTTGAACTAAACTAGAGACAACAATTGATGACATAAAATGGTTATGTTTTATGCCAAAATACTTTGAAGCACAGCAGAAAATTGTACCAAGTTGTAAGTTTCTGCATACATCAGAAATGATAGATTTCTAAAGATGAAAATAAAGATTTAAATAATTAACTTTCAGTGTCAATCAAACATCATCTTGGATTCTGAATACAAATAAGAAATGAAGAAAAGAATGATAGTGGTTAGATAGATTTAATTACAGTTTATTTATCATGGACTGTATAAACACTTGTTTCTGTAAGGAAATGATTTGCTATTTGCAAGTTCTGCCTTAAACATTTCAAGTTAAAAACAAATGTTTTAAGAAAAGAGACTAACATAAAACAGCCAGCATTGGCTTTTGTGTCTTTGTAAATGTCTGTGGCTGTTTCTCCTTGTTTGAAGGAAAGAGTCATTCATTAAATTAAAAGCAAACCAGTTCAACTGGACCTTTCATTGAAGAAAGTCTCCCAGTGATCCATGCTTTATTTGGTGGATTGTCTTACAACACAAATAAACCACTTTTTTTTTTTTTTTTTTTAAGCTTTTTATCTTGGGATCTAAAAAATACTAGAGAAAAAAATAAAAGAAAGAGGAAATCCAAGCAGGGAAGAAAATACTAGGAAATAATTTCCTATTAAACAGACCCTGTTCTTCCATGTACCTCAAGTCATGAAAGAACATAAGAGAGAAGGGCTCATATTCCTTTCTGTCTAAGGTTAAAAGCAAGTGACAGAGAGGAAATTGAATTCAAAAGTCGCATTAATGTTTGCAATGTGCAAAAATAGATGCAAATAAATATATACTAAAAATCTATTATAATTCTCTGCTGGGAACTGGCTACTAAATGAGGATAAAATTGTTCTCATTAGATACATTTCAAGCAAGATAGGGTCCTAAATGTGCAAATATATTTGAAAAAGTGTTAATGGATATTTAGGGTGGTTCAATTTTTTTTTTTCCCCACAAAATATTTTTACCTTTATGTAGATACATTTTGCTGATTGAAAGCAAATTCATGCATCACGTTCTTTTTCTTTTCGGAGATTATGCAGAGCTTTACAGATCCTGCTTAGAAATGCTGTGTGATGAAAAGCAACAGAACAACCAGGATATTTTGTACGAATTGCTGTAAAAGAAGCAGAAAATTTTGAAAAATATTCTTTACTGATTTTTTTTTCCTTTGATCAAAATCTTTGTTCTTTTATACTTTTTCAGTTTTTATGAGATTACTTGGAATATTTTTGAGATTTAAGTAGTTCTTGTTATTCTGTACTTTACAAAAAATAAATGGAGAAATGTGTACTCTGGGATGCATGACTGAAATCCAGAGTATTGCGTACTGCAGCTGTATGAATACCTAAGTGGTTAAATTCTGAAAAGTTAGTAGTGGTTTTGGGATAGCTTGTGTTTTGGACAGTGGAACTCAGGTGTTGTAAAGAGCTTGAAAGGTCCTCTGAAAGGTCTCTTGAGGATAATGCAAAGGGGCACTTGAATGCCACTGGTTGCTTCTACAGATTTTATACAGCTGTATAAACTCATGTACATGTACCTCCACAATTCTTATCTTCTGTAGACACTGAAAATAACTTTGCTTTTTATCTTTGCTTGTCGGTATTATCCATGCATAAATATAGCATGGATATATTCTTTTTTGTGCTCACAATAAGCCTCTCATTTAACACTGTGTATAATTCCGTAGTATTTATTATTAATAGGAATTAATACTATATAAAAAAAAGAGAACTATTCTCAGGATTATTGTTCTGGAATGAAAAAAAAGATGTTGAAAGGGTAAATCCATTTCTTGTTTTCTTGGCATAAAAATGAAACCAAATTAAATGAAATTAGACAAAGCAAAAGAACATTTTAATATTTGGAATGTCACTTTTCTGGGCTTTTGATTTTTTTCTGGTGATTTAGAAGTGATTGTACTCATAGTGCAAACAAAAAAAATAAAAACTACTGTTGTGATTCACCCAGGTAAGATTTTTAAAGGCAGGCTATATTTTATGTGTTTGTAAATAGAAGTTTGTTATTTTTCTTCAATAGCAGTTTCATGCACCTTTCTCCTAAGCTATGTAAGGGAGAATCGGCTAGGACAGAAAAGACTATRAATGAAATGTCTGAGACGGAGTGTGGTGAGACCAGCATTTGGTAGTCTATGTATGTGTAAAGTTAGTGATAAATGTTAAAGGGATCCAGTGGAAACTGGAGAAATACTTTTTCTGTACCATTTTTCTGTTGTTCGTTCTTCTTTCTAAAAATCAGCTGGAAATCTGTATGGTACTTAATGCTGGGAGCAGCAGTGGGAATTTTCTCTTATCAGTAGATCTTCTCAGCATGGAAAGTGTATGGAGCTCCGGTGCTCTTGACTTGAAGCTCTCAAATAACTGATAGGCTTTTGCTTTCTCAGAATTTCTGTAAATTTTTGAGAAGGTACTGGAGCCACTGCATGTAGAATAGGGAATTTTATAGGGTAACTTCTGGCACTACTAAAGTACAGCTACTAGTTCATGAGGCACTGCAAGAGTACAGGAAGTTCAGAAACCTATTTTCCAATCCTTTCCCTTTTATGGAACTTGCAATGCAATTTGGAATTGAGTTGCAAGGAAATGGAAAGAGGTAATCTCTGCTAATAATCGCTTTATAAAATGAGTCCGTGGTGATGAATTATCACAGGAATTCTGATTTAGTAAAAGTTGACAGCTAGGCTAGTCATAGCCAGACCTAATTTAAAAGAAAATGTTTTGTCTTAGACCAAAGATAAAGCAGCTTTCTGACTGCCGTCCAGTGTCAGGAGAACAGACTCTCTGAAAACTTCAGTTCCCACATAGGCAAACACATAAGAGTTCAAAATATTCTGTCTGCCCAGTATGCATCAGATTGGTTTTAACTCATACAGAAAATCTTTCTAGTCATTTTGGAGGCTAAGCGAAGGCTGAGCTATTAAAAAAATCTGGCATTTTGTGCAAAGTGGAGCAGAATGCAAATATCCTTATCTTTGAAAAAAACAATTCTATACATAAGGACTATTAAGTCCTAGATTGTAAAGTGCTGTTTTGTTTTTATTGAAATGGTGGTCATTTATAACATGTAGCTTGTAACTATAGCTTATAGGCATACGCTGCCATATATCTGGATTTGACTAGAAATTTTGTTTATAAATAAAAAAGGGGCTTGTATGCTTTGTCTTTTTCCCAGGATTTCCTGACATTCAACAGCCTAGCTGGAGCTCTAGTTCTGCTGGGGTTGCTGAATGTTCATGGGTACACAATATGCAGCTGCTGAACTTTACTTAGATGTGCTGCTCAATTGATCTGAGCAGAAATAGCAAGTCTAACATGTTCTGAGCATGCAAGGCTGACTGTGCATGCCTGAGATTGACTGTGGAGCACATTCAGGCTCACTGCAGTGTCACTCTGTGCATATAGTTCCTTTTATCCAGTGGATATTAGTGTGAAAAGTTTAGTTTCAGGGGAAAAAAATCCAAATGCTTTGCAAATGAAACTTATAATTGCTTCCTCATCTTAGTTAAAGCTGGTGAATGAGAATGCACCAATCCTGTTCTGGCATTTGAGTGTTTTTTTCTGACTGATATCGACCAGAGAGGTCTGGTGTAGCTTAAAAACAATTGTGCTTTGAAGAAATGCTTGGTTTATACAGTTAGAAAGGAAAAAATATTTGGAGTTGTAAAGGCCTAAGGAGCGTAATCTTCACTATCTCATCCATTTATGTCACAAGCTACTACACTGAGGAACAAAACAGCCACTTGATTTCTTAAGCCCTTGAAGAGGAGGGGAGGTTGGGGCCTAGAGAGTGAAATAAAGGGTAACAAATAAACCTTGGCAAAGCTTTCACAACAGAAGTTTCATTGCTTTAATTTGGTAAGTTACACTTGTAAAAGTTGCATTTTTTTCACAGCTTTTCCATTAACACTTTTAAATTGCAGTTGTTAGAAATCTTTTTACAGATAGGAATATACTGTCCATAAGATATCAGAGAACAGTCATAGAAGGAAAACAAGAAATAAAAAGCTTTTACCTTTTCCTGATTTTTTTTTTCTGCAAAGACAAGAGTCACCTAAAAAAGAGGGGATTAACTATTATGAATCAAAGGAGGTACTTTTGAAAAAAGAAGCATTGCTATCCAGATTTGAGGGAAGTGAAGCATTTATTGGAACAAAAGTATGCACTTTGTTCAAACGTTATTTGATTGAATTGTGCATTCCCTTCTAAAGAGCATGGAAAGCTATTGAAGAAAATGTTTCATGCCAATCTTCCTTTCTTTCCCCTCTCATTTTTTTTTTCTGTATGTCTTCCTGTTTTACCTTCTTTTCTGTGAGTCCATCTTTCTCATTAAATTACTAATCAATGCTTTTCTAGTTAATGACAGTTTAATTTAATGTTTAATGAAGCTGTGTCTATGTGGAGCATTTGACTTCTTTCTGTGATTCTGGCCAGTCCACTGAGCTCACTAACATCTCTACAAAGCTGCTAAACCATGTGTGGCACTAACCAGCAGTTTAAACTCCTTTTTCTACAGAATAAAAGTATCTGGTAGGTAGGATTAGAAAGTATCCTCTTCATAAAGTCATTCCATCTGTTTACCTTACAACTTTCTGAATCTCTGTATCTGCTTTCCTGTGAGTTATTAAAGGTGTTGGAACTATGTATCTTATTGTAACACAGCTGCAAATTGATCTGAAATAAAGTATTTGTGGACAAAAAAAGATGTGAAAATGGTGTCAGCTTTTCATCTGTGAATTTTCTGTAGTCATGAACACAATTATACCTGTCACTGAAAAATATTCAAAAAATGTTGCCTATGAACATATCTCAGCAAGTGGGTTGTTCGCAAACAGTTCTTTAAAATTTTTTTACTTTAGTACTCATGAATTTTATGCAGTTGGTTTTCTAGATCACGTGATCCTACTTCTGTTCTTTATGTGACTGAGTGCCAGAAAATGCTCTGTGAGGCTACACATGATGACAGAGCAGACACTTATACAAAGATAGATCTCAAAACTCTTCATAATATGTCCCTTACCCACAGTTTGTCTATCAGATGTGTTTGTGCAGGATGGACTCAAGAGTTTGCAATTATGTTGAACTGACTAGTCAAGTACTGCTTTACTGTAGTTAACATACAGTATGTATTACACACACACTCATATATGTGTTTTTATATGCTATATGCTGGTCTACATACCATACATATGCACATATATTTTTGTATATCTGCATAACATATAAAGTGTTTATACACACACACACACACACACACACACAGAGTAAATTCTGTGTTTCTATATATTGCATATATTAGTCTTCCACAACAGAATTCCTGATCAGAACTGTTCTCTCTGTTTTGCAGAAGTGCTAGCAAGCACATTCCTGGGTGAGAGTGTGAATGAGGAACATATCCTTGAAACAGCAGCATGCTGTAAAAATCCATGGATAGTATTTAGAAGCAGGTGGTAGCGTATTTCCGGGAACTCATGGTGGGGAGTGAACGAGTAGATGTGAGTGAGTAGTGGGGAGTAGATATTCTAAGGCAATGAGATACTTCCTCTGCTGACCAAATCAGTTTATGATAGCTAAAAGGAGCAATGGCGCAGGTCTCAGTGCTGTCTCGTAAGCATGCACTTATGCTGTGATTTAGGACATGAGTGTTGCTCCAATTGTATGATTCCTTTCTCATGGATTTTTTTTGTCCGGTGGGGTTGGGAAGACAGTGTCACTTTCAGATGTGTGATGGAATCTGTCCATCATAATCAACTCTTATTGACTTTATGGCTGCTCCTGTCTTGATAATTAAGTTTATCCTCTGCTGGCACCATCCTGCATCATTTAGCTGAAGATGGAATATTATTAGGAAGCATCATCATATTTTTCCTGGGAGACAGTAGATCAAAGCAGAAAGTATTTATGACACATTTAGCTTAATGTGAATGATCGTTTTTATTTCAGCAGAAAAAATAGGAATGTGATTATGTTTGCTTACACAGTGACATACATGAGAAAGGCTGAGTTGAGTGGATTTCGTGGAAACTGAGAAAATGTACATACTTTGTGACTATGTTTCCTGCATGGGATAGAAACCCCTCACCCATTGCTTCAGGCAGGCCCCTATTTACATGTTGAGCTAGCTTTTTAAATGGTCAGAGATCACAATTGAGCCCAGATTTCCAAAAGTGCTTGGCACCCAGCAGTTCTCACTGAGACATTTTTATGGCCAAATAATCAAAATTGCTCAGCATGATGGAAGCTAGGAAATTTTGAAAAACTGGCCACTTATTTTGATGCCCCAGTGGAGGCTGTGTTCTTCTGAAAAGCTGTTTCATATATTACAAATCTAATGACTATATATCTGTCCTGCAGGCACATTTTTTTTTATAGAGTTGTATGTTCTATCGTATGTCAGTCTCACTTTTTCTTCTATAGAAAGTGTAATCACATTAGTTTCATTGGGTTTGGAAAGTTGTTGGTATCATATGGTATCATATGAAACTTGAACAGTTCAAGTGAAAATTAGATCCAGTAATTAAAGGATTTTCTGTAAGTATCTTTTTTCTCTGAGACTAGACTTGGAAATGAAATAAAGACAAAAGGCATCCATTTACAGGTTAGGAAGCAAACAAAACCAAATTATTAAGGGTGAGGGTAGTTTAGGGGAGCTTTTTATAAAGCAGTTAGACGGCTGAAAAGAAAAACAGTGAAGTAACTTGTAAAGTGAATAAGCTTATTAGCTGTTACATTTGCAATTCTCCACTTAGTGTTACCTATCCTACAGAGCAGAGGGAGTTGGTAATACATAATATGCCAATAATAATAGTCAGCATTTACTTTATGTGATGAAGACATTAACTAGCCCAACGCCCCTGCAAGGTAAGGAAATAGTGTGATCTCCACCTTGCCTCTGGCATAGCAAACACTCTAGCAGAGGTTAAGGCCAAGGTTTGCCAAGAGAGTTGCTGTTGTTCCCCAGGTTTCATGTTACTCCCTCATTTCTTTTAACAGTTGCAGAACTACCTCCAGGAGGCCCAAGAGACAGCTTCCTCTGCACTGTTCTAAGGGCCTGATCCTTACAAACAAGTCAACCTACTCGAATGTTTGTGATAAGGGATTATCATGAGACTTTCATAAGGAAAAGTTTACCTCACATGAGGCCCCAAAGGTTTATTTTACTCAGGTAATTACTGTATAGGATTTTTGACAAACTGTGTGATGAATGATGGTGATTCTTGTGTTTCTTTGATTTCCAGACATGTGAAATTAATACAGTCTCTGTGACTCATAAATGATTTGGAATTAGACATGAGGAAGGTCAACATGTTTCTCTTGCTGGAGGAAGGGAGATATGTCAATAGACAGTTGTCAGAAGCTGGGATTCAGACAAAGAAAAGTGGTGGTAAAGGTGCTAGGTCTTGGATTTATGGAACCCATATTAAGCATATCTTGAACATTCCTTGTGCTGGTACTGAACGAGGTGAATTGGCACCTAAGAGACTTCCAAAATCCAACTTCTGATTCTGAGCGATTTGTTGTAGGATTTGTGCAACACTAGTGATGTTCCACCTAAGAAAATTATTGTCTTCACTCACTTAGGCCATATTTTCCAAGTAGACTATACTGACAGAGTGCCTTAAATTACACCCTTTCAATAAGCCTTGCCTTGCCAGTGCACTCAGTCTAAGGTCTTTCTAGGTTTGCATAGGTCCTGTCTGGACTGCTTAGTTTTGTTACCATCTAAAAGCTGACCTGCAGAGATGGAATTTGCTTATCTTGCTGCTGTGAGCTAAAGGATGAGTAGGGCTACATATCCAAAAGCACCTAAATTCTTCTCACAGAATAACAACAGTTATATACATATAAAGTAGCAATAATAGAATAGCAACAGATTCTGTTATCGGAATTTACACAGATGCTTAGGAAGGAGTATGAATCTTATTAAAAGCCAGCAGATTGAAGTCCCTCCCCTTTTTTTTTTTTTGAGAATAATCAGTAATCATCTCCCTACCTTTTACTGATTTCAGTGGACACAGACCTATGAATATTTTAAGTATCTAGGACTATGATGTGTTTGCTTTAATAGGCAAAACTGTGACTTTGAGGTTCCTTTCAGGCTTAGTTTTGCTAACTTATATGTACTCTATGTCTCTTAACTTGACTACCAGCAGTTCTATTGCACAGCCCTAAGAGTGCTGTGGACCTTGTGGAAGTTGGCATCCTTTTCCTGAGAAAGGATGGTCATCCCACTCTGTTCTTACTTGTGAAATATCTGTGGTCACAATCCTCTTTACTGCTTATAAAAAATAGACTAGGAGAGACAGATTGCTTGCAGATTAGTGTCTAGAAGGACTTGAGTTTGATAATAGTAAGCAACAGGCTAGCTTTAGGGAAATGATCGATATGAAGAATTGGCATACATGATGTGAGCTGATAAAATGAATTTAGGTCATAATTGCCTTATAACTTTTGAAAATGAACATTTAAAAYCTCCCTTCAACCAAACTGAACTTAAACTTTTTAGACAAGGAGATCTCTAACTTGAGGCTTTATGACATTAACTGGTTGCAAGTTTATTCTGTTGCAGGATCAGCTTCCTCAAACATTCTGTTAAGAAGCCTTTGCCAAAACTTGTATTTGAGACAGGCTTGACATGTGGTAAAAGAGGTCTTTCATCTGCTTTCTTCCTGTAGCAAGTGCTAGCTTAAAAGTAAGGTGCTGAAAAGGAAGAAATAAATGATGCATCAGTATGCTTTTTTTAATAATAATACTGATAATGGCTGCAAGTACAAGTCAAAGTGCTCTATGCTGTGTGCTGCAGAATACACAAGTAGTTCTTGATTTTTTCTTTTTTATATATTAGAATATGTGTTCCTCTCCAATGCAGGATGTTCAGGATTTCTCTTTTTAAAGGCAGACTTTCTAATGTGGACCACCTCTGCGTTCCTTCTTTCACCCTTGGTGTGGCTTTCCCAGTTTTGTTTGTAGCGTCTCTAACAGAGCCTGCTTTTTGATGTGTAGAAAGTTTGATTGCACCTAGTGACTTTCTTTTAGGACTGGATGATATTTGTGATGCTATGAAGCATTGTAAGCAAGTTCTCCTGACTTCAAGTGGATTCAAGTGATTGTCTGCAAAGTAGCACAATTTGTCAGAAATAGCTCCCACCAATGCTTGGGACAAAGACTACAGTTACTTATTTGAATGGCAAGGACAAAATATCTGTCCTTAGGAAGCATAGGTTTTCTACTGTGGTTCAGAAAAGTCATTTGAATCTGAGGTACAAAATTGACAGAGTTTGAGAGTTTGTTTTTTACTTTAGAATTAATTTTACTTTCCTGTTTGGAGTGTTTTGCTTCAAAATAAAATATTGTGTTGATTGTTTGCCCCTTCCCCTGTTGTTTCCCATTGAATTATTCTAGCTGTTTAAATGAACTTTTCATTGTTTCTTTTCAGTGAAATATAGGACTTGAAATAGGGCCAGCAGACAAGTATTGGAGACCTCAGGTGTGATTAGCGCAGAGTAAGGAGTTTCAGAAACACAGTGCTCATGTCAACATAATTGGTGACAGCATCTGGTGTTCTGTATAACAAGCATGTTGGTACTCTCTAGGTCTCTGCTGCCTGCCTACATGAACACTTCAGAAAATAGTGTTGTTTGACAGGTAAACAAGCTCAAACAAATTAAATATACTGATAGCTAGCAACTTCTGTCTTTAAAAGAAGACCCCAAACTGTGGTTACTTCATTGTTGGTAATTAAAAATCCATTGGCAACTGCCAGTTGCGTAAATTTATGATTTGTGTTGAGCTCTTGCGTTCTGACTTTTGTGCTGTTATAATGTTTCCTGGAGAATTGTCCTTCACTTCCTTACCTAAAGCATTTAATTCCTATTAAGTTAGAGTATAGATACCAACTCCTGGTAGAAACTTGAAACACTGTCTGCCGTATATGCATATTTTATTTCCTGTGCTTTTTGCATTGCTGTTCCCCATTCTTTCTTCTCTGTTGGTCTAAGTGAGAAGGAAATAAAATTGTTGTGAATCTTGTATGTAGCTTCATGCAGTGTTCAGCCTGCAAAATGAATAATTTAATTACCCTACAGTGCATACAGACCAAATAATAGTCCATTGTCATCTCACTGGCTTTACAGGGAAAGGTAATAGATGTGCATTGGCCATTTTGTTATCAAATCTTTTGGTATTTGGGGTGTGTTGTATTCTGGAATTTCATTAAACCTTATTAAATGTATTTTTTTAAATTCTAGTTTTTGTGGTATAAAGAAGAGTCTGAAAGTGCATTCCGTAAGTATTATAATGGTTCAAAAACCAGAACTCAAATAAAAATAGCCTCTACTTTGCCTTTTTTAGAACATGAAGTTACTGGTTTTGTTTGTTTGTTTTCTCCCCTCTTTTTTTCTTTAAGGCTGTGATTTACTTGTAAATTCCTGGAATGCTGAATTTTGCAAACAGGCCTCTGTTGTTTGGGAATGGAAAGGGAGAGCTTTAAGACTGCTTAACTGTATGTCAGAGATCATGCTGAGAAGCAGCTGGAAGCCAGTAGTGAAGAACTCTGTACTTGAAGTCCCCAGTTGGGTTCTGGGAGGAGCAGTTTTACAAGGGCAATGTAGATATTGCATGGCGTCTATAGCAGCCTGTGTTAATGGGGGCATTGCATTGAGATACCTGCGTTTGTAAGGCTGTGTCAGTACAGTTATTGCCTTTCTGTTTGACATACCTGCCAGTACCTTGGATGCAGTAATTTATTGAGGCGATGTATGATTGACTTGGTAACTCCTCACACAGAGCTCCGTATCATACTGTTTGTGAGCCCAGAAATCCGCCATTGTAAAGCCTTCCCAATGTTAAGCAAACATAGCAAGACTGCCTGATTTTTTTCTTCCATGTAACATCACAGGCCATGCTGCTCCAGGAGAGCCTGCTTAAGCCTTTTGTTTCAGGCAAATGCTTACCTGCCAAAAATAACAGGAGGGTTTACCAGCCAATATTTCTTCAAACAGTGCTCCTACCCTCCCACGTCCCCGCCAAAGAATGTTTGTGTGTAGCTGCCAATTTCTGCCAACAGATCCAGGCAGTGGGGAATGCAGGAACTACTACTGCCTTTCCAGAAGAATGAGGTTCAATGTATTTTAGCTATAGAGAAATCTGTGATCCTGGAGGATCAAAAATCCCATTTCCATGGAAATCTGTTCAGTAGGAATGGAGTGGCAGTCAGGTGTAATTCTGATTCAACAGCATGTTTATGAAAGAAGCCTAAGCGAGTACTTAGCAGAAGACTGGGCTATGATCTTAGCCCATTAGACTGTGTCTGGATTGTTGCCAGTTGCCTCAGTGGAGTTACTCTGCATGGACCTGGCACCTGAGTCTGACTCACAGGAGCAGCTCATTTGACATTACCCACTTGTAGCTGAGATCACTGTGTTCCTCACTCAGAGTAACTCCAGATTTTTATGTTAGGGTATTGATAACCACAATCTCTCTTCCAGATTTTTTTCCATGAAAGTGTTCAGCATCTCCTTCAAGGATATTCAATGGCCTTTCAAATGGGAAGAATTCATAGGCAAGGCAGCAATATTTTATAGTGTGAGTAGATAAAAGAAACAAATCTATTGATGGGAAATGGATTTTTGTTTTCCATAGCACTGATGTTTCTTCATTGCTCTAACAAGATATTTGAGTATAGCTACCATAAAGGACATTTGCTGCTTTCTCATTGATGCTACATAGTGCAGAGATTGTGGAGTGTACCTAGAACTAGAGATTTTCTCCTTCAGAATGTACTTCTTGTGGTAGCTTTTACATACAGTAAATGAACATGAGGATGAGGACGTCTAGGGTTTAACATACTTTGTGATGGAGTGACAATTAAGTGGTTGTTTTCTCTTCACCAATTCTTGAGCAATTACATAACCTGAAGTAGGAAACCCAAATGGATTTATTGTTTGATAGGTCAGTTCCTTAGCAGGTATGTTAACAGAGCTATAATAAGACTGTGTTGGTTTGTATTATAAATCCATTATGAATCAACTCTTTGATTAAATGAAGAACTAAAAAGCATTCTCTGCACAGGTTTAAGTACTGTACATGGAGGTGTATGAATACATATAATGAATACAAACAATTTCTAATATTTTTTAACTTCATTTGTGGTAAATTGTTACAGAGAAGGTTTGGGGAAATCCATCTTTGCCTCACTTCTAAAGGTGTAATTATTTTAAAAATATAATATTAAACTTAAAATATATTCTTAGTCTATGCAGCATTAGAACTAAGGATATTAACATTTGGAGCTTCACTAGTATTATCTTTTTTGTGGTTGCGTATATTTAAAAATCCACTTTTTGTCAAAAGTCAGATTTTTTCCATGCAACGTTTAGTAATCCTTTCATTCCAAAATATTACCAGTTGGTCTGAGTTGTCATACAAGTTAGCTTCCCAGAACTATTTGCTATCCAGAAGCAGTCGTCTTAAGATTTTGGAAGTGGGTACTTTTGTATAGTGGGTATAGTTTGTGCTTACTTAGTACCTGTGTTTATGTTTTTTGCAGGGCAGCCTTTTCAATACCTATTTACCCTTGTTTTCAGGCTGCGTCAAAGTGTATATCTTACATTCTAGTAAGTGAATACAGCTCAAAAGTCAGAAATTCACTGGAGTAAACTGAGAAGTCTTCTTTCTTTAAATATCATGCAATCTTTTTTTGGTGTTTGTAATGGGTTTAAAAACTCAAGTAGAATCCTTTGCTTCCTTCCCATCATGTAAATTGCTAATAGTCATGTCAATTTCTAAGAAGCCAAAAACATTTATTTGTGTTATTTAGGCTTGAACTCTGTCTGCTGTCTTTTATATCCAAGTTTGCTTGAAACATACTTGTTGTGTCTGCTTGATGTGGTTCACTGTCACTGATCTGAGCGTGAAAAAAAAGTGGATGTGTTCAACAGGACCTCAGTGAAGGCTACGCTGTATGTTTAGGTCCTTATTTCTTACCTGCCTTCCTTAGCAGCTATTGTTCTCTCTTGTGAATTTATAACTCCTGAAGTGCTTTTTCTATTTCACAATTAATACTGCAGTCTCCTCACTAAAAATAAGCAAAACTAAACCTTTCAACAGAGCTAGACGCTAGTCCGTCTTTAAAGCAGCTTTTAAAAACTGAAGGAGAATGTCTTTGATCTCAGAGTTTTCATCTTGATTTCAGTTCTACATATCCTTAACTGGAAGACTGCAACCCTCAGATCAAAGGAATAGGTAATTTAATTCTGAAGTTCAGAGTGCACTGGGTTGAGTAGCGTCAGTTTCATTTAGCAGATTCAGTAGGCTTGAATTGTCCTGTGATTTTAATCTATAGGAGGCATTATAAACACGTAAGGATGTATAAGGAAGCAATTAAATGATTCTGGAAGTGAGAGGAATGGTGCCTATCAACATCTGGATGAGATCCATTGACAGTGCATATGAAATCCTGAATCCAAGGAGCTGATCTGAAACAGGTAATGAGGAGACGTACAGCTGTGCTACTTCATCACATTAAGAAGAACTCAGTTGAGCTTTGTAGCCTTAATATTGCCTGAGGGAAGGGTTAGTAACCCCAGTCACAGAGAGAATGGTTGTGATTCAAGTTTCTGTATGTTAAATGAGAAGGAAGATCCTGTGGTAGGTAACATCAGCAGAGATTGTTTGCTGTTAGTAAGAGTCCATAGCATGTCAAGTTTGGAGAACTCTTAAATCAGTGTAGTTCTTAAAACGCTTTTTGTAACAAAATTAAGGGCAGTGTCACTATTCCTTGCAGCCCTACTAGCCACATGAAGGGATTGGAAAGTGAAGTACTCAACTGTTTGTTCTCCTTAGAAAGAAGACTATGATGTTGGTATAAGCAGTAAAACACTTGGCCTTCCCTTCCCCCTGCATCACCACCACTATTCCTTTACAAAGCTTTTATATAGAGCACAAGGGCCTATAAATAACAAGTGAGCCTATAAATAAATACAGCTGTGAGCCGACAAAGGCTTCTGACAAATGATGTTTATTGAATTTCTCACGTGTGGTCCAGTTTGAATCCAGTGGTGGGGCTTGCTAAGCTTTCAAAAGCATGTTTTGTGCCCAAGCATGGGATTCCGCTCTTTATCAGGCAGAATAGGAAATTCTCTGGCTAGCGTGAGTAAAAGAAGGAATGGGGAAAGAGAAGATTTTTTTTTTTCCAGTGAAGCTGAGCTTATGGTATTAACTTCAGACTAACCAATCCAAACCTAGTGACTGTTGTTTACATGAGAGAGTTTATGAGAAAAAAACAGTCATATCACTGCAAAGTACTGGCTCGAACATTCAAAGAAAAAAAAAGGACTTCCACAGTAATTAATTCTGACTTCATTGTCCTGTAAATGCACTTATTCCTATCCAGGTTGAAATGTGTCTTATTGTAGCATTCAGAAGTTGAACTAAGTAATGCAGGTAAGGCTGGTTCTGGTTGGTGTTTTATGAACAAGAAAGTAGACTCTCTCCACAAAAGCTTGAGGTCTTCCACTTGAGCAGAATTCCCAGGTCTTGCTGGGTGTGTAAAGCTGGTTGGATCTGACCCATAGCCACCATGGGAGCTCAATTCAGGTAAATTGACAAAGCATTAATTACTTCAAAGGAGAGCTAATGAGGCAATAAACCACAAGGGTGAAACTCAAATGTTTTATGGTACCATTAGTAGGCTGAAATGGAATTATAATTAGAGCAGGGCAAACGATTCATAGTCCACAATTTATCCAATGGATTTAGTGCTTGTTTCTCTTCATGAATTATGCACAAGTAGACCTCATATTTTAGAAATATATTCATTGTTTGAAATAGCTGCACAACCACTTTATATGGAGACATTTCTGGCTATTAGGCTGTCCTTGTACAGTTTGCTCCTGATTTGTCTTTGCTTATTTGCAAGGGACACTTAGCATATGTGTTCATTTTCTGCTGTGGGTCACTGAAATACCATGGTGTTTCTAGTTCTTGGAATTTTATGGGAGGAAAAAAGTTTTTGGTTTTGTTTTTTTTTGAATAGCTAGCAGTTACCTAAATTTGTTTGTGAAACTTTTCTTTGTCTTCAAGCTCTTTTTGTTTGTTTGTTTTTCTTTAGGAATTACCCTTCTGCAAATAGCTGTGCAGGAGAGAAGGTGCCTCAGCATTATTTGGACAAACTTCTGTCCAAAGAATGAGTAACGCATGCACGTCCAAATTGAAAGCACGGTTCAGAAATAATGAAAGGGGCTCAGGAGAGCCCATTCTGCTACTCATATCCTGACTTGAATTAGGTACAGAATGATTCATGCATATGTTTTTCAGAGTGACAATCTTATCTAAAGCTTTGAGGAGGTTTGGGAGTTGAGCTCCTTAAATTCCTCTAGTAGGAGCTCTTCCAGTTTGCATAAGATACTGTATAATATAAGCGGCTGATGCTTTGTTAGGGGATATCTTTTCTGTCTCTGCTACAATGAGCTTGCAATTATTTATACAATGGATCAGTGTTGATGTGAGTTTTGATGTGTGGAGGTAACAGGGTAGGCCCACTGATGCTCCTTGTTTCTGTATGATGTGTTCCTGTCTTCTTGTAGCATGCATATGCTGTGTGGCAGGCTTTATTGATGACACCTGTCTCTCCTTCAGATGAAATATATAAGTGGTACTTCTGAGTGTACAGCCCCAAACCATCCATTAAGGAGTACTAGTGTGTCAGCCTACTCAGTTGAAATGACTTGAGGAATTTTTTTCTTTTCTTTCCATTGCAATCTTGGTCTCCTCTAGGCATACCTATTCAGAAGAGGCAGAATTAAGCCACAAATGCTTATCATCTTCTAAAACTGCACTCTAGCTTATTAATCAGGCATTTAGTTCTGTGTGTCTAAGCTGATTGGCATCTTGAAGTAGAGATGCTTTGTGCTGCCCAGCGGTGGCCTGTCTCCACATTTGCCCTCCTGAATAAGTCATGCATTCTACTTTTTGTATGACATGTTCAGTTCCATGATTTAAGAGCTTTAACCTACAGCTCCTGTTCTCGTTTTTTTTTAATATCTAATCACAAATTATCCATGGATGGGCTAATTAGGCATTAACCACATATTATATACTAACCAAAGGATCAGATTTTTCACAGCCATCTATGTAGGTAATAACTTCTTGAAATATCCGTAGCCAACAGTGTGTGAATATATTAGGGAAGATCTTGCAAGTTTTGGTCTGAAGGAAAGTCACAGCATAGCTCAAAAATCAAAACAAGATATACATGAAATGAATGCCTTGTAGGAGAAAAAATAAGGATCACAAACTGTGCAACCAGGGAAGTTCAGATCAAGTGTTTGGTGACATATTACCCTACTAGAAAGGACAAGATTATGGGGATTGATATTTGTTTTTAATGTAAAACTTTGAGTGACGCTTGTGGAGAATAGAATGTAGAATAGAAAGACTCATTTGGGAATTCTGATACCATCCTTCAAAATCTTGGTTCTCTGGTATTTGCAGTATGGGTATTTGTTTTGATCTCTGTGTTAGCTACCTCTGGAATTGTTTTTTTGGATTTCTGCTCATTCTAACAGTAAACCAGTTATTTTCTTCAGTGCTCCACTGCATACAGGCGTTTGGGAATATCTTAAGCTACCATGGCAGAGGATGCTAATAAGTAGAACCTAGAACAGAAAAAGCTGTTGTGGAGTCTCTTCAAGTGATGCTGGAGTGGAATATGGTGTTGGTAACAAATATTGTCAGTACTGTTTGCGGTTATAGATGAATGTTCTTATAGGAATCATATGCCAAACTAAATCTTGGTCTAATGGCTGGCCATGCAGAGCCTCATACTGTCAGGTCTACTTTTCTGACTGCCCTCTGATACCTTTCTCGGCAGGTTAGTGGATCTCTTCAACCTGCCCTCATCTCGAAACATTTCCTCAGGTATCTTGTACCTTAAGGCCTCAAAGTTACATTACACAGTCCAGTTTCTTGATATCCCAGTGCTCGAGTCCTAAGGATTTTGAGCTGCCAGATTCAACTCTGCTGGCATTCTGTGATCTATCCCCATTTGAAACTTCCTTTATCTTATTTTGTATCTGACGCAGCAGACCCCAGGTGCTTCTCTGAGTACAATACAATAACAAAGTTGTCATTCAGTTGTTTGTATTAAAATATTCTACATTCTATTTCCACAAATGACTTTTCCATCAAATATTAATAAGCTTGGCTTTTCTTTTTTCTTCCAAAAGAAAAATACCAAGATGCATAAATCTCTATTAAAGACTAAGTGCCTACCGAATGGAGCTTTGTGCACATTTGCTGTGGTTTCTTTCTTTCGTTTTACTAAAGTGTTACAGAGGAAAGCTGGTGAAAACCACAAAATAACTATTTTCTCTCCTCCATCTTTTAACCACTAGATTTTAGTTTGGATACTGTTATTTTCTGAAGTATGTGTTTTTGGATGCTTTACTAGAGTACAAATGGTACATGAAAGCAGAAGAGTTAATCTTTTAGGGACTCGAGACTAATAGCCTTGTAATACCCAAGAGGGAATTCTTGTGGCTATTTTGGAGCATAATCCCAGTCAATTTATAATCGTTTGGAGATTTCCACTAGAACCTTAGTGGCAATAGGAGTGGCCCGGAATAGGGAATGGCAATGCTGACTTAATTTGCTGTATCTGGGATCAAAAGCTGTGTCGTTACTCCTACTCCTCCTTTTTCTGCTAATGTAAAAATCAACTCTGAATTTGCTTTTTTTTTGCATGTTGCAGACAAATTTTCAGCATTTTTTCAGCCGTAGGGATGTTTCGTTCGTTTTCTTTCTGAAATCAAGATGGGAAAGTCTGGTGCAAGATGTGAGTACTGACATAGGATGAGAACATGAGCAGCAATCCGTACTAGCTGCTATTGACCCATTTTTGCAGCAGCAAGGTCCTGGCACCAGGACTCATTCTCCATTTATGTTGCGTTTCTTGTCTGCCTCTGTTAAGAGGAGAAGTGTCTTAGTTTCTGAGTCTCAGGAGTTGTACACATGGGGCCTGTGTCCTGAGGTGCTGTCATTGTAGAAGATACTTCAGTGAAGAGTCCCTAGCTACTTTAGTCATCTGCAGTGAAGTTAGGTGCACTCTGCTGCTACTGTCAGTGAAGCGCTCACAGCCTTAGCCCTATTGTTGCAGATCTGTATGTGGCAGAAGTACAGAGGAGAACTAGAGCTCTTTCAGAATGGCTTTACATTTTTGTTAAAGTTATTCTTTGCAGTTCTCCTTTCTCTATCTTCCTTTTTAGATATGTAGAATGTGTTTTATTTTTGTGAGCATATATTTATGTGGTACCTAAGTGTTTACACATATATGTAAATATATGTATGGGTATAGTGTGTATAGATGTGCTTACTAACAAGAAGTTATGGAAAGTGTAAATATGCTTGTGTAAACATCTGTTTTTGTGAGCCTGGTTTGTGAGCAACAGGTGTGTTTATGGGAACGTCTGTGCAGCCCTGGACTGATTTGTGGGTGAAATGCACATATCTACTATCCATCGTTCCCACTCATACCCAGATCCTCTAGTGTGACCAATTTGGATTTTAGGGATCTTCCCCTTGCAATGTGCTCTACCAATCTCGCTTTCATTGAAGGGAAGAAAAAGAAAGATGGAAGGCATGAGGGAGAGCGCTGTAAAGGTCAGCTAGCATTGCAGCCTGATGCAGAGATTTATAACCCTCCAAACTCTCCCTCTCTGGCAGCATGTCTTTACAGACTCGCATTATCTCTATTAATACCAGCCACAAGGTCATTACTCAGGCACTGAGCCTTCCTTCAGCATAAATATTTATACAAGGCTGACCTGTGGCTGCTGCGTTTGCCTTTTATTTGATTTCTGCCGCCTTTTGTGTCTGTCAGCTAACGTGTTTAGCTGCTCTGTCTGGGGCAGTGGGAGCTGTAAGAGGAGGCGGGAGGGGTTGAGGGCTGAGACGGAGGAGGGAAATGGGAAAAGTGAGAGAAGAGAGTAGACATTTCAGATAGTCCCTAGGGATGGGGACATACTGGGCCTATTTGGTTCACACCAGATGAAACTTTTTGAAGATGCCTGCCTAAATCCAATGGCAAAAAAAATACAAGAAAAGTAGAAGTTTCCTCTCTCTGCTCAGGAATGTCATTCAGAAGTCTTTTTCTTAAAAGCTGTTGCCTTTCTGGGGTTTAATGGCATTTTAGAAACCTGTTTCTAAAGGGTTCATCATCTAGTCTTAGATGATGATACCTAGAGTGAGTGAAAGGTGGTTGGTGTTATACCATTTCTTGGTGAAACCTGTTTGAAGTGACACATGCTGTCTTGGTATCCATGCTGCCACCTTGGACTCTTCCCACAGCAGAGTTTTACCTGTCAATGACCGGCTAGGTATTAGGGATATAAGAATGAGAAAATGAGAGAGCAGTGTAATTCATGCTGAGGGTTGTATGTAAGGCTTTTGAATATGATTTGAACACAAAAACCAAAGGGAGGAGTCACAAATGCACTAAAACATGCACTAAAACATATAATGGGGCAAGCTGCCTTAATTATACAAGGCCTTGATATTTAACAGCACTTTTAACTGCTAATATATCACAGTCCCTCCTGAACTGAAGGCATTCGGTGCAGTGGTGATGGAGACGTGCGTATTAAAGCCAAGGAGTTTTATTAGAGCAATGTATTAGCACTGCCTTAGAACTTTGGATCACATTTGACCTGGTGATTTTAGCTTTTTTCCATTTTACTAGGTATTGGATGGTGCTAAAGATCACAGACTGTTAAGCAGACAATAGTTCAGACTTAGTAGAGCTAGTGCTGCAATACACTGATGTTTTTGCTGTTGCTGAAGAAATACCATTCAGTGCATGTACAGGTGGATTCTCCCTGATGCTTTTCAGATCTCATTCAAAAATACTAAAATAAAGCAAACTTAAATATGGTTTTCAGGTATGAGGGTTTGTTTGTTTGTTTGTTTGTTTTCTGAAAGATTCCTTAATTTCCTCCTCTTGGTTTGAGAAATTCATCTTCTGCATGCCAGGTCAATTCTGGTCAATTCTATCATGTTAATTGATTAGAGAGGTTCACTGTACACGGAGGGTAACAGTACTTTCTTCCTTAAACTAATGTGTTGCCTTTTGTTGTTACTGTAAGCGAGGAATTTTAGATTCAATCTCAGACAAACATCCCTTTGTGTGGTCTTGGTCTTCCAGCCAGGCTGGGTTGACTGAACTAATCACCTAGTCCCATTTCTAAGGCACTTGTAAGTTTTATTGTGTGCAGCTGCCAACGCCCTTTCCTGAATACACAACTCTGTGTTAAATCTTTGAAATATCTTGTCAATGGCATTTAACTGGCATATTGCAAGAATCTTCCTGTCCTTATCCCACATTAGGATATTTTTATTTCACAATCTTGATTCTAAAATATTTCTTTGCTAAGGACTAAGGCTGCTGCTTTGTCTTTGAGTATGTTACAATTTTAAAATAATAAATCTGCCTTTTTTAAAAAAAAAAAAAAAAAGAAAACTTCTTTTCTCTGTATTCTCTGTAGACAAGTGGGATGTTCGCAAACATCTCTGGCAATCAGCCATGCCATATTTAATGGATTCTCCACATGCCAGGGTGCATAGCTGGTTTCGAGCAGTCTGGATCCTGTCAGATACACAAAGTCATTAGTTGGGTCAAGTTGAAGGTCACTGACAGGATGAATCCTAAACCGTGGAAAATACGTGAAGCAAGAAAGATTGACTAGATTTAGCAGTATCTTTGCTTTTTCAGTGTAGCTCCTTATATCTCAAACACTAGATAAATCTAAGTTTCTAACTCAAGCTTTAGACATGTTCTGAATTGCACAGAGGCTGTCAGTTTATGAAGGAACAGCAGGACCAGTTTGTTTTTCAAAGAAAAGCCTTTTATTCACTGCTATGAGAATACATATGTATAACCAATAACAATAATCTATTTTACAGATTCTCCTCAAGAATTCTGAGCAGTGTGGACAATGCTATTCCTTCTCTTGCTTCCCTAAAGAGGATGAGGAAGGAAAAATAACTTTTTTTTTCTTACTGTTGGTGACGATGATCTACATAGAGGAGGAAGGGCAGTGGGATTCTGCTGATGGTAAGAGAACAATAAGATTTCAAAGTGTTTAGGGTGGCTCTCAGACGTTATCTCCATTAACATTTAGTTTCCATAGGTGAGCTCATTTGAGTGGGGAAGCTTCCTGGAACCTCCTGGTTCTGGTCCAGCCTGGCAGAAGACACAGCCATTCAGTTAGTGACTGAGGGTCTAATGCACTAAACTCGCTCCCCTCCTTTCTGTCCTGATGAAGAAGTGGTGGGGAAGCAAAGGAGCTGAATGGTCCTCTCTCCCTCATTGCTCTGTTCCTGGTTCAGAGAAAAACAGGTGGAGCAGGACCAAGAGTGGAGGTAGGTAAGCTATGATTTCCCTAGGAAAATGACAGCCCTAAGTATTTACTGAATTTGTTTCTCTATAGCCAGATGGTCTTTTTATAGCAGACCTGAGGCATGTAAGGTGATTTCAGGAGAAAATGAGAGACACCTTTCTGGCTGGCTGGATTCCTAACAAATAAATCAGGTCAGTAGTTGCACATCACTGATGTCCCTGTAAGAGTTTGATCTGAAGCATCTTTATAGGAACAGGAAAAATTCTGGTAACTGCGCTGGGCTTAAATGGGACTCTGTATATCTCCATCAAATAAAGTTTAGATTGTTTAGCTCCTGTGAAAGACCTAAAATACATATACTTAGGCTTTGATTCTTGCTCTGTCGGACTGTTTTAGGACTGAACTCTGTCCTAGATTTGCTGGATTGGAGAACACTTACACATGGGAGGTGGGGAGTTCTGTAGTAGTTTGAATAAAATTAGAGAAAGGGAATTTTGGTTAAAGTGTGTGTGTATATATATACACATACAAATGTGTGCATATATTTGTTGTATTGAACTCTCTCAAGTTGTCTTGACACTTTCTCCGTTTGGGTTACTACTCAGAACAAAAATACACATCTGGAGTAAGAACCAAAAGTTCTTGCTGAGAAGCTTCAGCTGGAGTCATGGGAAATGTAAAGTTGAGACATATGTATGTGCATGTCTGGGTGTCTGTGCATGTGTCTGCACATGCTGTAGTTCTTTGAGCCTTTTGAGCCAACAGTGCCATGGAATGGTGCTGTACAACTCTGCCTCATCCTGTCCTTATTTCACCTTGCTATTTGTGAGGTCATGATCTCATTTGGACTGAGGAATTCATTCAAGTTAAAGCTGAGCACTGCTTTATCTATTTATTTATTTACAGCTAGTATTCACCCAGATGGTCTACTGACGAAATACCTGTGCCAGCTTAGGGGAAGATGTAACTGGGATAGCAAGACCCAGACAATGGGGAAAGGAGGGAAAAAGAGTTAGGATGAATCTTTTTTGGAATTTACATGGATTTTCATCTGCCTGTAAAACTGTAGTGACCATTTCTGGCTACAGGAGCCAGATTTTAACCAAAATATGTGGGTAATTATGAGCAGTGAAGCAACTCAAGTAACTGACACTTAAATTGTCCTTTGAGGCTCAAGGATTAGAACCTTTGGAGGTGAATGTTTCCCATCTGTTTAGGAGTAGTGACAGAAAAGTACTAGTCTGGTTCTTTCAGGTTTAGATTTTTAGCACATCTTTGCCTGAGGTGCTAAAAATGTGATTTTATTTATTATTTGTTTTTATTTGGATCATGGAACTGAGGCAAAGGTAGGAGGGGTCAGTGCCTCACAGATGCAGAATAGTGGAATAGACACGATTCTATTAAAGTCTAGGCAGCCTTCACTCTGTCAAAGAATCCCCAGACAATAATTCACTCTCACTAAATGCCTCCTACCCTCTTCTACCATCTCTATTCCACCAGCAGAAGATTGAGGCCTTAGCTTTTTATAGAAGGAGTCAGACAGAATTTGTTACCAGTGCACTGTACCTTGACCTGGCTGGTGTTGTGGATTTAGTTGGAGACTGTGTAAAGTAAATGGCTTGCTTATACTGCTTCCCTTGAAGGTGCTGATTTGTTGTAGCTCCCAGTCATTTTTCTTTCTCCTTCCTGTCTTGCTGCGTTTCAGGTAGCAGATTGGATAGTTTTTTCTTTCCTTTTTACTTTTTTTTTTTTCTTTTCACAGATTGATAACTTACAGGACCTGAGACTTAATAACACAGAGCTGCATAAATCTGCTACTGATTTTTATTATGAATAATAAAATCCACTTGAAATTGATCAGCATGGAGTGAAGGTTGAAAAGAAAGAACAAGTCCCAAACTGTTGAATAGAAAGTTAGTAACTAGATAAGCTAGAGGTACTCCAAATACTGTGCAAATGCTGACTTTTATATATATATATTAAAGCTGTGTTTATGAATAAGGAATGTAGGCAAACACAAAAAAACTTAGATGATTCAAAATTCTAGTTCAATTTCAAGTCTCTCTGAAATGAAGCAATTTTCAGTGGCCATATGATGAGAATAAATACTGACTTGTGAGCCAGGAAACATGATTCCTTAACTTGCCTGTGGTCATGCAGCACATTGATTTCCCTTCTTGGTGTCTCAGTATTTTCATATGTAAAATGGTGTTAAGGATACTTACCTTGCATTATAAAGCCCTTTCTGATCTGTATGTTAGGCAATATTATGCCTGCGAAGCATGCTCCATTTCTTAATCATATTGCTTTTATTTAATAAAATCCAAGGGTAGAAAAGTGAAAGGATTAAGATTTGAACACACTGAAAATCATGAAAGAAAATCTTACAATCCAGTGGTTAACCCAAAGCATGGACATTTTGACACTCCTTTCATTTGTTAATTTTTGATTTAAGAAAAAGATTAAATTATCACTTCAAAAAATGAACAAAAATGTGGATAATTGCTGTCCATTGGAGATAAAATCTTAGAATCTTTAAATCTCATGGAGGCACCAGGTGAAACAAAATTCTTGTTCTAAACTCTGCTCTTGACTCTCTTGTAATGTGCACCATACACACATACACAGTCACTGAATGCACATGTGACTGCACCTATGTGTGTATGCTTAGAAATGGTGGTGCATTTAAAAAAAAATACATCTGAAGGAGGCTGAGCTGCTGCTTACATGGACAGACCTTCAAGTCATTGCCTGATTTAGAAATGAAGTGTGTAGGTAAGATGCAAGTGTTGTCCAGACCTTCTGTATTTAGCGAATTCAATTGGCAGATGATACTTGGTGGTCTCTTGAAAGTAGAAGAAATCAAAAATGTGTCAAAAAGTTTTAAATAAGGACAAAGTCATGAAAAAGAATGTAGAATCTATTGTATTAATGCAAAGCATATATTCATTTGTTGAGAAATTATTCTTTCCAAGTCCTCTAACTTGCTACTTTAGCATACCAGGAGGACAGCAGCTCTTGGCTTGCCTGGTTATTAGACATGAAATTCCTGGAGTGAGTCCTATAAAAGGGCTGCTAAGGTGATTAAGAGACTGCAACATCTCTCATGAGGAAAAGTTGAGAGAGCTGGGCCTTTCTAAGTCTAGAGTAAAGAATACTGAGGATCTTAATGTCTATCAGAAGGGTGGATGTAGAAAAGACAGAGACAAACTATTCCAAAAGGTGTCCTGTGATAGCATGAGAGTCCATGGGCACAAACTGAAACACATTTAGGTCTTCCTAATATGAGGAAAAACTTTACTGTGAGGTTGACAGAGTAATCGGGTTGTGGAGTCTCTTTCCATGGAGGAAATTCTCTGAATACAGGCCTTGGAAATTTGCTGTAGGTGACCGTGACTGAGCAGAGGGGTTGGACTAGATTATCTCCAGAGGTTCCTTCCAACCTCTACCATTCTGTGCTTATTAATATGAAAAAAGAACGATAAAGAAATACTACTGCTCAGGTTTTGGACATCAGAACTTTCTTAGTGGACATATTCCCCTGAGCAACTTGGAGTTCTAGGCCTGAGGGTTGACCCTTAAGCTCACATTTTTACATGAGCTACAAGCAGAGTTTCAGTGGGAAAGCTTCCATTCAGTGCTTGAAGTTCTGTCTAATACACTGGTGTGAACCAAACCAGCATGCTGGCATTCATGGAGTTCATGCATCTTAATTGCAGGTCTGGCAAAAAGTGTATTTGCAGGATTAATGGGTCTTAAGGCCTTGAAGAGCAACTCTGAGAGTCTACAGAAGAAATAGCAAGGACAGATGTTACTAGTAGAGTAACTGCATAAGTTAAGTGATGGGGCAAAGCCATGTGGGAGTGAGGATTGAGGTGCCAAAGGTCTGCATCTTTTGGAAAGACACRCATGGAACAACCTCTGTGTAAGGTCTTGGAGTATATTGGCACAGCTGTTTGCTTTGTGCCTCTTCCCAGTGTTGTGAGCGTCTCATTTTCACAATCAAAGAGGTCTAAAACGCTGCAAGTACTCCATGTCCCCTATGCTGTGAGATACCATCTTTGCTCAATTACTGGAAGGTCACCCTCCCACAGGGAGCCACAGAGCCATAATGGAGTTGAACACAAACATTTGTTTTGTTTAAAAACCCTGGTGTAACATTGCTGTGCAACTTCTGAAATGTCAGTTCCTGTAAGTGCTCTGAGCCTGAGACCAACAGTGCAGAAAGCGCTGGAAGAACCCGTTGTGGAAGCGAGATTTACCAACTTCTTCAATGTTTCATGCTAGCTTCACAATGATCTCTGTGGCTCCCTGCTTCTCCGATGGCTTCTGGCTTTCTGGTTGTGACATCTCTCCTGATCCGCTCAGACAGAGGGAATATGCAAAAGGACGGCTGCAGCTCTGTGCTCAGGAGATGTCATCTCCAATTGGTGTCAGGCAGGGGAGCAGCAATTAAGGCTCCAGCCGAATCTGCTCAAGCTCCAGGCACACTGGAAGAGGAGGAGGAGAGAAAGAAGGTATAAGGGAAAAGAAGGGGGCAAAAGGGGGAAGGAATAGAGCAAAAGGTAGAAAAAGAAAAGGAGAGAGTGAAATGTGAAAGAGTAGGAAAGAAAAGCAGCATGGGACAAGTTGAGAGGAAGATGGAAGAAAAAAAGAGAATGACCTAAAAGGGAAAAGATGAGGAGTGAGGAGGCCTGAAGGAAATAAAGGAATGAGCATATGCCTGTATGTGAGAGATGGAGAGAGAGGAAATGATCTAATGAGACAGGTGACAGGAAAAATGAAAGCGAGAAGGTAAGGACACATTGTACACCTTTAGCTGTTTGCTCTGGGCTAAAGGGAAGAGAAGCATATTGTCCCAATTCACCACTCTAAAGAATTAATTCCTTTATTCCTAATTTCCAGTGAGCTACCAGTGGGAATCTGCTTCTGTTTCCAAGCTGTGCGTCATTGGGAGAGAAGTCGTCTTAAGAATTGTGAGTGGTGTGAGAAGGACATGAGAAGAAGAATGGATGCATGGTATTGCAGTGCTACCTCTGCATGTCTGGAAAGATCCTATGTCGGTTATGTGTATGAATGTACATAAAGGTTGTTTTGTTTAAGAGCAACAGATAAAAGATTTCTGTATTCAGTACAAAGGATGCTGCTAGACAGGATGTGCACAGGGCACTAACAAATAGTACCTGTGATTCTGGCACAGGGTCAATGTGCAGCACTGCCACGTGTTTATGACATTAATTGCTTTCTGGTGAGAGCTGGTGTTACTTGTGCTGGGCTGATCTTGCTGGACGAACCACTCCTAGTTATCACAGTACCACTTAAAACAGCAGTGCTCAAACATTAGGATCATAAACCCCAGTGGCGAAGCACTCATGGCACTAAATGCTGATACTACCTTTTTAATTTCTTTGGGGGTTTTGACTCCACTTCTAACTGTTAAACTCATCTTATAATCCTTATTTTAAGAATTTCTGTTATAGAAGCTGTAGTCAAGATCCGAGATCCTATTGGTGGTCACAGTATGAATATACAGGAATAAATAGGCTGTGTGGCTTTTTATTCTTTCTGCTTTACATATCTTTTGGTTTTCTAAGTCTCAGACAGTTAACCTAGGCTCCTTTGTAATCAACAGAGATGGAAATTCACCCAATGCATCTGAGTCCCCATTTCACAATGCATAGCTCACAATTAGATGTTTAATTTTAAGACCTGAAAAGCTAGGCAAGATGCATCTTCCTTACTGTGCTATAAAAATCTTGCTAAGTTACTGAAACAGATAAAGGGATCCTGGACAGCACCTTTGGACAGCAGAAAGATTTGGACAAATGAGAAAAATGAGGTAAAAGAGATTCAGACATGTAAGGTTACAGCTAAATTTAGAGTTGAATCTACTTTATGAGCTCAGAAGGGTTTTTCCACTTCGTAGCACTACTAGATCTCTTCCATGTTTCCAGTTATGCTGCTTGGAGAGTAAGGCTTTTCTATCTCTTATAGCTGCTAGACAGGGTTATCCTGTCTTTCATAAACTCCTTGCCAACATCATGGCTTTTTCTTTTGCAGTAACACTGGTAGGTAATGGAAATTCTGTAGCTGTTCTGACCTTCCTCAGTACTGGAGCTGAAGGTCTTTTTTTTGTACCGTTTTTATATCTTTATTATTGTTTATTTTTATATCTGTTTTTATATTTCCTTACTTTCTTGAGGAATCAAGTAGCTTTATCCCATCATTCTACTTTGGTAGCTGATCTGGGCACAGAGAGAAGGTCAAGCATGACCATCACGAGCCAGCAGTGGATCACTCTGCTCATTCTGGATTCCTTAGCTGACTGAAAAAGAACCCAAATTTTCAAAGACTTTTTCTAGAGTACTCTCTCTGCACTGACTATTATACCTTGAAATACAGTTTGCAACATAAACTTTGATGAGATTATTAAATCTACAGGGTTTAGCTGCAAAAAGCTAGGCTGTTGCCAAAGCCCCATGCTTTAGCTTATTAATAGCCACTAAATTGGAGTGAGAGCTGGCAGAGGGCAAGCAGAGAGTGAGAGGGAGAGAAGCAAAACTCTTATGTATTCACTATCCTTTTTAGTATTTTATTTTCCCCATCTGGATTTCCCCCTGCTGAGCAGCAAAATGGGCATTTAGACCTGTAAGCAGTGCCAGACAGCTAACTAGGCGCTAGAAGTCAGCCCCTGATGATATTTGGCATCGGTGGGCCCCTTTGTGCCAGTGGTTTAGTGCCAAGAGTAATTGTGATTTACACCCGTTGCCCCTTTGGTGGCAAAATGGTTTTGATTAAGTGCATACCACGTTTATTAAGTCTTGCACAACTGAGTGCAGGGTCTTGGCTGGGATGCCGTAAAAGGCAGCGAGATTTACACATCTCGCTGCAGGATTCATTTAATCTCTTGGGGATTTACTGACCTTCAATTAGAACTGTTAAGTACTGTTTACTTGGTCCCTAAATCATGTAAGGCCTAGCCAGAGTTTCTTTTTTTTTTGTTTTCATTAGTAATGTTGTGATTAAATGAGAGAGGAGAGGGGGAAAAAAAACAAACCAGTGAGACCCAGTGATCGCACGCCCTAAGGAGAAAGACTTAGAAGGTTTTAAATCACAATACTGAACAGACCAAACTAACTCACTTTTCCCTAATGATCTCTGATGCAGAAGGCCATTGATTCAACTGAAAGACAAAAGTTACTTTATAGGAGCCATGTGCACACTAAGGAACACAATCTTCCCTTTCTTAGCATTAATCTAACTCAGTTTCTGTGGAATTAACAGAAGGATAATATTTAACTTCAGACAACTTGGAACCATCTTTTGAAAGAGCTTCTTGAGATGGATTGGAGAATTTATAAGCTTTACTGTCTCAAGTCACTGAAGTTATCTACAATTAGGGAGCTTCTCTCGAGTCAATCAACTAAAAGCAGCCATAATGAGTTTGTCTTTTTCTTAGGGTAGAGTTCCTAACTCTTTGTGCTACATAAGGTAAACTGCTTCAGGAAAGGATCTCCATGTGGGCAGAGTTTTGAAATGGAATACTAAAAGTTCAAAGTGAAACTGATTTTATTTTTTTTTTCTAACAGTTGTTGGGTAGGTGGATTGCATGGTATCCTTCTGTGCCCTGGTTAGCTGAGCACATACAGCAGCACCGAGGGCCTGGTTGCTAGAATGAATACTCCAGTTTGGCAGTCTGAAAATTCCTTTTCCATAAGTATCCTCTAAATGTTTCTTCAGAACTTGGCTGCTTCTGAGATTTTTCCTGCCAAGAAGCTGGTTGGCTGGATTGTTCGTGGAAAGTGAACCCCAAAGGAACATGAGCACAGGCAAAATGAATTCATGGGTTGAATAGCCACAGAAAATGTCAAGCATTCGATCAGCTCTCATTAGTAGCTAGCAGCTCAGGATTCTTGCTTCCTCCTGACTGCTCAAATTAATAACCCAACTCTGCGTCCTAGTGCTTTCTCTGGCATTATGTCAAGAGTAAGGGAATGAGGTGTGAAGGGATGCAAGAAGGAAATGGTGAAATGGTACATGCCCTTTTAACTCAAGGTATAGAAAGTTCACTTCAGACCTAAATGAAAGTTTGAACTCATGTCTCCAGAGTTACAACAGGAACTACATAATCTCTGAACCTGGACACCTGAAGATAATTCACAGGTTTTGATTGTTGAGCTGATTGAAATCAGAGTTACTAATTTTAAACTACCTCAGGTAACCTGTACATTATTTTTGGATTCTATCTTTTAGATAAACAGCTGTTTAATGACTGTTTGGGAGTATGAATGTGTTTAGTTGTACATAGTTGAAAGGAAGAAAAAAATACTTGAAAATCGTACCCATACTAGTGACTTTAGGTAGCCCAGGTGAATTGTGGCATGAGGTGGTCCATACCCAATGGAAGCTAAAAGGCAGAAGAGAAGGAAGTAGGAAGCCTCACAGTTGCCAGGTGTTTTAAAGATAGTTTGTCAGCCCTCCATTTCCTCATAAAAGATATGTATTTTCCATTCATATAGCCGTATCACCTCCTCATGTTCTGGGAACTTACTTTAGTTGGGTAAACACAGAATCATTCATCTTTAAAGCCTGGAACATAGGTTTCCCTGAGCCTTGTCAAGCTCCTGGCTAGATTTGTAAGTGCCCTTATATAAGTGGAAAAGAGCAGTCTGTAACAGAGAGTGGTGTTACAGTAGTGAATAGCAGTGCACTGTCAGGTGTATAACACTGGGAATTGAACATTTGGAAGGAAAGTGGAGAGCTTAAATGAAGCATGTCCAAGAAGTTCAGCTATTTCCCCTACTTTTGGTGTCTCATTTACAGTGACTCAACTCTGAAATTTTACAGGGTTTGGTTTGCATCTTCTTTCCTAGGAATACTACATTCATTACTGTTACCATGATGATTTTGTTTTAAAATGCCTTTAAAAGCCCAACATGAGAGTTTGCAGGGGCTTTCTGGARGTCTAGACACAGCATAGTGTTACAGCATCCATCATGGTGATTTTTGATTTGGCTTCAAGTTCTGTGATTATTTGTAAGCCCGTAACAGGCCAGAATATCCAGGTCCAATTCTTTGAATATTAGCAGGCTTATAGCTGTATATTGCTTATTCTATTGATTCTAGATGTGAGGAAAGATGGATGCAATAGGTGGATGAAGTCTGCTGGTCCTAGTGGCAAAGGAGCTAGGCATAATTAATACCAGCTTGGYGGTGAAATAGGCCATAGCTTATCTAAGCAGGAACAGAGTGGCAACAACTTCCCAGACTCTTGTGTCTTGCTTGTTTTCCTTCTCACCCTCTGTAGCTGTGAATGGTGGACTCCAGTGCAGTGCCAGCTGTGAGGGCTTCATCCGTGAGSGCTGGCCAGTACAGTGGCCCTGTGCTGACAGCGGGCACGTGTGCCCTTGCACTGCTACTTGAGATGCATTAGGCAGCTCTACAGCCCCAAAATGCTTCTGATCCTCGGTGCCTGCAGCCTTCCCAGGCTGGCTGCTGCTTGGTGATGAATTGGAGGTGCTAATCTCTTTCGTCCTAAGAGACCTCTTTGTCCAGAAGTATCAGGATTTAATTGGCTTGTTCACACTTTCTCCAGCAAAGCATGCTTTCTAACACTACTTCCTCCCCTCCTCCTCCTTCCCCCCACCCCCGTCTGTGGTTGATGGTGTCAACAAGGCTGAAAGTGTTTAAATTCCTTTGGAGACAAACCTCCTCCACCTTAACAGCACAACGGGGTGGACTGCTGGGGGCTAGTGGGCTGCAAGATGTTAATCTTAAATCTTTGGATTTTTTTTTTGTTTGTTTGAAARGATTTAGTCCTTAGCACTTGAATGCTCACAGGGAGTGAAGTGTTTTCTGTGAGGAAAGCATTAATTCTTGGGTGGAGGTGGAACAAAAAAAATACAATTGTAGAAGGATGTAAAATCTTTCTCTGAATTGTASAGAATGCATTTTTTTCTCAGATATTAATATATAACAGCTATCTGTAATGTCTTGATATGGCCTTAAATATGACGTTAAAATAGCACCCTCTCTTCCAAGAAAGATTCAGACCTCCTACCGTGCTAGGTGCTAGGCCCAAACCCAGTGAAACCTAGGCTTCTTGGGCATAAAGAAGGTGAAGGAGAATGTAACAAATGAAAATGAACTATCACTTCTCCCACTTCTTGGATAGAGACAGACTGAGTCAGGAGTACCAAATGTATTGTTTGTGTGTGTTTGGAAATGAGCACATTTTGGCAGTCCTGTAACTCAYTGTGCTAAGAGCTTCTGAGACTGTACCCAGGAGCTCCGGTAGTGCAGGTTCTCTTCTTAGGTTCAGCCGTTGCCAGGGTGTGACCTGTGCTCAGTTACTTTCATTCTTTTACCTTCTCTGTATTTGCTAATCTATGAGCTTCCTGGAATAGAAACTTAKTTTTTCTAGGTGTCTGCACAATAATTTTACTACAGTGATCAAGTTGGTGGTGCAAGAAGTCAGGAGGAAATAAGAAATTGCATAATCACTATAGGCTTAGACAGGTCTTGATAAGTTTTAGATGTCTCTGTGTGTGTGTTTTTCCCTAAAAATTCCTRAAGTGTTGCCAAGGAGGTGTTGCTGAAAGGACCTCAGGACTGGSCATGTAGATAGAAGGGACTGTTGTCAGGCTAATATCAAGTACCAAGAAGACSAGAAGTAGGAGTTCAAAGAGGCTGTGATTAGGTCTAAGTCAGGAATTCAAGAAGTCTTTACTGTTTGGTAAGAATRGTGGGTAAATGATGGTGGGGAGGAGGCATGACCAAAGGCGAATCAGGGGAATTGTTCAGGCATAAGAACCTAGATAGACCTTCCAGATTCTGTCATGGAGGATCAGGAGGTGGAGGGTAAAGAAGCAGGTAGTCATAGTACTGCTCAAAGCAACTGAAGAGATTTACTTTTGTAATCTGACTGTGAAACGCTCATTAGTTGGAYGAGGAGTACTAATGAGCGAGGAGACTGATTACAGTGAGCTCTGGGGCTGACGGCATGTTGTAGAAGTTAGTCCTTACACCTTGACATGAGAGGCGCCACCTTCCTGTTTCTGGAGTCCAGCAGTGAGGCTGCTGAGCAGCCTGCGAGCTCTGTCGCGTGTTCAAGCTTTGTTCCAAAGCAAGTGGCAGCAGGGAGGGCTTTATTTTATTTTTTTTTTCTCTCTCTCTCTTTTGGTCGGTTGAGTCATAGCAGACAAATAGAAAAATCATTCCATGGTTATCTGAAAGACGATGTCATATACAATGGCAATTAGAAATATTTCCAAAATTAAATCTCCAAAAGAGGAAGTGAATTACAATGCAAGCAACCTCTGACCCTGGAGAACCATAATGGCTTCCTGGATTTGGGAATATTATGAGCTAGAGCCAAAGAGGTGCCGCTGCTGGCTCTGAAGAAGTGTTAAAATTAGAACACAATGTGGTAGCCTTGGGTGTGTCCTTCTGATCTGAATTCCCCTCCYACCCACACCTCGCCTTAATAGTGATGTGTTTTGAAAGGCTTGGGTCTGGCTGCCTTAATGTCTAGGCATTCTCACCAAACTCATCAGCGCTGGAGTTATCACTCTGCCAGACCGTGCGGGCCACAATCCAAAAAAGCACAAAAGTACATGTTTACACTGAAGGTTAGGATCAGTTCCACCAAAGTCACTCAGGCTTTTATGCTGAGGTTTCCAGGACAATGTATGTGGGACACATGTAAGCTTGCTGTATTGGAGAAGCCTTGTCTATATGTATTTCTTTGACCTGTTTGGCATGCTTTCTCGCCATGGAACTATGTGTTATCTGCTTGGGAAAGGAGGATCTTGTTGCCATATGCACCCCCACCATGGGCTTACTGTTCCTACAGCATCAGTATGCTGTTTGGGCTAGTCTCATTGTGGCAGGCTTTGCACTAAAAGGCAACTTTTGCCTAAAAAAATCCCCCCAGAACAAACAAACAAACAAACAATAAAATACAGTCTGAACAGGCAAGATAGATAGTGGGTTTCTGCTGCGGAGAGTGACAGAAAGATAAGCAGGCCTAGGAAATGTTAGGACATTTAAAATCTTTTCCTGTTCTCTTTCACAGGAGAAAAGAGCATTATATTTGGCTGCATACATGACTCCAGATTTAAAAATAACTGAGTTCCTTCCTGCCCAAGAAAGACAGAAATGAGCCAAATTTATTAGCGGCCTAGAAAACTTGTGTTTGGTTTTTGCTTCTCAGGACTCCCCCAGGCAATTTTGTTTTTATGTACAAAGGTGATTGGGGGAGTGTTTCATGAGTAAATACTTTGATTTTTGCATGAATATCTGTATTTACAGGAGGAAAACTCCTCTTCAAATGTTTTGTGTGAGCAAATTCCAGCTCCGCAAGTATTTATCGAACAGTGAAGCCAAGGAGGCAGAGTTGTCGTTAGACTGATTTGGAAGTTGGATTTAATTGAAAGGCAGCATTTTAAAAGTACCTAAGTGACACAGGAGCCCGGGGGGCATGTCTTCCGCAGGTGGGGCATATGTGCGGCAGTAAGGTATCCTACTAATGTAGCTTGCCTACCTCCAGATCTGCCTGGCACCCCAGCAGGCTGTGCAGGCCTGTGTGGTGGATTTAGCAGCTTAGGGACCTCTGCCCTGTGTGCTGTTGTGTGATACTGACTTTCTTATGTACCTTTTTAAAAGGTGATTTAAGCATGAGCACTGGATTTACCAAGCATTAAGGTGCCTATCTTCTACTGAAGGCAGTGGCGTTTGGGAGCTTTAAATACCTTTTTGGAGGATCTGAGCCCTGAGGGCAGATTTACAAAGCTATCTAGATATCTAAAATGCCTGCTGAAGTCTCCTCTTGTTTTCAAAGGGACTCAAAGAGATAAGGTTGGGACCGTATCTGTGCCTTCAGCTGCCTACATGACTCTGTGACATTGATCTTTAGAAGCCCAGCTTACACTGGAGACCAGCTCAGCCTCCCTGGAGGTCATAGTGTTTGTGGACGTTTATACAAACTGCCTGCCAAAATTAAAGGAAAACTCAAAGCAGGTATGTGCATTACTGGAGTCAGCCGAATGGTTTTACTTCATTGAAACTCCTCACTGTGCTTGGCTCTTGCTATGCAGTGAAAAACTTGAAGGCAAAGGAAGAAAATGGGGTTTCTTCTCCAGAAGAGACAGAGTTTAGGGATGGGACAAAGTGTTTAATGAAGAGAAATGTGGAGAGGCAACAGCAGCACTGTGTATAGAGTGAGAGGAAGGATAAAGGGAATGTTGGCTGAAGAAGCAGGGGGGAAATGTGGCCAAATGGACTTTTGTGGCAGAGCAGCTGAAAGTTTGTCCAAAGATCTCCTCTGTCTCTCTTGGTAAATTGAGGAATTGAGGACAAGAGAAAACTTTTTTGTTTGCTTTTAAAGCTGAGCAAGAAGCCTSAACTCTGGGCTGCTGCATGAAGATGTTTTCTGGGAACAGAATTCATGTCTAGATTTACCACGTGGCCAAAGAAGCTCCAGCTTCACCACTTCAAATCATGGGAGCAACCAGTCACTGGAGTTCATTGCTCCACCACTGTTGCCATCATAGTCAGCTTTTTTTAGCAAGCAAATAGTCTCTCTGGAAGGATGTTAGGATGAATCTGCTGTTCTGGCCGTCAGAAGGAGAAAAGAGAATAAGATTTTTAACAGGTTTTCTTCATGGTCAGTTGTAAAGCTTGAGTTCCCAGTCTTGTTCCAGTGGCCTGCCTCTCAGCTCTGATGTCTGGAGAACTGTTAAAACAGAKCCTCGGCTTGTACAGAAAGCCTTTACTCCCAGTAGGCCTGGTGAGGGGTTAAAACTGGAGAGGACAATGATCTGTGAAGCGTGACGCATGAGAAGCCTCCATCGCAAAACCAAGTAGTGACAAGGGCTTGCTTTAGACTGAAATGGGTGCGGGTAAGATTTAGACTGGTCTCCACCCCTAAGGTGGCTCTGTGTTGAGGGGACAGCAGGGTTTGCATAGCCAGAAGGCTCCCTTCTTTCCTCTGTGCCCATGCTACAGTCACAAACATTATGGTCAGGGAGCATGGCAGGGAGGAATGTGTGTGTGAGGGGGCAGGRGGGGCGCTGTCTCCACTGACCCACAGAGCCATCGTTCCTGGTTTGACAGCCCTTTCAGAGCTGCCACTATCTGGGAGCCATCCTGGTCTGACAGCGCTTTCAGAGCTGCCACTGTCCAGCTGACAACAGGCTGGGGATTGCTCTGCCTATTGCATTCTCTGGCCCTCCCTTGCCTTGAGGGCTGAGGAGAGCAGCCAAGGCAGCTGCCCGCAGTGGCTTCCTTACACATCCTGCTCTTTTCAACGTCAGTGAGGGCGTGTGAGTGAAAGAGAGCGCATCAGACACTGACTGACACTTGCCAGTCATGCTGACTGCAGGGCCTTGAGAATGAAGGAAAACAACTTTTTCCTTGCCTTCTGCCTCCCAGTATCCTCAGCCACAGAGCCACCCCCAAGGCCTGTCTCTTGATACAAGCAGCCCCTTGGTACATTCTCTTCCTTTCAAGTCTCTTCTCAATGCAAACCTCTTTCATCCTGTGTTTCCCACTTTAGCTGCTTGCTACAATGCCTATGTTGTTATTTCTCAGTAGAGCCTTGAAATATTCCTCCTATGAGTGCTTGCAGGCTCATTTCCACACAAAAAGGATGGTTAGCAATTTCCTCCTGTCCCCATCTGCTACCTGCCTGCTTTGAGGGACTCTGTAAATAGTAAGAAGCAATTTGTCTTGATGCTTCTGACAGTTTCTATCACGGAAAACCTGAGAGCATATCAATTAAATATATTATTTAGACATGAGCAGCCTTTAGGATTTACTTCTATTTTCTGTTGCACTCCTTGATGTCATGGCTTCAAGATATCTTGCCTCTGGGAGTGACAGCTGCCAGCAGGATAGCTGTTTTGGGTCAAGAGAGCCTTGATTCCTGAGAGAGTGTGAGCCAAGCTGAAGGAAGTAGTATGGCAGGGAGAGATCCCCCTTGGGTGCTGGGTAAAAGATACAGGCTTGGGACAGCATAATGGGACTTGGGAAAGAGCATAATGGAACCAGGCTAAATTTAAACAGATAAAGAGGCAGATAAAGGAAATCAAGTAAAGCATTCAAGTTTCTGAAGCAAAAAATTGAGGCTATGCTGCTGCGGCTGAAAGCATTTTCCCATCACTGCCAAACCAACTGGACAAAGCACCAGAGAAAGTTCACTTTGGGCTGCCCTTGTGGGTTTTGCTGGCCTGGGTATATGAGTGCACTCTGGGGAAGCTCTAGGCAGATTCTTGGTAGTTGGGAGGCTGCAGGAGTCTGGCAGCCTGAAGCACTCGGCTGCAAGAACAGGCAGTAGGGCTGAATTGGGGAATCTGTCAGTCTTGGGCTCTAGCAAGAGAAAGGCTGCTGAGCTGCTCCTTTTTGAAGCAGAAAAAAAAAAAAAAGCACTTTGCTTTGTGATAGCATATGTGGGAAGGCAGAATGGGAACTAGAGATGCACATGAAGAAGATGAAGAGAATTACCCATTATACTTCAGTGCTGCCTCAGGTGGGAGAAGTGACAGCAACACTGTAATACCCAGGGCAGACCTCGCAGAGGTAAACAAGTAAACAGAGAACTCTTAAAAATAAGGGAATTTTACAGGTTGAATCTTGGATGTTTGGGATTTTAGTTTTACTGCCTTGATTTACTGAAGAGGAGCAAGAAATTATTGATTACATGAGGGCAATAGTGATGTTTGTGCAATGCTTAGGAGATTTTTGTTTTGTTTTGCTAGCAATGCCAAAGTTTCTTGGATGTTGCTTTCTTCAAAATTGTGGGGAAAAGGGGAACTCTGTTCTCCTAGTGCCCCTGCTACTCAATCTCTTTCCCTCCTTCCCCCTCCTTTCCTCTTGGGTTCTTTGCCTTTCATGTCTTTGTTTGACATATAGGAAAGAATCATGAGGTGCTGAATATTATTAACTTCTAAACACCTAAGAAATCAGTAGGAAATCGCAAACATTTTGGCCCCCTGACAGTCTCCGTAAATGACCTGTCCTAAATCCCTCCCCTTCTGAGATGAAAAGAGGGAGCCAGGCAGAACGGAGGAGAGAATGGGGAGAGCCAGGGAGTGAGAGGGATACACAAAATAAATGAGAAATATGATTAACTTACTTCCTTGGCTGGGTCTACAGCTGGTTCTGGGTATTTAATAAACAGGTTGACACTCCAGGTTCCCCTCATTAGGKGATCACTAAGGTCTGGGCTGTCGTAAATCAAAGAGCCAGGTTATCAAGGCCTGTGATCTTTAACTGTACAGGGGCGCCCAACTGTCTGCCATAACGAGGGCTAAAAAGTGCAAGCTGTAAAGAATTAGCTGGCTGTGGTGCTTTCATACCCCCATGGAGGCAGGAGYGTTGGACTGTCTCTGGAGCAGCTGCACAGGTATGTGCATGGTGGGCTACTGTCCGAGGGCTGACAGCAGCTTCTGGCTCAAACAGGAACGTGTGAAGTGGTATGAGAATTTGCAGTAGGGTGCAAATTTGCTTGTAGTTTCTCTGTAGTTTCAGAGTTAAGGAATCTGGTCGGCTTGTGTGTTAATGCCAGGAAAGGGAATTCTGGGAGCCTAGGAAAGCCTGTTCTGCTTGTTTGCCTCAGAGGAGCAGAGGGGAGACACTGCATGGCCCAGTTTCCTGCTTAATTCCAGTGCTGTGTCCAGCTTTCTGCGTTCTTTTGATACTAGGTTATGCCCAGCAGAAGCTGAATGTACGTTATGCAATTTAGAAAGAGTTTCTGCTCTCTGAAGCATACTACTTCACTAGAGCAGCTGGGTCCTGCACTGCCCTTTGTAAGAGGTAGGGGCTGCATAGCTCATTTTGCCCATTTCAGGATAGGAGTCCAGTAAAAATCGGGCTGCATGAAGCCTCCAGTCAGGGTTTTATAACAAATATGTGATCTGTAAATCTTGAGTAAAACTAAGCACTGAAACACAAGCTTTGGCAGCAAATACAGCAGTTCTGAGTAAGATCTAGGTGAACCTACAGAAAAAAAATACAGTTAAGATCAAGTTCAGTTTTGTGAGAATATTGAGATCATTTTCAAGTGCTAAGAATGGATTTCCAGTTCTTAGTTTTCACCACTTTTGAATAGCTACTGTTACGCACAAAACCAGGAAAGATTGAGGAGGAGTTTCTAGGTTGATACAGCAGGATGAAATGCTTGCTGATGCAAACCCCAGTGGTGAAGAAGAACTGAACTTTGGGCTGCGCTTGTAACTGCAATGTGTTTTAGAAATTGAGAAAATTAGGAAACTGAGGAAAAAAAGAAATAATAGGAGCTCTCACAGGATATGTGTTTTTCTGTACCTCAACAATACAGGACAAGTGCTGGGTTCCTCAAGCTATGCAAGTAATTTTGGAAAGAGCATGAGTGGAGGATGTGGAGTGCAAGGTGAGAATTATGGAGCCCTGTGTTATCCTCTTAGTCACACATGGTCAAATTCCTAAGGAAGTTTTAGGCATAGTGATAGTGGATGGAATTCTGCTCAASTCTGTGGAGAAGTCTTCTGGAGTAGTATTCTTCAGCAGATCAGCCTCATGCAGGGGTAGTTCTCATGATGCATAAGTAGGAGAAGAGATTTTATAGCCATATGGCTCTGACTCTTTTCCACCATGGTTCAAACACCTCAAAGCTGAAGACATGCAGACCTCAGGGCAATGCCATGTGTTCCCTAAGGTGCCTTAGCACAGCACCTGAGACTGGCCCTGTACAGAGTACCTGGCAAGGGGCAGCAGCTGTGGGTTTAGGGGTGCACTCCAGCAAGTGGATCTGGAGCTGTGTTGATGGCAGAGTCATCTAAGGCATCTTAGCTGGAGCAAGACAAACACCATTAGTACATCTGAGCATGCTGCTGTGGACTGGGGACACAGTCTGCTGGGGAGCACCAAGTTATTTTCAACATATTCTCCYGAGCTGAGACTTGGCTATTGCCCCCTTCCTTGAACAGGAAGGATGGGTCTCTGTAGAAGAAGGCAGATTGAGTAAATTAGATAACAGAGAGATGGCTGCTGTTTTCAACCCCTAAAGCTGCATCCCAGCAAATGCAGGTTTGCTGATCCAGCCATACGCCTTGTCGCATCTCGTGTGAAGGCCCACATATACCTGTCTACTAGATATTCAGCTGATGGCATAAAGGATGTCCCTAGAGTTAATCTGAGGTTGAAATTTCCTTGAGGGACTCAGAATGTGCAGCTCCAGCTCTGCTACAGCCACTCCAGGGCATTTCATGGCTATTTATATGGGTGTATGTGGATTTCCTTTCTTTACAGATTGTAATGTGACTCTCTGCCATGGGGGAGAAAAATGTAACACTAAAGCATGACATGCTGCCCCTTGGACATCAAACCATGTGGTTTGTGTCAAGCTGTGAGGATGAAGTATCTGGTTCACAGTGCCGATTTCTCGGTGTTTTCTTAGCTTCTTTTTACTCCTGTTTCCCTCAGCTGTACTACATGCTAGTCATGTGTTCTGTCTTTAAAAGCAGAAGCACAAGTACTGCAAAAATTGGGTAGAGGACAGAATTGGACTCCTCCAAGAAACTATTGATTTAAATGTGTTTTTCCTTGTGCTGATATCAGTGAATAAGGTATAGATTTTGAAGGAGAGCAGGGAGAGATTTTCACATGCTCGKTATCTGCAGTTTCAGCATGCTGGATGGCATTCTGGCAACTGAATAAAGTGAACAGACTTTTAGAAGAGCTCAGCACCTAAACATGCCGGCAAGGTAGAGAGTTTTGAGAAACTAGCTGTATGCTTCTTGATAACTGTATAGGAGTTATCCATATAGCTAGACTAGTAGTGGAATATTTAAAAGTGCCTTGTTAGTTTGGGATTATGCAGAGAGATTTTACAGATGACAGATGAGATAGCATCTCAAAAAAGCTGATGGCAGTGGAATGCCTGAATGGGCCCTCTGCATATAAAAAACATCCCACAGTCCCTGTATCATTTGGATGATTCTGAAAATCCCATCCTAAATCCTGAAGTCTTTGCTCAGCTTTACTTGCACTTGGACACAATTCTCATTGACTTTTGTGGTAGCTTTTCTTGAATAGAAGCAATTTTTAAGTCTCCTTCTCAGTAATGAACTTTCCCCAAATGTCTTGAAGTCAAAAATGTATGCCTAACCTCATTTTTGTTACACACAATGTAGATATGAGGTGGATTTTGTCCAATGTATTTCACGTTCTTACATATGCACCCTGTATTATTAATCACTGGATTGTGTGTCAAGACTCTAGGTTCTTGAATTTCAACCTAAGGATATGAGTTACCAACCCAACCACGCAAGTGAAAATCTTCTAAGTTATTGCAGGAAATTGCCAACATTACCAATTTGTAAGGAGTTTCCTGTGTTCTTGTTAACCAATTCCTTTCTGTACCGTATGTCAAGACAAAAGACAAAAATGTGTTTGTGTGGTGTTTTGCTCTCCCATCACAGTCATGACTATCAAAGCGTGGGATGAAGTGTGGCCACTGTGATGCATGCCAATGGCATAAACTCTTGAAGATTTCCTAGACTTAGGTATTAGGAAATAACTACTTGTTCAATCTATTTAACTTGCTCTATTTTAGTACCTAGGGAAATAGGAAAGTAGTTTGAATTTGAGTGTAAGTGCATGCTGAAACAATTGGAGGTTAAAGAGTTAATAATTTGTTTGGAGTCTGTGTTTTCCTCTTAGCAAACTGCTGAAACTACTTGGAAAGGCAGCAGTTCTACAAACTGTTTTTTCAAGCTGCTAACTTAGCAAGGTGTTGCTGTGTCCGGTTAGGTTCGGCTGGTGTTCAGTGATTTTATAAGCAGCAACATGGCTTAAGACCTATGGGTATGTTTGGACAAATTCATTCTTTGTGGAGAACAGTTTTGCAGAAAGGGCCTGTCTGCACATACTGACTTAGTGGGAGAAAGATGGTCTGAAACAGCAGAATGGATAGAAACAGTGCTTTGATGAGAAGATGGAATGATAGATTTCAGACAAGATGGATGCTGGATCTCTGGGCAGGCAGAAGGTTTCTCTGGTCCCAGAGAACCTGCTGCAGGTGTTCTTCAGCATCRCCTCAGCTCCAAAGTAGGTTTACACCTATCCAGTACAGCTAAACTCAGGATTAGTAATTTGTATTTTAAAAATCATTGAGTTCTCCCTACTAAAATGCATACTGTGATTAGGTTGAAAAAAATCTGGTGACATTGTCCTTTACTCCATATATCACCTGTTTGTAGGCCCAGATCGTAAGTTAAGTGCAGCAATTTTCTGTATTCCTCAGAAGAAATGTCCAGTTCTGGTTTGGCATGAATTTTTTTTTTTTTGTTGGGCTAAGAAAGTGAACTAATTTACTTTCACTGGACATTGAATGCTGTAATGGGGGAAAAAAAATCATCTCTTGCTTGAGGTCCTGGATGGAGTGCCAGACTTGGTCACCTGAGTGTTATGTAGGTACAGATCATTAATATTGGGTCATACATGGCACTTTCCGCTTGCAGTTCACTAGCATGCTTGCTTGAAAAGGWTGTGTCCCAGGGTATAACATTGCATCCATTTAGGGGAACGAAAAAGGAAAAGGGGTAGATTTACCTCAGGACTGGCTCAGCGATAGCCAAACTTTTTGACAGGAAGGACAAGAATATTTGAAATACACGTTTTGGCTGCGCTGGAAGGCAGGGAGGCCACACATGAAGTTCAGTAGGTCTGAATAGAGGGGAAGTGGGAAAGCAGGAGAGAACATGCTGTGAAGGAGGGTGGCTTCTGGTTCGCAGTGTGATGCAGTGTCGGCAGAGCACTGGGACAGGACGTTCACCTGCTGCCCGTCCCTCATGAGCCTCGTAACTTTTCTTTGCTCTTTTTTTTTTCATCATGTTTTATGGATGACCCACTCCCTGATGATTCTAAAAATAAGCTCTGGATTTAATTGAATGACCCTGCATGAGTTGGATGTTTGGGAGTGCAGTTTAGCTCTTTATTTCTGTAGGGCACTAATGAGCTGCTTCCAGATCTCTCGTACTGCTTGCAAGTAGTGTCTTGCCACCTTTTCTTCTGAAAGACATAGCTCAGGGTTTCGGATGTCATTTAATTAACACCCAACTAAGTGCTGTTTAAGCACCTGGTATTATTTATATGTGTCTGAGTTATGCAGACTTTATGTTAATCCTGTAATGAGTAAGCAGATGTCTCCGTATTGTTAGACTACTGCAGCTCATTCTGAGGAGCTCCAAATCTATCTTCTGTAATTCATCATTGCCTTATAAAGGGTTTTATCTTTCTGACTGACATAGTTAAGATTTGAATGGGTAAAGGTTTAATTTCTGCTGTAGTTCTTATTGTTATTACAGATTTTTAAATTCTACAGAGACTGCTGAATACTAATTCCTGTAGGATTGAAGTCAGGTGTGAACACTGTRTAGTGTGATAAGTTGTGCCTTGTGCTCTGGACTGGATTAAGTTTTCCAGCAGAGTTATCCTTCTTTGTATATATGTTCTTAGATGTGGTACCAGGAATACTTGGCAAATTTCAATCATTTCTGTCTCAGCTGCACTGGCCAGTGATAGGACAAGGGGTAATGGGTACAAATTGAAACACAGGAAGTTCTGTGTCCATGTGAGGAAGAACTTCTTTCCTGTGGGGGTGACAGAGCCCTGGAACAGGCTGTCCAGAGAGGTTGTGGAGGCTCCTTCTCTGGAGAKCCTCAAAACCCGCGTGGATGCCACCCTGTACCACATGCTGTACGTGTCTCTGCTGGAGCAGGGGAGTTAGACTAGATGATCTCTAGAGGTCCTTTCCAACCTCAACCATTCTGTGATTTTTATTTTTATTCTTGTATGAAGCTAACTTACGTAGTACGGCAGACTTCAGAATTGCCCTTTGTATGAATAAATACTTGCTAGAGAAGCTATACAGCAAGAAGCCGTAGTCTGTAAGGCAAGTTAATCTTTCTAACCTATGGAGGTGTGGATCCTGCTAGCTGTGCACGAGGCATCTGTAAGGACTGTCTTCTCCAATAATGGCAGAGAGGGATGAAGTGAAAAATGGAGAATACAACAGCTATTTAATCATTTAAGAGTATTTTATATATCTTCTGATTGTGCCCTCTGAGTCTTTTTGAAGATAAGTACTCCTGTGAATTCCATTTGCAGAGCTTTAGAGAGGGTAAGAAAGAAATGAAGAGCAAACCAGAAACCTCTTTCAATATATTTTACTTGTTGCTGTTTTCTTGATGTGTCTACTGAAAAGGAAAAAGGGGAAACTGGAAATCCAAGTGTTTTTGGCTGTTGTTCAGTTAAGAGCACTCTAATGAATTATTTTTCCCTTCTCTGGTCAGAATTGAGGCCTGAATTGCAGATCAAATATGAATAGCACTTTGGTTAATCTGGCATAAAAATCTGCTTTACCTCAAAAAGACAAGAGGAAAAAGAAATTGAGGCCTAGATTACATGGCAACTGTGAGCTAGATTGTTGAAATAGTTGGTAACTGGAACACAGTTATGTATTAAAAAAAAAAAGGGGGGGGTGGAAATAGATTGCTGCCATGTTGGAAACGATGTTGCAACCAAAACCAGGATTGTTTCTAGCTATTGCAGGCACTGTATGTAGTAGCACAGTGATAGATTGAGGAGAACAGGACAGAGAAGAACAGAAAGCTGGCAGCGGATGTAACTTCAGGTCTGCTTCAGAAAGTGTGTACAGAAGATACAAGCAATTCTATTTGAAATCTGTTCTACATCACATACTAACTCTATAACCATTGAACCARGGAAATTTGACACGGCAGGTCACCATTTTTTGTGGATGCTACCACATCCCAGACAGTGCTGCCTTATGATATTGAGAAACAGCACTGTGTTCAGAGGAAATGCTGCACTATGACTTTGTATGGTGCAATTGGGTCCTGTGCTATCAGATTCCAGACCAGCTAGATACTTTGATCAGGAACTTGAAAGCTGGTTCAGAGTTCCTGATTCTCTGTTCCTGTTGCATCTCACAGATCTGCATCCTGCTGATCAGATCAAAATCCTGACTGCTGGCCTGCTGCTGAGCATGTGGTGCTCATCAGTGTTTCAGTTCAGACCAGTCCCAAGTAGGTCTGTACCCCAAGCAGTCTGGATTTTTCCAGGCAAAGCACACCTGCAGCCATCAGGAGTCACAGTTAGAGTGCTCTTGCTAATCCTTGTGTCCTTCACTCCAAGGGCTTTTCTTCTTGCAGAGTAACTGGATGCATTTGCACTAATTGTCTAGGCATTCCTTTCCTTAAATCGCAAGCAGCTTGATATACCACAGGCCTAACTTGTGGAATATTTATCTGGCCTTGTTTGGAGTGGACTTTAAGGTGAATAGGGATCTCAGGGAAGATGGCCCATAGCCAGAGGGTCTTCCTGCTCATTTCTGTGACTACTTACTGAGATTCTCTCTGAGAGAAATTTGCCTGAAATTCGTTAAAGGAAATTTTCTCCCTACATGGCTGGTTCTGCTGCATAAGTGTCCTTATTAATAGAGAATCCATGTTAAACCATCAAACCCAAATATTCTTTGCTGTCAGCAAAGCCAAGTGGCCAAGGGAAACAATTCAGGGCCATCTTTTTCGTAGCCACCATCTACCTACTGCAGAAGTATCCGTTCTCTCTTTCCTAGGAAAGATAAATGCTGTTTCATTGACCTTTTCCCATCAGTGATGTTTGTGAACCCTCTTACCACTCTTGAACAATTTCTTGTTTGCCTGTCTTTGCCTTGCAGCAAGGAGGCCAAAACTGGGTATTTTGCCCAGTTGGACCGTGTCATCTGTCAAGACATCCCAGAGTGAGACCTCTTCCTCCTCCACCTCCTCCCTCCCCTTTTCTTATTTCGGTTATAGGAACTCTGTCAAAATTGAACCCACTTTATACTATAGCTCTAGGATCCTTTTCTGTATTTTACTGCTGACTGTTCCTGTGCATTTGCTTTTGGTTATTATAAATAGACCATTTTGTGCTTGTATTTATTCTGTTCCATCTTGATACAGTCAGTCCTTTTTTCCAATTTATTGACATCAAGTTCTAATGATATCTTCTAGAATCATTTGGGATCTAGAAGGTTTGTCTACACTAATGGTTGATGAAATGAGCTACTATGGACCCTGTAAACTCTCCATCAAGAGTCAGTTTGACGGCAAGTTATTGTTAATTTAAGAGGATTTTCCAGATACACCCAGCTTGTGGTGAGTGATTTCAATGTACATCTGATTTTTCTTGTCTGCTGAGAAAGTATTAGGTGGGCAAGGATTAAAGGCATTACTTGCTTTGCTTTTCATCATTTTCAAAGTAAACCAGCTTCAGTGTTTGCTTTCAAAATCGCTGGACCTGTCACCTCATTAGATAGGATGTAAAAGATGGAACACAATTTGTTCCTAACTGCTCCCTATTATGATTTTTCATCATTCTGTTTTGATTTTTCAGTATCTTATCTAGTTCTTTCCAAATTAATTGAAACTTGTTCCTTTGTCTTTTTAGATGAGTCTAGATCTTGAGTCACCATTAATTTTTTTGTGAATTCAGAAACAAAGAAAAACTTTGAAAACTTTTTTTCTWACTGCTTTTTATGTTTGACATATGTAATTTGTTTTGCAGTTTTCATTCTCTGGGTTTTTTCCTCTGTAGGATTAACCTATACGTTTATATAATATACGATTATGTATTTTATGTAATATAATCATAAGTGATTATAATCTAACTAATCATATGAGATTAACTTTTATTTATGTATTAGAATTTCTATATTAGTCTTTGATTTTTGGAGTAAATGAACAGCAGAGACATTCTATTTTTCTCCTATCAGAATAATTTTTTACGGTRCCGTCAGTACAGTCTGTTCCAGGAAGGGCCAGCTTCCTCCCACACCACTTCCCATTGGAACACTTTTTAGGGGATCCTTTGTTGACCAATTCCCTCAGTTTTCTGACATCCTCTGTTTTGTTTTATCTCACTTTAGCTTTTCTTTGAGAGCAAATATTAGTAATGATTCTGTTTCCTCCCAAGTTACCTTCCAGTTGAAGCTTTCAAACATTTCATTCCTGTTGGGAAGGATGAACTAGCTGTTCAACTTCTCCACCTTCTGAAAGGAAAAGCAGCTCCTAGCACAACTTGGGAATATGGTAGGCATCCCATGTCTGGCAAAGTGTTGTTTCCAATAGATAACTAGCTGCTTCCCTGCAGCCACAATGGAAGCCTCATGTCATCGCTATGTGGAAGTTTCTAAGCACAGCATGTGTCTCTATTTTTTTCCACACAAAACATTGAATATTTTGAATTCTCAATTGAAATTGAAGCTCAAACTGACTGGATGCTGGAAACAATATTTGGCAAAAATATTTGAACTGCAGACTGCTATTTTGATTCAGCTGTGCTTGTGATCCCTTGTCGTTGCTGTTAGTGAACAAACCTGACGCACACAACATTTTCCTTCACATAAAACCATGGGGAATGTTGTGCTTGATCTGAATGTTTTAGTCACAGGAGAGCAAGGGGATTTGATCTGTGAACAGGACTATTCACTCTTCTCTTGTTTTAAAGGGCTTTGATTGTCCACTCAGAGAGCAGAAACAAGAGCATGTGACTTATGTGCCCAGTTACACACTGTATACCTAAACAGCTGAACCAAACAGTTCACAAACGCTGCATAGTCTACAAACAGCCAGTTAAAATCTCCAGCAAGTAACATTGTGCATTCAAAGAAATCAGAGGGGTTTTTTTAATGCTTAAAAAAAAAAAAAAAAAAAAAAAAAAAAAAAAAAAAAGATTTGCAGCTATACTCCAGGAATTATCTGTGAGCACCCTCTTGAAATAATAATTTGATCAATTTGTTTGGCTGCCCATGGTTGCAGAGCTGTAATGGATTAAAAATGATCCTTTTCGTAAGAAAATAAGACTAGAGAATAAAAATGGGATTTTAAGGTGATTCTAGTGTGTCCTGCTTTGGCAGTGTGGTAAGGAGGAATTCTGTAGGAAACCAGAAAGTCTCATAGCTAAAGGTCTAGGGGCTGTCATGGAAAAGTCCTTTTCGGTTGTTGTGGGCTGAATTCGGGCTCTTTCTTTCACAGTGTATTCGCATACCGTGGGACGGGAGCTGAATGGCGGAGGGGGCTCATTTCAAAGGCCACCTGGCCGATTTCCAGTTCTCCTACGTAAAGCTCTCCTGCTTGGCCCCAAGACAGGAACTAGGATGCTGTCTCTTTAAGCGGGCTGTAAAGAGTATGGAATTACGGCTAACTTGGTTTGGAGCCTTTGTGTAAGGCTTTCAGGAAGAGATAAACCATTAATCATGCACAATTACTCTGACCTTGCATGAACTAAAGCCTTTCTGAACACATAAGATTACCGTCTCTGGGGACYTTGAGATACTGACACGGTCAGCTCAGTGCTAGATGCTGGAAGCGGCTGCACAAAATGGCTGAAAGCCTGGCCTTTATTTCCGTTCTTTAAACTGGAGGCTTTCGCTCGACCGCACATAGGTGTTTATCTTTACAGCATGCCTGAAGTCTAAGGAAAAGTCAGACGACTTCCGTGGGCCAGGGTATGAGCACGCAGAATGGGAGCAGGGTAGGACAGTAGTTCTTGAGAGGATGTATTACGCTTTTTGATCACAGTGTTTTCTTACGCTCCCCGAGGTGAAGGCCTTCACACTGCATGATTGCCCTGTGGGTCCCTCTTTCTCTTGGGGTGGGTAGTGATGTGGTCAGTAGCTGATTCCTGGAGAGCTCTCTGGTGCAATGGATTTTTGCTGCTGTTACTGTGTTTCCTCTATCACCTCCACCTGTTTTAACTGACATCTTGTTTAGCATTTCTCTCATCTCTCAAATTCTCTATAAAAATTATGATGTACTTCCCTCCACCTCTTGCTAAAATACCTGGCAGTGGGGGCCGTGTGTAAAATAATAATGTACAGTTGACTAAATATTTATGCATTAAATAAGGAATTTTATTTGTGATTTTTCAAAATTAGGATGAGCTAAGAAGGCAAACAGTTACAGAAGCTCAGCAGACCTGCTCGGTGAAATGAAATGCCTTGTTTACATCGACGACTTCATCTGTACTTGTTTCCTGCAGCTTCATTCGTTGCTAAAATTTGTACCACTATGTTCTACTTAGGTATGTGATCTTTTAACATTTTTAATTACAGAAGTGCAGCTGCAGTTTTGAACATACATTTACACTGATATAACTGTCTTTTTCCCTTTTCATAAAGGAGTAAATGTATGTGTGTTTTGGCATCTGCACTAGGACATTTTTATTGCTTTAACTTATTGTTACTGCAGTTAGTAAGTGCTACTTAAATTAGTATTACAAGATTTGTGTGCGGAGAGGCCTGTCGGAGCACTTGTCTTGCTATTCCAAGTCTACATCCTTAAAAGATTAAATAGCTACAAGACATCAGGTTAACTATTCTTATTCATCTGTATTTTTCAAACTCTCAATCAGCTGCCAGGACAGTACATATCCACTATGAAGAAAATTCACATCGAGTGTGAACTCTGCTGCTTTATCCTTTAGTTTTCTACCATAAGATTTGTGTTTGATATCAAAGTTTTCCCTGAATGCCTCTCAGGAATACCTTGCAGCTTGCACAGATTGCACAGTCCATTCCTGTGATCTACATTGGACAAAATCCTTGGGGAAAAAATGTGATTTTGCATATTTGTATTGACTTTATTTATCAGTGTTTGAAGGTTGTGTTCTCCCTAGGCAATGATTTGGAAGGTAGGCTTAATGAAAATATACACAAGTAAATTGGTGAATCTTTTTTTTGTTTTGTTTTTGTTTTTAAATGTAGCATAGATATTAAACCTGCTGGTTTAAGACATCAGTCACAGTCTACCTACTGGAGATAAGGATAATTTTTTTTAATGAGGAAGATTTCTCTGAATTGTCTGCTGTAAGTTGTTTTTGAACAGTATTCCTGAGCTACTTTTGTAGTCACTGTTATTAGCAGGATACTGGATTTGATAAACATTGATTATATGTTTTATATCAGATGGATATCAAAGACTCCCAAAGGCACTGTGACTAGTGGTAGTGATGATAAGAGCCTGGTCTGAGGGAGCTGTCCAGTATTAGCTGGAGGAGGCAGTTACTGACTTTGTTCATCTCCTTGCATTTYTTTTGTTTGTTTGCTTTGTTTTTTCTTTTTTTTTTAAGTCCTTTTCCTCTCACGTTTGTAGCTAATACATGCAAAAAGACGCTGTGAATGGCTGTTGATAGTTGAAAAGAGTGACTATTAAATCCACAGGAAATAAATTTCTTATCAAAAGATAGGCTTACCAAACTCAGATGGAGTATTCAGTGAAGCTGTGGTGAACATGAACACAAGGAGAGCATCTAAAAGGAAAACTGCCATTTAGACGCCGTTGGCCATCATATAACCACTGTGTCAGGACAAACTGATTTTACATGTATGCCCTAAAGCAGAACATTTCTAAAGAACGAACTTGCTTGCACTCAGGGCAAAGAGATGCTGGAAATATAAAGGCAACTTGTTAGCTAGCAGGGAAAACCACCCGCAGCAGATTACYGTTGGATGTGGTTGATTCATCATCACATGAGAGTCTGCTATCCGAGACTGTGTGTCTGTCTTAAACCGTGCTCCGTTCCCACCACACGATACTGGCCTCAGTAATGTTCAGTTTGCATAGTGGGGAAGGATAATTCCTTTCACTGCTGCATTTACTGGATAGTCCATGTTTTGCAGGAGCTCAGGCAAGATGACGGATCCCCTCTGGTATTAAACCTGCAGATCTGTGAAAATTTCTTTTGTTGAAGGGCGATGCTAAGGCACAGACTTCCTGGGGGGACTATAGGGCCACGACTGTTCACAACCCTCTGAGGCAGTGTTGACACAACATGCAGCAGAGGAGCTGCATCCTTGCCCTTCTTTTAAGAAAGGAGCTGTGGAAAAGGTAAGGAATAGTTAGTAGTGTGGGTGAACAAAACAGATGCCAGGACCCAGGAGATCAGGAGGTGTAGTGAAGTGGACACTCCCCTGTACAGGTTATAGGGGACAAGTTTCTCATTTTCCCTAGACCAATTTCAGTCAGGATTGAATCCACACAAGTCCGTATTGGAGTTGCATGAAAATAAATCTTGAAGTGAGCAGTATCAGGCCCATATTATTTTTCTGCTTTGCTTTTAGTCCTGTTGCACCTTTGCATCCTATTGTAAGAGATTTGGAAATATACAAATTTTACCAGCTGAAGGGAGGAGGATGAGCCACTGCTTCCTGGTGTTAATCCCCTTGTTTCTGCTGTATCTGTGCTGCCTGGCTGTCAGCAGCTTGTGTGGATGTTCCCGAGACATCCCCTCAGCAGCTGGTTACATGCTCTGGCTGCACTGATAGAGCTGCTGTGTACTGCAGATGGGCCAACAGGTTTCTTCTCGTCTGTACTTCGTACGATGCTTGCTGGCTTCAAGCTAGTTCATCCATGTGCACTCCAGCTGCTCACACTTTGGGCTGCAAGTGTGGCTATTTTCTTTAGTTTTAGATTTGATTTTGCAAAATCTAAAATTGGTCACACAGATTCTGCAGACCCTGAACTTGTTTTTAGCTGTACTCTATCTGCGAACTGAAAGCCTTAGTATGTGTAGCTCAGAGTGAGACAAATTAGCAGAGGGATACTCAGACTGAGTAGACCTGTGTAGCGTTGCTGCTGCTGACAGTTCAAGTAACTCTTTAAAACTAGTGGAGCATTTGGCTTAAGGACTCTTCCCTACTAATAGGAAAGAGAGAACTCGAGGGGTTAAAGGAAAGAGCATCCTTTGTATAATTAGGGCGGATCAAACTGGAGCAAAATGTTCTTGCAGCTGAATCAGCTGCCCTCTAACCAGCCTGGAGTCTGGAGCTCGGGTCTGATGGACACTTGTACAGAATGCAATTTAATCTATAATGGCTGAGGAGGACTCCTCAAAGTCTGCGGCAAATGGCAATTATTGTTCCTTTTTGTCACATCTCACCAACCAAAACAAAAAGGAGGAAAATTGATGAAAATAACAACAGAGAAGGACCCTAACTAGCCTGCCCTGCCTCCCCCTCTCTGCTTAAAAATCCCCTGCAATACAGTAAGTGAAATGAGCTGCCCTATATAATAAAGTCTCTCGAGCAGCAGTGCGAAACGAGTTCCGCCCCCTCTCTGCACACATGCGTCCGCACCCCTTTTCCCTAATGAGCAGGGAGACGCCAGCTTGGGGGCTGCAGCCAGCGCTAAATGAGCGGAGAAGGCCATCCAGAGTGGGCTGACTCCAGCATAAACTGCCTTAAGTGTCTGTTTATTAAATCACACCACTGCTTAGAGTCTGCCCTGCTGCCACATCAGAACTGTCTGCATACAGACAAATCCTGGACAGTCCCAGGGGAGCTTGGTCCAACTGGATACTGAGAGTAGTAAAGAGGGGGAAGATCAACTTGTCGCCAGCAGCCCCCTTGCTCGGCGCTGTGCTGTTTAAAGAGCATGAAAGGCTTTTTCTGAAGGTGACAGTTTGCATTTGTGAAAGTGGAAGACCTGGATATTTTGAAACTGGAAAGTTGTCTTTCTTCCTGTTTCTGTTCTGCAGAAGGTGTACCGTGGCAGGCATTTACTTGCAGAACTGCCTTGTCTCAACTCTGGAGCAGCAGCGTTGCTGGTATTGTTCTKTGTTGGGAAGCATGGCTCCTGCATCAGCTCTCCTGTTGGCTCTGTATGAGCTGCTTGCTAACACYTGGTGATTTTTCTAGGAGAGTTTGCTGGTGCCAGTTTCTCCAGGGCTTTCAAAATATGGCATTTACTGTACAAACCCTATGCAATAATATTAGGGCAGAGGAAAAATCAAAATGTTGCTGTGCATTTGTGCAGTCTGGGATATAATGAATGTCTGACCCCAACTGAGGTTTCTAGGCAAGCCTACAAAATAATAATCTAAACATGCTACATACTCTGCTGTTAAGAAAGACAACAGATACTTATCCAAGCTGTATGTGCCATCCTGCTGATCAGGAGACCTTTCTTTCTTTTCTGCTAGGTCTGAGAGAACTTGCTTACTAAGGTGACTGTGTTCCTCCTCTTTTCCTCAAAGGTCATTTTTAAATGCAGGTAGAACCAGGCCACTGGTTTATGAGCACTGACCACTTCAGATACCAATAGGGATGTGATGCCCCYCACTTTACGTTTCCCAAATAAGTCATCTTTTCTGGAGAAAAAGAAATTCCTGCAGGTAAGTTGCAGGGAGGACTTGCTAATATTGCCATCCCAGAAGAAAGCCTAGGAAAATACTTTGAAAAAGGTTTTGAAGAAGTTAATCGGTTCTCAGGAATTATAAGTGCTTCTGCTCAGCACAGATCTCTCTCAGATACGAGTTTTGAACTTCAGACATGTTTCCTCCACATGTCTGATCAGAGAAGAACATGTGTATAGGACATGCAGTTCTGGTCCGACAAATTGTCGGATATTTCCATACATGAATTTTTACTCAAGTGGCTCTTGTCAGAATGCTGGGGGGGGGGCGGTGTCTGTGCTGTGCATGGGCTGCTCCAGACCACTGCAACCCAGATGGCCACCATGTGTGAGAGCAGGTTAGGAGGCCTGGGTAAGCCTCATTTCTGAAGGTGGGTCCATTGACATTGTAGCAGAGCAGGGTATGGTCACGCTAATTTGTATGAGGAAGAAGCTATGCTAAGCTTAATATGAAGTGGTTGGTTTAGCTGGCAGAAAGGGAGAAGTGGGCTGTTTTCCATTTCCCTTTAAAATGTCAAACACTAATAGTTTCTTCCGATCATTCTGAGATTGCCAAATAATTGACTCCTGCCTACAGCAAAAACCTCCCCGATCAACAAAGCAGGAAGCTGGTGACAGCAATTGCCTGAACGTGTCCAAATTAGTGAAGCCCTTGCAGGCTCAGCAGGGTCAACAGTGGCAGCCTGGAGGTCGTGGGGCAGAGGAGATGGAAGCTGGAACCTGCCCTGCTTCCTCTGCCCTCTCGTGCCTCCAGGACAYAGCACGGATGCAAGGGAGGCACAGCTGGAGCAGGCGGCACCTGAACTACCATCCAACAGAGATGTGTTTATTGAGAAGATCTGCTGTGTGTTAGGCAGAGGGGCTAGGGGGAGCGGGGAGGAAGTGTCCATCTCCATGAGTGGCAGCAGAGCAGTTGTCTGACCTGGTGTCACACAGCTAGCATGGTTTCTCTTCACGTTCTCCAGAGTTTGCTTGGTTTGGTCCATAGGACAGATGTGTTTGAAACAAGATGATTGCAAATTTGGTTTCCTTTGCTGGAAATATATATATTTACCTTCGTTCTTGCACAGCTGTGACGTTGTGGAAACAAGCACACGAGCATTGCTTTGGTGTGACCAAAGTATTTGGGTATAGTGTTGCCAAGACTCATATGGTCCAGGACCCCAGAGAGAAGCAAGGAAAGGAATTCCAAAGCTGCTCTGTAGTTCGATCCCACAGCTAGGTTTACATTCAGTTAGGTGCACTGAGGTATGAGAGTTTGTAGTGAAGAAAAAGCAGGAGAAAGCTCTGGTCTTGTGCAATGTCTCCTGTGTTTGCAAGGTCTGCAGTATGCCTGTGAGATCTCAAAGGCAACTCATGCATCTAAGGACTGTGGCATTTTGTAGGAGTATTTAATGATTCAGAAAGAGAGCAGTACTGTCTTGTGGCCCCCAACCAATACCGCTCTTGTTACAGGTAGGATGGGAGTTTTAAGACCAGCTCTCTGTTTTCTGGCTTCTCCTCTTTGCAGTGCCTGCATGCACAGAAGAGCCGGGGCAGGAGACCCACGCCAGCTCCCCCGGGTGCTGCGGTGGGTCAGGACCTCTGCCTGTGGCAGCAGCGCTGCCGTAGGCCTCCCATGGCTCTGCACGGAAGGCCAGCCTGCGTGCTCTGTCACACTCTGACAAAGGTCACTTTTGCATCCTGTCTTCTGAAAGGTCACAGCATGACCTCAGGTGCAGGAGAAGACGAGGAAGGAGAAGGCAGCTTTTTTTTTTTTTTTTTTTTTTTAATATTTATTACTACCACAGGAAAAACCCTGAACATACCTTGCTTTTACTCCCATACTGCCTCTGTCTCTCTGCCTACACTGCCTACTATTCCTCCCAAATGCTTTTGCATAATCTTGTCCTTTGTAGGCTTGACTGACTGGCCRCTGGATTTTCTTCTTACTTCACTTTGTTCCATGCCCATAGCTGGTACCTCCTCTATTGATATTTCTACAAATTAATAAGCAAAAGCTTCCAAACTTACTGTCCTCTGTAGCCTTAAAAATATAGAAGAACAATTCTATACTTCAGAATGTGGGTTTTTTTTGTGTGTGTGAGGTACAATGAAAGTAGTTTTGCCCCTCCAAGCTGGAAAGGTGAGGAGCAACAAGTTTTCCTTTACTCATTCCATGCCCTGTGGTGAGTGTGTGGATGTTTCCTGCAGCAAAAACCATGTTCTCGTTCCTTTCTCTCAGCAGTTCCACCTGCCTGTGACAGCTGGGGAAGAGAGGGGAATCCGGATCCTGGGGTGCTTGGGGTATGCTGGGCTGCAGAGTCACTTTCTCAGCTAGGATTCAGTGAGGCAGCCAAAGGACATAACTCCTGGTCTTTGTTGTTTCCATTTGCTTACCAGAAGGCATGATGGGTAATGGGCCACTTATGTTCAAATCCTATGTGCCTCAAATTCAGAACTAGTGCCTTTAAATGCTGGATAATCCTTCCTGCCTTTCTTGAAGCTCCTGTTTTTAGAATTTTCCAGCAGTGAGAGAGTTATCCAGATTTCAGAGACTGATAGAAGAGAAAATACATAAGGATTTTTGGCTGCATCTACTTATTTTAATGATTTTCTTTTTTAAAGGGTTGTACTGTATACTAAAGGAAGAGGTAATGGGCACTATTTTGTTTATTGAGTAATGCAGTGACTTGTTACGGGTATGAGTTATAACCCACAATATGTTGGAAATGGAAAAATCAATGTTTAGACACCTGAGTTTGTGAGGACCATAGCTTTATATGAGCTGTGTTATTTGTAATATTTATTCTTCACAGTGATGCATAAATAGAGCAGTAGAGAGAGAAACCTAGAAAATTCACATTTAACAGTTTTGACCTTTATGTAGGGAACAGCCTCCCCTTGGCTAGTATTTGGAAAACAGTCAAAATTTTGCTTTTATATTAAAATGTATCAATATATAGCAGTAATAGTAATATAAAGGCTCAAGATATCGGTGAAGGATCTCACTTTTATTCGTTTAATACAGTATTCATTTTAAAAAGGTACATGCTGTGAACCCAGCCGTACAGATGAGTAACCTACGACTGGCTTACTTTCTGCTACCTGGAATCTGGGCCAGATTCCTGATCTTTCAAAGGAAAGGAGCTTTGTTACTAGTCCCTGGACCAGTCTACTTCTTCCTAGGCCTTAACTAGAGGGGTGGAAGTCTTCTATCTTGACCAAACCATAGAAAAGGTAAAATCATTGGAGAAGTAACTTGCCTAGGATCAAAAATCAGGTTATGACTGAGGCAGGAGTAGTGTCAAAGAGCTGGACTACCTGTTTGAGAAACAAGAAGGAAGTAGCTCTGATGAAGAATCCCTAGGGTGGTTCCTTGTCAGAGGGGAGACTGGTCTGCTAATTGGCTCTTAAAGAGTCTTTTCTGTTCTGTTTAAATTCCTATAACTATAACGTGCCCCTCCCCAAGATAGGAGGCTGTCTGTCTAAGGATGTGTCTCTTTTCATTCTTTTCAGCAGTGTTTATTTTCCTCTCTCCCCTTGCCCATTCTTTGCAAGTTCATGAAGAGCATTCAGACCCCATGAGGGGGTCTCTACAGATCCTCTAAGAAGATTAAGCTCCCTGAATATTTCATGCCCGTGATTGACAGCTCTTGAGGACCTCTTGTAAGCCTGGCGCCCGTATTCTTGTTTAGAAAAAAAAAAAAAAGAAAAAGAGGAGAGGGACAAGAAAATCACACAGAAAAAAAATTGATCCTATGGGTCCGACCTCTGCTGACAGAAGGCAGTAGACAGAGACAGTTCCTCCTGGACACCTCCCCCTCCCCAGTCTCTACTGTGAAATAAAAGGAGAGTAATGGGATTTTAAGAGGCAACGAGTAGTCAGATGACCTGGCTGCTGCCCCCATCCCATTGCTGCAGTGCTCAGGCTTATGGCCCCTCTAGAGCTATTGGAAGCCTCCCTCTATTGGAAACTTCCCTCCCCAACTGCCCTACTGGGAGGTGGTTCCTCCCTTCCTAACGAGCTGACCTAGCTGTGCCCATGGCCCCTCATTAGAGGCTGAACTGAAGAGCGAGGCCCGCGCTGTCCTGCAGTCGTTTCACCCCATTAAGGGCTGCCCCCTGGTTGACAGAGGGAAAAGGAGCCACCGACCTGTAAATTCTCATCAGACTGCTTTTGATTCTCCCTTTCCCCTTAATCATCCTGTAATAGGCAGTTGAGAAGTTTTTTCTTTATTTAGAAAGGCAAGGCCAGGGAGATCTCCCTCTATGCAGAGTTTGGGAGACATTCCTGAATGGAAACAGGAGGTTGAGGAGGAGAGGGAGAAAGGCAGAAGGAAAAGGCTACCAAGCCTTTTTGCAACTAGACTGCAATGAGATTTATGGCTGCACTTGGTACAGACACTAGTGCTTAAGACAGCAGTAAGGTCCTGTTTACTTCTGACCCGCTGCTAAGTAACTAAGTGCATTGAAGACAGTCTACTTGTGGAGTCCTGGTTGGATGTTGTTTGACCTAAAAGCTGCTAAACTTACTTGGAAATTGTGAATCTTTCAAGGAATAGTAATGGTAGGTACAGCAACACTAACAGTAAAAGAGCTTGATCCTTCTAGTTGTTGTTCTTTGACTTCAGAGGGTCGCTTGGGATTCTCACTATGAGGCCTTCTCTGGCTAACCTATTCCTGGAGATTGTTTGACAATCTTCATGTCTGCATTTCACTGCCTGGATACTTTTCCTTTCTTTAGATTCTGAAATGGTCGTGACTTTTGGTCCCTTGGCCCAAATCTAAAGGGGCTTTTTAAGTGTCGTTTGTAAGATGTTTTATAGCCCAGAGCACCTGGAAGAAAGGAGGAGCATGCTGCTATGCAGCGGCTATCTGCTGGTTTTTATTGTGCAGGAAACCCTTAATCTAGGAGGACACTAAATTTGGCCAAGTTTCCTCTTTTTCCCCATCTCCTGATGGGCTTGTTCAAGAACAGAAGTACCCGAAGAGCAGAAGTATCAGTCATCTCGGATTAGGGCTGGAGGCATGATTTGCCCAGATACCTTAGGGAATGCATCTTGGGCCTTTTGGGCAGGGAGCAGTTGAGGTTAGTCCTTGGCAAAGATAGTCCTTAGTTCTCTTCATTCCTTGCAGTGCAGGAGGAGGCAGTAAGGAATCTGTGAAGTTGAAGGTTCCCAGTATGTTTGTCTTCAGCAACAAAGACAAGGCAGTTGCTGTTGTGGCGTAAGTGAACCAGAAAGAGAAAGGTCTGAGCAGGGTTTATTCTGAGCTCATATTCTTTAGGGTAAGGGCTACAGAGGACCACAAAGGGAGACAGAGAAAGGGAAGCAGAAAAGTTAGAAATCTCCACTATGCGTTCTGGAAAAGGCAGGCTTCCTCCTGGCAAATGTGCTGGGATTATTCATGGTACTGGGAATGCTCCACCAGTTTAGTGCAACACATTTACAGCTGTCTTGACAAAAGTCAGTGCTGTGTGGTAAGGGAGACACTCTCAGCCTCTGCAGTACTTTCTTCCTTGCTCACGAATACACAGTTGTTGGATTCAAATGAAAGTCTCTTCCAAATGACTGTTTATTTGCTGTTAGGTTTGCATTTTCAGCACTATTGATCCACAGTGTAACACAAATCTGTATTAAACTTGAAGATCCTTTCTCTGTAGATCCGTCATTTCTATGTGAGTTGTGGCTAGACATCCCCATTAAGACTTGGGACCATTTAAACAGCCAACTCTTTGTGTAGTAGTTTTTATGCAAAGGGCTTAGGCATTTTTATATAGCATCAGCAGAGCCAGTAAGTTATCCAATAACATCACCTTTTTGAAGTCGATTAGTATTTTTAACAAACGATTGATGTCCCATTAAGTTACAGGAACAGTCTTGGTGACATGCCAGTGCAATTCCTCAGTAATGCTTACTGTGCCAGTGCTCTACATAGTGCAGCTTCCATCGCAGCTTGCCAAGGGCTGTTGCTCAGTGTTATCTTGGTTTTGGGGGAGGAGAGGATATACTCTGTGTTTATAATAATCACAAATAAGCTTTGCATACAAACAAGAGCAAGGAAATTGATGACTGTCAGTAAACGATGATCCTCACTCTCACACCACAGCTGGTAGGAGTTAGAAGGCAAAGGCCCCACTGCAATGTCAGCCCAACGTTTTGCCCCTCATTTCTCCATTTGTTAGGACTGCTGCTGCTCTGTGGAGTCCAGGCTTCCAGCCCACCACCTGCCTTCAGCTTTCCTGTGCCTGGGAGGGCTGTGTAGCCAGCAAAGTGCTCCAACCCCATCGATTGGAGACAGAGAGGGAGCTCTTCAGAAAGGACTGATTCCCTACCATATTCTCACTCCTTTTTCAATCTCACTCCTTTTTCAATTTTAGGTGAGCATCAAATAGCTCGGAGAAGGCTGAAGGTCATTTTTTCCTGCTGGCAAGTGGAGGTCTGTCTGCTGCTCTGTACATCTCACTTGTAATTAAGCATGAAATGTTTTTGTTGGAAAAAGTCTGCTGAGGTTTGGGAATGACAGGGATGTTTTTGCTCCCCAGCTTTGGGCATCTACCTTCATTGATAAGCATAGAAGACTAGTCACATATGCCGTGCTCAGAAATCTTCTTTATAGAAGCCTGCCTGTCTCCCTGTTCTACCTGCGTAGGAACTTTACAGGGAAGTTCCTTCCTGTTAACTTAGCTGAGGCATAGAAAGGCAGGCAGTATGAATGGCTCTCAGTGCTATGTGCTCTTTTGCTTTGGTTTTGTCATGTGTTAGGATGTTGCGGTAGGCAAAAACTCCATTTTTCTTACTCAGAAGTAATTTCTGCCTCTTTATATCAAGTATTATGGAGAGTTCATTGAGTCTATTGCATTTTTCTAGTGTAGTCACACAAAGGAAGATATTTGTAAAGACATTCTACATCCCTCATCCTCTATTTTTAGACACCTGATATGGAACAAAGAGCTCTTCAGAGCAATGCTCATCTCTCTGCAGAATTAGAGCATAATTTAAGTTGGAAGGTACCTTTGGAGGTCATTTGGTCCAACCGCTGCTCAGAGCAGGGCCAACTTGGCTCAGGACGGTGCCACCCATTCTCATTCCTCCATGGCAAGGAACTGACCGTGCTTGTTTGTGCTTTTGGCAATCAGAAGCACTGTAGCCCTCACTCCTTGAGCATCTTTTCCGTGGTAACTGTGGCAAGAAGAACCTGTCAAAATGTGTGTGCTGATAGACTGGCTCTGCTGTGGGTGACTCGGAGTAGCAAATTCATTTCAGCCACCCAAGCGGAAAAAAACCATACATAGTTATCATGCTGTGTGTGTATGTATGCGTGTATATATATACACACATATACACTTTTTAAGTGATTATCAAAGTAATAATAGCCCAAGAAAGATAAAGGTTTCTCTTTAGGGGCAGATGAATGGCAATAGAAAATGTAGGATCCCTCTTGAAATGGTTGCCCATGTTCAAAACCGGACTGGAATTGAAAATTGATTTTAGGGTTCTGAAATTTTAGATTAATTTTTATCTCCCTCAGTCTGTGGGTAGGACTGGAATCAGATACAGTAGGATAAGGATGCCTGTCAAAAGATTTTTCATTCTAGTATTTGTAACTGGAAGCAAAAATAAAAACATACCAGAAATCACACAAGGGCCATTCCCTACAGGTTTACAGACCACTTCAGCATAGGTGAGAGGTTTGGTTTCCGTTGGACATAAGGCATCAGGTGGCCTGTGTGGCTCGAACAGTGCTTGAGTTTGCAGGGAGGGCTATATGAGATGGGTCCTGCAGATGCACCTTAGGCTTTGGAGATCCCCCCACCCCCCTTCCTGAGCTGCACTTAGGCTGTGGCTATGTGGGAGGAACATTTTCCTTTCCTTTCACCACAAGCTAAAAGAGATTTTCACTGGATGTGACTGCAGGTCTTGTGAATGTCCCCTCGGCTGGGAGAGGGGCAGAATATCACTGAAGAGAAACCCTGACCTTTTCATCCAGCAGTTTGCCAAGGCTGCCTGTCCTGAATCTGGAGTTGAAATCCACAAGATGTTTGTGTTTGTCTGGGGGTTTGTTTGAAAAACAGTCATCCCTGTGGTGAGACTTATAAACCGAACGTGACCTAATGTGTGCTCTGGTGACTGGCTGTGCTCACGAGCATGTGGGAAGGAAGGAGTTAAGGATCCTGCTCCATGAGCCATCCACAGCAGGGAGTGACCCACTTTAAAAGGGTTAACAGTATTTGGTTTTTCAGAACTATTTGTTATATCGAGTTAGTGCAGCAGAGGTCAGCCAGGTCACTGTGCCACCCCCTTCTGTCTTTGTCCCCAGCCTCTCCCCCTTGTTTCTTCTCTAATCTGATGACCTCAGACACAGCTCTTTCCTTATGATGTTCTTGACAGCATCTTCAGACGATGCGCAGCTCGACGCCAGTTGTCTTTCCCTTTCTCTCCTGTCCCTCAGGAGAAACCCTTGGTTGCTAAAAGGCACTTTTTGCAGTGGGGGAAAGCCTCAGCAATTTGTTCTGTGGTTTTTGGACAAAGAGTAGCTCAGAAAACAGTTTTCCAGGGCATATGCACTTCTAGCTTTTCTTCTTTGTGTGCATTTGTTTCTTTCTGTGTGTTCCTCTTTATTTTTTTCTGTAGTAATTAGAAGCCTTCTAGAAATAATAGTTTACCAACAGTGTCTTTAGAAAATGAAGTTATAATCACTTCATAACTATCACGTTTATATATTCTCTTAGTCTTATCAACATCAGTGTGTTAACTTTCTGTCACACCATCCACCGGAAAGGAAAAGCAAATTCGCAGGAAAGGTCTCACTTTCTTGTTGCCTTGGAGCTGCGTGTGCCACAGCTCCTGTGCTGTTGCACCTGTGCCTCTTCCACCAGCCACTTTCTTAAGAACATTTCTCCTTCCTGGCTTTACCAGGGACCCATTTTGCAGCCAGAGTGAGGGGAGGTGCACGTGCTGTCAGAGGGTAAAATTAGTAAGAGCATAATGGGCCATTTTTCTTCCGTTACTATGGCTTGACCTGGTTTCAGTGGGGTAGGCTTTGCTTTGTACTTTTTTTAGTGGGATGACATATTCTAGTCCTGGGTGTCCTTAATTTCCTGAGGGAAATGAATGACCACCAAAAAAACTACTGCTGGTAACACTAAAGCTACTGCTTGCAGCCTTCCCAGGGCTGGGTAGCTGCCAGACCTCAGTGTTTTTAACAGAGCTGAGTGATCAGTGAGAAAAATGTCTGTGTGTATTTGCTTGAATTCAAAAGCAAATTGCAGCTCAAGCGTGTTTGTGTGACCATTGTATTTTCTTCCTGGTCATGTTCAAGTGCATAGGAACATTAATTAAAGAGTGAAGCTTAAGGCAGAGTATCCTTGGTTAGAGCTCCTTTATATAAAACTCCACTGAAAGCCAAGCAGTCAGGTCTGGCAGTGCCAAAGGACAGATAAGATAGTGGACCCTTTCTGTTAAACTTTCATACAATTAGCAAAAACAGTTAAAGCATTTCAGTGCCAGATTTGTCCATTCACAACAGGCTTCTCTGTTGATAAGTGACCCAGTCCTTTGGTGACACCTCTGTTTTGTGGTGGGATGCCCAGCTGGCCTGGGGTAGGAGGTGGCAGTTATCTCCGCTTTCCTACTCTGATGAAAGATGGAAGAAATGACAGCATTTTCATGCGTTAGGTGTGGTGAGCTGGTTTTTCATCTCCAGTGTTTACCATGAGGCTTGGCTGCAAGGCGGTTGCATGTGTGAGGTACTTGGTGAGGGAGGTGTGGGGGAACACATGCAACATGGTAGGATTGTGCTCCCATACCCCATCTGGGAAAATCTAAGCTCTTCTTTCAGCTTAGACATTGACTCTATGCCTTTAAATAAGCTAGCTAATATTTCTGCTTCAGTTTTCCTGTAGATAAATTGGGAGTTATACTGTGTGTTTGCTCACCTAGATACAATTTTTTTTTTGTATTACATCAGTTTAAGGATGTTTGGTGACAAGCCACAACAAAAAAGAAAGTTACAAAACCATAAAATTTGTGTTGGTTCAACTGACTATAAGGTTGCCTTGTTCAACTGACCAGCTGCCTTTAACCTTAGGTGGAACATTCCTAAAGGGTCATATCCCTGGGAGGATGATGAAGATACTAGATCCAAGATCTGTCTGTGTGTTTCAGGTCCTTCTTCTGAATTTCCTGGATAGTTTCAACTCCATGTTCCAGGGCTTGCTCGAGTCCTGAACTCAGTGTGTCAGTTACTAGGTGGCTCTCCTCTTACCATCTCACCGTTGGCCTGAGGACTACAGGTTTTTGGAAGCATGAAAGTGGCAGAGAAAAGGAAGATTTAGAGGAATTAACTGATCTCAAGTTCCTTCTGAAGGAGAAGGCGCTACCACTCTGTGGTCATGCTGGCGTTCCTGCCACAGTTCATGCCACGTCACTCACAGGGCACTGCTGTAACAGGGACATTGAACATTGTTCACGGATGTTTCAGTGGCAGGGAGGGGAGCATCAAAACAGGAATGGAATTTGGCAAGAGGAGCCCTGAAATGCCAAAAGCTTCTGACTTCAGAAAGCCAGTGAGGGAGGAAGTTGGTGAATGCAGAAGGATTCCCTGTCCCCCTTGCCGACCCCACCCCTGCCCTTCCTCCACACCCCTCCTGGGGAGACGGAAGAAGAAACTTGGCAAGCCATCTTGTCGCCAATCAATCTGTGGTGTAACAATTAGCACTTAAGCAGCACTCACGCTAAACACGGCCTCAGAAAACACTTAAAAAGAGGAGGTAAAAAAAAATTTTTTAAAAAAAAGGAAAACCAACATAGCAACAACAGTGAAAGCTGGAACAGATCAATGGCATGCAGAGCAGGAGGCACCTAATATCCCATTATTGACGAGGACGGCAACACGCTAAGTGTGTGCTCTCCGGGGCGAGCAATTAGCCAGCAGGACCACTGCAGCGCAGGCAGCTCAGCCGCAAGAGCATCCCCCCCGCCGCCCACTGCTTGCCCCAAGAGGTGTTTGATGACAGCTTCATTTGTTAGCATGATTCCAATAGCTGGCGGCGCCGGCATCCTTTCCATTATGGAAGGGAGTGCGAGGGGAGACCAGGCAGTAGGTCCTCTCCCCCTTCCCCGGCTTGTGGTAACAGAATACAGTAGACATGGAGTCTGTCTGTGTGCTGCCTAAATTGATTGTAATGAGTTTCTTAACGTGCTGAAAGAGCCGACTGTTTTCTCGCCTTGAAGAAAGACTGGAGGAAGGAGGAAATGACTCCGGCAGCTGCAGCCCAGCGGATGAAAGTAAACTTTTGTTTAGCAAAGAGCAGGCGACTGCAGACTGTCTCTAGCCTTTCAGCCAGCTCTCAGCAACACTGTTTTTCAGAAGAAAGGAGAGAGGGTAGAAAACAAACTCTGTCAGCTTCCTGCCTCAGCGCTTGCTCTCATCACACCCCTGCTGTCTGGCTGCGCTTCCCAATAGTGCATTGGGAACCTCTCAGTGGTGTGGGGTCGCTTTTGCAAGATGTCCGTGGGCTAGGACTTGCAAAAGGTATTCATGCAAGTGTGGAGTTGAGTGCATGTACTTTTAATGTTTGGCTAGCACCTCAACAAAGTGTGCCTTGCTCCCSTCGCGTGCGGATGTAGGACTTGAAGAAGACCTGACCTTCTGTGTATAGCATCCAAACAATGTCTGTTCTCAACGATGTTTATCTGGAAGCCCAGGGATGGTCTGAGACCTCCCAAGCAGAGTAAGTTGTCCCAGATTAGAGTCTGTCTTTGCAGTTGCATAAAACAGTTAGTGAGATACTCGTACTGTTTTCTCCTGGCTAGCACAGCAGGTGCCAGACAGGCATTTGAGGTACACGCTCTGCTCGTCCCCATCGAGCTGAAGCATATCCTGCTCTTCTTCATTTCTATTATTCTCCTTAGGCTGTGATCTGGCTAAAGTGAACGGTGTTGGGAGCTGCCCAGAGCAATTTGGCCACTTCTCTCCGAGAACTATTGCTAATGTGTTGCATTGGAGGAGCCCTTTTGAGCTAATAAGCTGACTGAGATGCAGACTGTCAAGTTTTCCTGGGAGGTAGTATTCAAGGGAATAGCTCTGTATGGAACTTGTGTTCCCTTCCTGGGGAGAAGCCAGGTAGTTCCCACATCAGGACATGAGTTGCAATAGAGTAGCAGAGTTTGGCCTCCCTGTTACCTATCATCAGGAATAGAGTAAGGTTCCCTCTTTTTTTTATTTCCATGGAATGACTCTCTTATGGAATCCACAGGTTGATAGGACAGCAGGCGAGGAGACCCAACTCTGTTTTGAGGGCCCTGGGTGGAGATGAGCCCTGCCCTACTATTAGGGAAAAGAATTTGAGTTGCCATTGTGGTGGAAGCAGTCAGATTCTGTGTGGTCACCCGTCTTGGGACCCTTGGTAGTTTGGAAAACATTTATTCTCAAAGTTGGATCTTGTGCATTAGAGGAAGGAGGCTGAAGAGCACAACTTCCTTTGCTGCTCTAACTAGAAGCTGCTGTTCACTTCTGACCAGGAGGTTTTAAGATGGTGCCAGATGGAGCCATTAAAGCTGTGCAAACAATAAGGAGTACATAAGGGAGACTGTTAATGGATTTCTTTTGGAAGCATCAGCTGGAGCTGCTGAATGAGGCACATGACCTATTTAAAAAAAAAAAGCCACTTGAGAGATCTCTCTGCCTGCTGAAATGATGAGATTTTTTTACCCTCCCTGTTTATGCCAGCCCACTAAGGATCTGACATGCTGGATTCTCACACACTTGTATTTGCAGCTTTGCTCACTTTCCAGTGTGCTTTATGGCTTGTGCTATAAAGCACTGAGATCAATAGGCTGGATGAAGCCTCCCAACCACATCGTTTTGAATATAGAGGAGGCCACAGTTAAGGACGTGGCTTCCATAGAAAACGTTGTTTGATTACCACTTCTTGGAAGGGGGAACCTGCTCTCAGTGCAGATTCTTCCAGTGGTTGCAAACTCCTATTCTACATGGGTAACGAGGTTCATGTGTGAATGGAGAGGGCTGACAGGAGCCTTGTAAGCATGTGAGCCTTGATGGGGGCTTGTGTGATGCATGCTTTCTTGGGGGCTTGCCAGAGCCATGAGCTTCAGGTTGATGATGAGCTGCACATTTTCCAGTATGTGAAGGGTAAATTCTCCACCTGCAGTGGTCTGGGTAAAAACAACATGATCGAGATGTGATGATTAAACAAGCACGCAAGGAGATATGCAGGAGAGCCAGACCTTAAATTGCTCCATGCTGTGGAGGTGTACTGAATCTCTTCTGCTTGTTTTCTGGCAGAATGCTCCAGAATCCTGGCTTGCATTTAGGGAGGCCATGTGCAGCATCGAAAGAGGAGTTAGGTGAGGTAGGGAGTGTAAAGAAACCTGCGCTACGCAGTCCCAGCGAGGAATTGTTCCTTCAATTACTCCTTCAGTATCTCAAGCAGTTGTTTGTCTGTAGCTACCCCCACAGATGTGGTCACTATTGTTCTGCTCATTCCTGTGAGTGCAGGCTCCTCTGGAAGTAAACACTGCTCCGTGGAAGCACCGCGAAGCTGGAGAGGCTCTATAGCTGACATGACTCTTTGATCCCACGTGTGTGGAGCAGCAGTGTGAAAGCCAGAGAGCTGCATGGCCTGTGCGGGAGCTGGGGCTGCTCCCTCACCTTTGTGTAGGTGACAGCACAAGATGCAGGAGGGGATCAGTTCCATGCAGTGCATTGTGTTCCTTTGTTGGGTTGCATTTGACATAGGAGACTTTCAGAAGATATCACAAATCTCATTTCAAATTTGTTGCACTCTGGTCGATTCTTAATTAGCCAAAGCAGAGAATTTCTTATGATTTTACTGTGACGTTGTCAGGTGTCTTGCAATGCAGTATCGGGCATCCCCATTCCACCAGAGTGAAGACTCGAATTGATTGGTGGTATCTCTTTTCCTTCTAGGAATGCAAGGCCCCTTCTGCTTGGACAGAAAGAATTCACTCCTGAATGATGCTTGGTTGCGTTTCTCTCTGAATATTGCAATATAAATATGTTGTTTATGTTTTACTGAGGTACAGGGTACAAAAAGAGAAAAACTTGAGGAAAAGTATGAAGTGAAACATAATATTTGGGCTATCAATGCTTACAGCAAGCATAAAAAAAAATACAGAGTACAAAAACAGAATAACCGAGGGAAAGAGATGGTGCTGAGTATTGGAGAGATTGCTTCATTGACAGTCCATTTTGTTCAGCCATGCAAGGGCAATGCAAAGAATCAGGTCTGAGGTCAATGCAGGAGGTGCAGTCGGAGAGTTAGGATCAGCTAGGGACAGGGCAAGACATAGATGTATCTCTGTCATAGCTTGGGCATGGACTGGGGGCCTCAGCTTATATGGAGCTCCTTGCCCAAGGAGCAGGTAGGTACCTGAGTGGAGGTCCCAGGTGAGACTGTCCACAGCTATTAAGGCCTATGTATTGCTTCACCTCATGGGTTTTGTTTTGGCAGATCTTCAGTTTGCAAGTGACAGATTGTTAAGTCAAACCTGGAGACAAATCTAACTTATTTCACATGACAAAATGAAGTCTCCCGTCCTTTCAAACTGATGGTGTCTTAGACCGATGTGACAAAATCTCTCAATACCAGGATCTTCAGGAATGTGAGGCGTTCTCAATTCAAGGGAGGTTTTTGTAAACTGGTACGGGAACTTTGCATATGTCATGAGTCTGGCTGCCTTTGCTGTGTGCTTATGGTAGACAGAGAGCAGAGTCTGGCAAAGTGGTCGCTGCCACTGCATGTCTAGGTGTAGTGCTTAAACCTCCAAAGTGTAGATATGCACTGCAAATCCTCCTTTTCTGCAAATCCTTCCTTTTCTCTGGCTGTGTCTGGAGCTCTTCCTATCTGACTGGAGACATCACCTGAAGGGAAATCAACTTGAAATGTTTTTTTCTCTCAGTTGCCACCTTCCAACTTCACTTGCTGAGAAGAGCAGAGAAAGGCTTTTAACACCATCCCGTGACCCAGCCTGAAGTACAGTCTCTTGGATTTGATCTAGCTGGGGAGACAGGAGGTCAGCTCCTGCGGCCAGGAAGAGTGAGAGAAACCATGTCACCAGGCTGCTCCCGCCGTGTCTGAGTGGTGAATGATGAGCGTGTGACATGGAAGAAGGAGCGAGGGTGCTCACCTGGAAAATGTTGCAGGAAGCCTGTCATGGATGTTTAAGTGCTGACTAGATGTGTCTGAGATACTCTTGCTGTTCATTTAGGATAGCAGTAATCTTTCTCATGCGTCCTGATTCAGAAGGAAAGCTGCTGGCCTTCTTCAAAGTAGGGGAATGAGCTGCAGGTGACATCTTGATGGGAGTGGCAGATTAGTGAAGTCCATTTTCAAAATGGATTTATACTTTGTGTAGGTCTGAGTGCATAGATGAAGATGGGAATTTAATTCAGCCATCTTCCCTTGATAATAGTGCTGATCTCAAACCCCCTGAAATCAGTGCAAACTCACTTTGGCTGAAGAGGTTTTGCATTAAGCACCCTTTGGGGAATATATGCAGATCACTAAATCCTTTGATCTGTCATATAAATTCTTTCTGAAAAAAAATATCTGTGGGATGAATCAGCTGCCTTAACTGTATGCCTTTCAGTGGGCAAGTGTATCCCCGCGTTCCGTGCAGGAATGCTACTGATCAGGCTGGAGAGAGCACTGGAGCAAACCTCACTGCAGGCACTGAGGTGAATCTGCTGGGTTGGTGGGTGAACTGCTGCAAAACACAGGAAATCAGGACAATTCATACTCTTAGGATCTAAGTATGTATGTGTATATATACACTTATATATGCACATATGCTTTATAGTCGTTGCAGTGTTACCTGTTAGGCACCGAGGGTGCAACTAAACTGAAGCCATTTTGGGTGATGGATGTGACACAGTAGCGACACGGTAAATACAGGGCAGAGTGGTTCACCCTGCTGAGGCAGCCTTGGCTCTTCCTCTCTCTRGTATCCAGTCCTGCCTGCTCAGAAGTGCCTCCACTACCTGTGCCCAACACCCCAGTCTGCTTTGGGAGCTGCCTGAAGTGTCACGGGGATCACTGGCTGGGCATCTTCTTACATGCTGTTGTGAGTTCAGAAGCAAAGTAGTGTTAGAAGTTTGCCAGTAGCGCAAAGGAGAGAAAGCTAGTTCTGGAGCTGGATCTTCTATAGTAAAATATCTTTAAACAGGATGGCTTGGTGGGCTTGTGTGCATTCCTTTCAGTGCTTTCTTAGAAGACATGCATTCAACCCCTCGAAAGCTCCATACTGTCTTTTGAGGAGAGGTACTTTGTTCAGTTCTCTAACCTTGATTTAAATTGTTATAATGCCCTTGACTTCCCTCCAGTTCTTCACTGTCTATGTGATAAGCAATGTTGGAAGCAGGTTCTTAACTTTTCATGGATCCAACCTCAGTACTTTAGTGGGTTCAAGGTACAAAAGCTAAAAATTTCTTCTCCAGCATGAGATCTGAAAATTGAACCTATTCTAGTTTCTTTTCCTTTGTGGGTCTCATTTTTAATCACTTGATTTCTGTCATTCTGCAATAGTCAGCAGGGAGAGCATTGTAATGTTTAGCCCTTGAGCCTGACCTACCAATCGCTGTAAAGTCCAAAGGAGAGGAAAGAGTTTTAACTGGACTTAATTGGGGTCATCCTTGCCCATCAGCCTCTTCCTACTGGCCACCTGCGGGGGGGTTGAGCTGGGGCCTGACTAACTGGCAGAGACTGGAAGGGGTGGCGGGAAGGCGCTGCCTCCACGTCAGAGCCGTGCAGCTGTCGGCCTCGCTTACTGAGCGGGCAGGAGATGGTGCCTGCAGGAAACAGAGATGGTTCCCACCTGTCCTGAGCTAATGAGGATGTTTCTGATGTCAATAAATGTTTCTTGAGCCTAGCAAAAAGCCAGTAATCTTTACAACCCACTCATAAACAACAGACATGTAGAAGAGCTGGAGGACAAAAGTGAACGAATTGGGGAAGAACTCGGATAAAAACAGAAGAATGGGAAGAAAATAATTTATTTGATGGAGGAGAAAAAGGACAAGGACAAAGAGCTAAAGAATAAAATAAGAAAGTAGAATGGATAGAAAATGTGAGAAAGAAAATTAAGATAGATGGATGGAGCAGAGAGGAAACAAAGAGACCAAAGGAAAAGAGAATTAGAAAAAACACTGGAAATGGACAAAAAGAAGAACTAAAAGAATGACAGAAGAGTGTGATTAGGTGTTGTTTAGGTGTTGTTTCTGAGTGATCTCAAGTCCYACCAATTGAGTGAGCAAGACAGGAGTTTTTGAAATCCTGTGGATCCCAATAGGTCAGTGAAAGAAAAAAAAAAGAAGTAATTGAATGATCAAGAAGTCACTGTGTTGGAATAGGTGGTTCTGGGGAGTGACCATGACGAAAGCTGCAGGAATAGCCCTCCCAGGTTGCTACACCATCACCTGCTCTAAAGCCAGGCTTTCTGTGCTTCTAATGCCAACTTTTCTGTTTCACTTTACTTCCAGACAACCCTTTTAGGATAAATTTTGTGTTTTATCACAGAGTCTTTGTGCTTCTTGTTAAAAGATAAGGAGTGAAGCACAAGAAGAAAGGAAACCGGAACCAGCAAAGACTATTGCCCATGGTCATCCTATGCTCAAAGTTTGCACCATGGATATGATCCAAATGCACCTTGGGAATGAGGGAGGAGATCTGGGCATCTCCCAGGCTGCATGGGATTTGAGGAGCTTTCAACCTCTGTGGTTGATATCTCTGGTATTTAGTTTAAATTCTAAAGCTCAGACTTGACCTTGGAAGCCCATCATCATGCATATGCCCTGTCTAAAACCTGACACTATGTTTCCAAAGGAAGCTTGCAAGTAGAGCAGGTATGGAAATCGCTCATCGCTGTGCAGAAATGGACATGATATTTGCATTCTTTTCAGATTGCTCAGGCTTTATGCAAATATTCCTGTTTCCAAAGTTCTAAGACATCACTTAGAACACCTGAACTTTAGGGACTGGTATATAATGCAGAATTTGATCCAAGTAACTTGCAATAATAGCATTTGACTTGAAGCAAAGCACACATTGCATATTCAGTCATAGAGTTAAAGTTAAATTTTGATCATGGATAAAAAGCTTTTAAAACAGAAGACTGTCAAATAACAAAAATAAAACTTCAAGAAATTGCTGTTAATACAGCATCCTTTGTAGCTGCAAGGGCTATTTATTAACAAATCTTATGCTCAATTTGGTACAGTGAGTTTATCAGCAGGGTTTTTAAAAACAGTTTAGCTCAAAAAAAAAAAAAAATCAAGATGACCGAATATGCAAACCTGCTTAAATCTAACCCTTTCCTTCCTAAGAGATTTATCTCATTGATACTTGGACCACTAAGCTGTCCTTGTCCAAAGAATAATCCTTCATCTTTACTCTGTGTACTCTCTTGTTTTCTTTTAAAATTTTTCTCTCTGTCTGCACATTCCTCCATCCCTACAAGTAATTTTAAGAAATTCCCAACCCTGCTCAGGCTCCTGGTAAGTAGTAGAGCTATGACAGAGCTGCTTGGGATTGCCTTCTTCCTTGCTCCAAGCTGTGCTGCTCACTCTAAATTGAAGTATTTATTCAGAAATGTTAAGACCAGGGACATCTATTAGGCTAATGTAAGCTGACCAACAAATATAACACAGGGAAAGAACCTCCCTCAGTATTTCCACACCAATCCTATAATTTTCTTCTTACCGACCTCTCAAGAAAAATCTTCAGCGTGGACATAAAGCAGGAGAGGATTCATTTTAAGTATTGAACAAAATGCAAATATCAACTAACCAGCCTTGCTAGTGCCTGCCAAGGACAGCAGGTATCAGCTGTGGTTTATAGAGGAGAAGCAGACAGCTGACGTAAGAGATTTGCCCAAGAACATGTAGCAATTCAACATTTTTGTAGGAGTAAAACTGACTTTACACCTTCTGAAAACATGATTAATTCTCACAGCCATCCACTACTCCCTTAACAAATCTACTGTGTAAGTACCAGCTGGCCCTGGTTGTACGTTTTTAGCAGAACAGAGTTTTGTTCCCCCAAACCGTAGGACACTATCTCAACCAGCTGTTATAAAACAAGGCACCAAAGCTGTAGAATTTAAAAGAGGTAAAATCTGAACTAACTGGCAATACATTGGAAACAAACTTTTTCCCCCTTTTATTCAAAAATTTTGGACGCTCAGTCTCAGCAGATATCTGCAGAGCATCACGGGGCTGACCTGGAGCAAAGCAAAGTGGAAGCTTCAGGTTGTGCTGTGCAGCTCTCTGGGCTGACTGAGCATTGTAACTTTATCAGGGCTTCCAGTTATCCTTATCATTTCCCAGTGCTTGTCACTGGCCAAGAGCAAGAATGGGAAATCACCAACTTGTTGCATAGATGAGTTTATTTCCAAGCTAAAACCACCACATTAGTGTTTTATTCCCCTGGAAGATGTGGGCACTTCCCTATGAAATGCTAAGTACCCTAGATCACAAGCAAGACTTTGACTGGAGCTTTCCTGCTTTGTCCCTCTTTGAAGGTGGTTGCAACCAGGGATCCCAGCTAGACCCTGGGTGTGGTCAAGGGGACACAGCACTGGAGTTGCAAGTTGGTATAAAACTTTTAATTAGAGACTCTGCGTTTTTCTCCCTCATCACCAGCTCCCCGCCCTATACGAACACACACACACACACACACACACACACACACACACACACACACACACACACACACACACACACGTTTCTCCTTGCCCTCCTCCTCCTTTTCTTCTTTGAAGAAGTATGTGTTGATGTAAGTGGACAATGCACGGAGTCAATAAAGGGGGTATCAGAGAGCCTAGGAGGAGATTGCCTGCAGCAACAGAGAAGACACAATTACTGCAACAACTGTCCAACCAACCACAGCCAGGAGACTCCACTTAATCTAATTGAGTGTGAAGGCAGGCTGGAGACACAGGACCCGCTCCTCTAGCCCCCCCTTCCATAATATAGACACTATTGGCTGCTAATTGGCGCCAGTGGGCTGGTGCTAATTGTGCTGATGTCTTGGTCTGAGGACAGGCATTTGAAGGATGAAGGGGTCTGCTGGGAATAGGAGGATGGGAGAGACAGGGAGACAGTGGTCATAAAAGTTAGAACAGGGCTTTAACTTCATATCAAATATTTAAGTAAGTGAGTGGAAGATCTGTGAACTCTCTTTGTGGTAACCCACAAAGGGCCGTGGAGAATAGCCTACCCCCCATTCCAATCCCAGCAGTGAGGTATGGGCAGTGATGCTACTCCTCTTCCCTAACTGTGTTTAATTAATTGTGAGAATTTCTAATGATGGTTTATTCTTCCTACCTCTGATGCTTTCTACTGTGGCTGCTGCTTAATTCCTTATTTCAGAGGTTTAACTTTTTCTGCTCCAGATCAGTCAAGTGCTTGCTGGTCTTCCTTGCATGGCAATTTTGACTGAGCAGAATGGCAGTTAAGGCTGTGATCACATTCATTACCCTGAAATCAGGTAAAGTCTAATATGTGTTTGCAAAGTCAAGATGAGAAGCGGGGACTCTATATGATGTTGTTCCCTATATAGGTCTTATGGTTTGCTGATATAGAAAGTTTTGATGTATTAACTTTGCAGGTGTACCTGATAAGGTTGAAGAAGCTGCGTGCCCCAATATGGGTGTATTTGTAGCTGGATACTTGTAAGGGAGCTGCATAATTCTCGCTGGTAGTTTATTCTTCTTTCTCAGACAAAATGTACTGTGTGTACTAAAATACCTTTTATCTGCTTCCTTTGTAGACAGACATGCATTCCGAGGACAGCGGCATTTGAAGAAGTTTCTGCAGCCAGCGCTTTCCATGGCTCATGCTGGAGAAGAATACATTCTTACATTCATCAGCAGAGATGCTTGGTGAGTGCTCTCAAATCTATTTTTGTCACTCCAAAATGATCACTGATGATTTCAACCTTACGGTTGAATTTAGCAAAATGTATCTGTCATCCTTTTTGTTCCAAAAAAAAGGACCAAGGTGGATATAACTAAATAAATGAATCTATGCTTTTTGGTTTTTTAGTTTTATCCTAAGTTAGAACATTCCATTGTTTTATAGTGCATTAAGGATAGCCTGATGTTGACAGTGGCATCTTCAAAATGGCCATTACAAAGCCCTGGGTTCTCTTTGCTTCAGGTAGGTTAACTTTGATATTCTGGCTATTTGATTCAACTTGATTATGCTCCATTTATATAATTTCTCCTGCTGACTCTGTCAAAGATCTTAGTCCTCATCTATCTGGATCATGAAGAGCAGCTCTTTGTTGCAGCGTGACTTGCTGTCATGCTATCACGTGCTCTTTGCTGTTCCCAAAATTCTTTGTTCTCTTTTGACTTAAAGTGCTCTCAGAGTTCTGTTACCATATGGTTTGCTTTTCTAGAATTCAGATTAGCATGGGCAGGAAGTGATACCCAACAACACATATGATATGTATTACAAATAAATTCTAATTTATATGTGTATATAGTTTATGTATGCACACACACATATGTATTTTTAAAGCTAAACAGGTCAGATTTTACTCTAGCTTTACATTTTAAGTCTCAGCTTTTCCTCCTCTCAAAACCCCAAATTCCTTCATTGCACTAAGTTGCTGATATTTAAAGAAATAATAGTTTGAACTAGATTTCCCGTTTCAAATCAGGATTTGAGCTGTGAATTGTATCTGCACAGTTACAGATAATCCTTGTTTTTAAGACTTTAATCTCTAAAAAGGTAGGAAAAGTCTAATTAGTTCTGTGATGGGACCGGGGCTCCTTTGAGGAAAATACTTACAATYTAGGTTTTGTTTGGCATGCCAAATGAAGGTATACGTTTAATATATACTACTCTACTTTTTAGTGCAATTTAATCAAAATGGGTAATTATCAATGATGGCATCACACCCTAGCCTTCACCACATCCTAGCAGCAAGTTTACAGTCTCTTTAGGGACGCCAGGGTGCATTCTGATTGCCACCATTTGTTCAGAAAATCCAAGTAACACAAGCTTGAAAGTGTGGTACAGGTACCTTGGCTGTGACATTGTAGTGCAGCTAGCTTCACCTGAATCTTGGATAATACCTTCTCAAGAAAGGGGGAGGAAGGTGTGATCAGAACAGACAAGAAAGATCAACATATCCTTCTCGTTAGCAATCAGGAAGTGAATGTTAATGTCTTTAGTGCCTTCTGAAAGTGGACCATAACTTCAAAACTACCTGGGCATTGTGATATTGCACAAAACAGTGCATAAATTACTTTCAAGTAATCATCTTTGTACTGTTATAATTATGTAAAGGTGGTGTAGTATGTAGAACATTGATGACTTGTTTGGCCTTACAGCACTCCTGCAATAAAAATGTTCGATATTAAATAATAATTGCAGAAAGTACTTTCATAGGTAATCTTAACGAGATGTTCTGAATATATATTACAGGTCACTGAATTCAAATAACAGTTTCATTCTGAAGTTAAATTTTAATGTTCTTATAGCTAGGTAATTTAAGTTTTTTATAAATTATCACAGCAGATTCTCGGGTGAAAGGTTTAAGCTTCCAAAGTTCTCTGCTTCTGTCTTGCTCTTAAAATGTAATCACAGAACTGATGCACGAGGCCTTTAAACTCCATTGACAGCCTGTCACTTTCACTAAGGGAGCCTGAAAGTGAGTGAAAGTTCTGGAGTGATTAGTTTCAAGGCCTAAATTCCAAATCCCAAGTTCAGGAACAATCACTTCTGTCTTGCAATCAAAACATGCCTACCTCTTCCTTACAGGCATAAGCTCCTGGAGCATGGGATCCTTAAGACAGCCAAAAAGCTTAGCAGAAAGAGAGCATTGTCAGTCACGAATATTTTGGGCTAGACTCGAATCAAGAAGAAAAACCACTGTATATATCTTTTCTCTCTCAGTTCAACCTTCATCCTCAGTGGAGTTTATGACTTGCCCAGGTTCATCGTACCCTTCCCTAGACACACTGGCATTTACTCAGGAATTGTTGGTGGATCTTGTAGGGTGCACAAAATGCCTTTAGCCACCAGAGCTTCAGTTTTGTTTATTACTTCTATTTCTAGTCAGTGTTGCTGTAGCTCTGTAGTGCAGTGCTATTCTGAATTACCCAGGCCAGCTCAGAGACAGCTAATCTGCACTGCACTTGCCTGGTGGGTGGAAGCTCTTGAAAGACTGTGCTGATGTTCTGTTCTTCTTTCCTTTCTTTCCTTCCTTTTACTCTCTTTTCATGACTTCTTTTCAGTTGTCACTACAGATGATGCAGACATGTGGCTAGTAAGTGCTCTGATTCATCTGAAAACGAGACTTTGTTTGCTATGCTGATTTGTGATCAAGAAACTGAATGCTTTACTTGAGTAATAGCACGATCAACAGTACTGATGGAAGGAGAGAACATGTCTTCAGAAGCAACAGGACTGTCTCATTTAACAACGCTCTTGTCTTAGCTTTGGTTGAATCCAAATATTCCCTTCTTGACCATATAACACTCTAGCGGTTATGAGTATCATAACACAGATAGCTCTTTACTCACTGAATGTGTTTCTTAAGCTGAATAGTTCTTTTTTTTTATATAATCTATTGTTGAATTGAAATCACTTGACTAAAAAGACTGTAACTGAATTAATGTGCTGTGAGGTTCTTCTTGCTCTGTAGCACCTGGATCCGAATCAGTGGATCATTTGCACTCAGGTACTTACAGCCAAATATGTGATTTGCTGAGTGGGTTTGGAAATTCTGTTGTGTTTAAAATTAATTATACAGGTGAGTGCCTGGGAAGTTGGGATCTTGGGTAAGATCTTGGTAGCACTTCTGTCCTGTCAGCTTGTAAGTACATAGTGTGAGGCATGAAGCCGAGGCCTTGTAAACAGTAATTTACGTCTCTAAGTGTAAAACTACCTGCTCGCATCATGTTGAGTCTCTCTTGAACTTTAGAATCTAACTGTACTTTACGAAAGGTGAATATTCTTTTTTTTTTTTTTTTTTTATCAGATGAACACCTCCATTAAAGCCTAGGTAGGTATGAGAGGGTTATTTCTTCATAAAATGATACATTTTGTTGTTCTCTGAACTGGAAAAGCAAGAAAACCTGCTATTTTCATGCAATCCAGTAACAGCAGAGCACTTACTCCTGATAAGTTAGTTTCCTGTAACACAGCTGATCAAGAGTCTCCCTGCTCGCTTCAGTGGGCTTGGAATCAGGACTTCAAGCGAACAAAAATATATTTTCTTCTCTATGTAATTTGCTCCAAAGGTTCAATGCCAGTTTTGAAAAATTCTGGGATTTCTATCAAATTGAGTGTTACTTTTCATCTTTCGGAGGTGATGCCATACATTTTATTTGCAGTATTGCTTTGAAGTGACCAAAGAGTTAAGGCGAGAGGGCTGCAGAATATTTTTTTCTTTAAAGTTGCTCTCTCCAGCCCGTATTCTTCCTCTACACACACATTTTAAGTGAATTTATTGGTGCTGAAAGAGATCAGTTTGACAGGCTTAGTGATTCACACCTTCTCCTCAGCTTCCTAGTTCAAACCAGTCCATGATGGAAAAGGAGGGTCAATGGTTTTAGTGCAAGGCTGTGATTACCATAATTTTAACTGGAGTAGAAGCAGGAAATACCTGAACATGAGACTTCACTCTTCCATGAACCAGTGGAATAATCTGCTCCCTCCGCAGTTTGTTGTGTGCAGTGTAGAGGAGCTGCTGAACCCAGACCTAGAACTTAATGCTTACAAAACTGCTCTAACTGAGGGAGTGAAAAATGTGGTCAGCTTGCTACTGTATTAAAATGTGGTATTTTTTTGCATAGTTAATAGGTATGCGTTGTTGCTGCTTTCATAGTAGTATGTAAAAATCTAAGCTTACAGGACTGAGGATGCCTGAGGTTTTATAAGTGCCTTTGCAATCCTGTGACATTAAGGTGTGCCTTCGTGCTCAGAGCAAGAAACACCAGGACAAACACATGTATACATAGATGCCCGTGTGACCCCACTGATTGGTCTGCACTCCCTTATGACTGCGCCAGGTTTACCCTCCTTGAGATACCATCACAAACACATGAAGTATAGTGCTTAGACACCAGATTTACTACTGAATGTAGAGATACGACAAGAGAAATTAGAGAGTATATTTATGTATGCGTACACAGAATAACATGCATGTATGTCCATCCCTGTACTTGCAGACACATGGACTTACTGAGGACATATAGCATATGCTGTCACACCACACATGTATTTTCTGCTGTCAGAATAAAAAATCCCATTGATTTTTGCTTTTTATGCTTCTGTTACTAGCTCCAGCTAACAACTGCCACTGCTGTTTCTTATCAATATTTGATGAGTAGGGTGAGGTAGAATGGAGAAACCCTGCAAGTTTCTCAGTCTAAATGGTCTCTGTGAGGGTTGAGGTTTTTGTGGCTTCTTTTTTTTTTTTTTTTTTTTTTTTTTTTTTTTTTTTCCTGGTTTTCTTGTTTGCTTAAGGTCCTGAAGGTGATTCCTGCTGAAAGACATGGGATGTCCCTCTCTCTTTTTTCCTTTGCTTTTCTTGCCTTTATCTCTGTGTTTCCACTCTCTAGCAAGTTTATGGATGATTTTGTGGAGTTTTTTAAGTTTTTAAGTCTTCTATGAAATCCATAAACTGTGTAAGGTCAGTCAACTCTGGTGTATGTTTGGCTGATGCTACTTCTCCTTGTCTATTTTTCTCAAGCTTTAGCCTGCTAAGGGGTACCAGGAAGTAACGTCTCATTTTAAATTGCCTGTCAGGTCACAGCATTAGTAAAAACCCTAGCACATTACTAGTTTTTGCCTGTAGTCATGTGAAGGAAGTAGCTCCAGAAGAGAGTTATATGCCTTTAGGGTATCCTTTGGAGACATAATTCTTCATTTATTCTTCGCTTGCTTCCGCAGAACTAAGAAAAAAAACTAAGAAAGAATCTTCCTTCTTTTCTTGTGATTGAGAAATGAATACCACTTACTTGAGGATGTGAGTTTTAGACTGAAGTCTAAATGGGAGTTTGTCCATTATTGAGATGAGAGTTGAGTGCTTTGCTCTGAACAGACATTTCTGCAAATACTCTTCATACCAAAGAACTAGTTTAATTTTACAGGCATGGAGTCCTTGAATGCTGTTACCTAGCAAGTGGTACATGAAACATGGCAATATCCTTTTAGTGAGCTGCATGGTAAGTAAGAGTATGACAAGCACACAGGGCAACACTTGCAAAAGGGAGCAAAGATGAGCAGAGGTGCATGGAGCGCTGCAGAGTGACCATGTGCTGGTGAAATACCATAAAATCAGAGACCAAACTGCAAACCCAGGAAATAAGGTATTACTGGATGTCACTTGTGAACTTTCAGAGATTTCGCGTGGAAGGAGTTCCCCACAGCAAACTGCAGGTGTGACTGTGGTGCAGCAAGCTATCTTTGGGATGAAGGAGAATATGGAGCAGCCACAGTTCTCCTTTGAGTTTTAACTGTGAAGATTCATTGCAAGGAGAAAGAAATTTACAAGTTAAGCTAATTAGATACATAGGCATGAGAATCCTGTCTCCATCTTAGGACATAAACAGCAGAGGAACCCCTGGAGAAGGTGTTTTCAAGTATGGGAAGAACTGTGTTTATTTTCCTCATATTCATGTGAGGCAAAAAATAGAAAGGAGATCATAAAAAGGGAAAAGGGAAAAAGTAAAAGGGAACTACTTTATTGAACGTCACAGTTTTGTTGCTGAAGGAGCCAGAAATTCAGTTCTGACTTTGAATTGGCAGTGCTGCTTAAGTGGATAAATCCAATGCAGAAATTGACAGCAGGGATAAAGGAACGACAGATGAACTTTCCATATCAGACCTTTGGTCTTTGTTGCTAGAATATATTCTTTGCTCCTGCAGCTTAGCAATTTCTAAAAGGAAATTGTAAGATGAGACTAGAAGTTGATTAGACAAAAAAAAATGCTGCTTCTTCATCCTTCCAACCTTCTATCCTTCTTCCTTTTCTTGATCGTGTATCTCAGTGCGCTGATGTTGTTAGGAGTCATTACTCTTGGATTTCCAACGACCCTTCAGTTCCCCAGGGTGCAGCAGCGTTTGCCTCCAGGGGCAGAGGTACTTTGTGGGTCACCATGTGGCTCGGGGTCTTGTAGCCAGCCGGAGCGCAGGGAGGCCCTGGGGCTGCGAAGGCAGCAGCAGCCCGTGTTATTTTCAGACATCCGAGGCGGCCTCAAGTCGCAGTTCATTAAAATCTGAAGACCTGGAGGCTGTGCCACTGGTGTGGCACCAGGTTGTTATTTCTGCCAGTGCTGGCTTCCCTTTGAGCCCATCCTTGATCCAAAAAAAGGTCATTTTTCTCCTAAATAGAAAGGTAAGGCACTGGACAATAGTCTCTAAAACTTCTGGAGAGTTTAAGAATGTTTTATGTTTTTTCTTTTTTCTTTTTTTTTTCTTTTATCTAATAGAGAAGGTTTTATATATATATATATATATATATTTCATCAAAGACCTAGTAGATTATAGTTGAGGGATTGTTTTATCTCTTTTTGACTATTTTGCATTATTAACATTATCAGAGTGTAGAATGCAGGAGATGGCATCAGTTTCGGTGGGGTGGAGGGGGCACATAGTGCACTTGCTCCCTTCAATGCAAAGGGCTGGTTATATGCTGAGGGAAATAAAATGGATAACATACACTAGATTTACCAAATCACTCAATTTGACCCCCTTTGACTGAAGTGACCAAGCCCAAAGTACCATGAAATGTGAAGGGCAGAATGAGAGTTTGACAGAAGTGTTTGCAGTTTTCCCTCGCACTGCACACACACTTTCTCCAGTATTTTGGTGACATTTTTTGTAACCTTTTTCCAAATTTGCAAGTGCGTTTTGAAATTGCCACATTTGGAAGAGCATATAGTTTGTTATGGATAGCGTTTTTTTTTTTTCCCAATATAGCATGTATATGCCCAGTAGCATATAGTTTGCTATGGATATTGGGCTTTTTGACTTAAAAAGCCTGACTGAAGTCTCTTGCATAGGTCTGGGAGCTCTGAGGGGAGACATTTGTTACCTTTTGGGTATTTATGCTCAGCCTTGAAACAATCATGGGCTCTAATTTATTAAGCAAAACTGGTGGTTTATTCTTGGGCTTGTGGTAAGAAAAAATAAATCAAGAAAAAATTCTTTGTATTAAGTATTTGTATTAACACTTTCTGTAGCATTTTCATCCTTTTTTTGGGAGGGTGGGGTGGGAGGATGGTCTGGCATAAGATTTGCAAGTTAGACAAATTTGGGCCTTTTTGAGAAATACAGTGGCTTTGTTTCAGATATAAATACCTAGGGATGCCTTACACTCCCATGGCCTGCTCTTGTGGTTGCAAAGTTCAGATTTTGTATTCTGTGCTATTGTGCTAAACATAAGAACCTGTTTTGGAATGAGCACCAAGGCATAGCCTTGAAGGAAGTTCATAGATCTGAGGAAGTGGCCAAAAAATCTGCAAATGTGTAGGAGGCAAGAGAAGACACGACAACCTTTCAGTAACTGCATGGAGCAGGGCCACCAGCACTTAAGTGCCTTCTCTCTATGTGAGCAATCTACTTCAAAACGTGTAGCAAGTTGAGAATAGCCTTCCTTTTTCAGTGTTTCTCCTCTCTCTTTGGTCAGTGATTTCAGGATTGCTGATGTTCATGCTCAAAGTCTTAGATCCACAGAGGTTGACAAATCTGATTATCCATTTTCTGTATGTCTTAGGAGAAAAAAAAAAATGGTGAGTCCTTGGATTTAGGATGTAGCTGGACAAGGTTTTTCATCTGGCAGAGCTTGTGGAGTGTCCTGGCCCTTCCTTCCTGCCTCGTGCTGTTTCTCTTATGCTAGAAAGGCAAGGCTGCAGAGAACCAAGCACAGTTGAATGTGGCTGCTATGCATTTGTTGCTCTAATGCAGCTGATGAGCATGACTGACTTGTCTTCCTGTCCTTTGGACATCTGAAGAATGGATGCGGGCTGGGTCATCTAGGACTGAGTTGAACATTGAGCTGTTCTGTTGACCAGACGGCTTCTTGAAGTTTGAAAACTGTCATCCTTGCAATCCTACTCAGCCTTCTTCCCTGCAGCTCTCTCCCCTAGTGAGCTCATCACTGCTGTCCTACCACTTGGTTGATGCTGCCTGGGAGGTTGCTGGGCAGTGCTAGCATCCGAAGTCCTTATTGCTTCTGTCACACTGTGATGCCCGGTTCTTAATTTTGAAGAGAATTGAATTTTATCAGCTCTAACAGACCATCCTTCCCTATCTGCATTTTCTCTTCCTCTCGTGAACTACAAGTCAGGTTTTAGGTGAATAAATTGGGTTATTCTTCTCCTTAGTTTTGTTTCTTCCAAATAACATAGTCAGTAGGTACTCTGTAACCAGAGTGTTCTGGGCACTGTGGGAGTGTGCCACTGCCTCTCCCAGGCAGGGCACCTGAATCTGCTCCAGGTGATGCTGAGTCCAGTTCAGGTTCTCTTTGGTCTCCCAAGTGCCTTAGGAAACCACATCCTTTTGCTAGGAGAAAAATGATCTTTTTACATGTGTAATATCTTTCCTAAAATGTGCCATACAATCGTGTCTTTAAAATATATGAGGCGATAGAGCAAATATATTGAAAAATAGCACATACTTGGCTAGTTTTACTAATAAGTAAAATACACAGACCTGTATATGACAGCCAAATGTGTTGAAATATATTGAAAACATATTTGGATCATTCCACTTATACTCAAATATTGAAAACTGGCCAAATCTGTAAAAATTTAAGTCTATGTTTTTATATAGTATATATCTAAAAATCATTTTCACAACCAGGTAGCAAGGAAACTTACTGTGAAGATATGGGAAATCCTAACCGCATTTTATTTTTTCCTGCTGGAAACCAGTGATCATTGATGTTAGGTCGTTATAGACACTGCAGTAACAGTTAATGCGTCTGCTAGCTAATAATGTGTATACTGGGCCTAGCACAAGGGTTCATTGATCTTAATAGAGACCACTCAGTAAGGGTGGAGTTGAGGAGTAACAGCTCCCCTGGCATCGCCAGTGCTGATTTAAGTCCCAGCATTTCTTCCTGTGCAGTCTCTYTGGATTAGCTTGAGAACGGAGCGTGGAGTGGGAGTGAAAGTGGTTGTGACAGCGCTTAGGTGGAAGAGAGTGCAACTGCTCGCAGTTTCTAGAGAGAGGAGAGATTTGTGGAGAGTGTTCAAATAGCAAGCCTTAGAGAAGGGATGGGACCCTGTAGAGAACACAGGATCTGTGCGTGAAAATGAGACTCACCRTTTATTGTAAGCTCAAGGCACTCAGTAGCATCCTGGAGGGAAGGCCGCAGAGCTGTCTGGATCYCTGGCTCCTCCGGGAAGTGCCCTTTTGCAGTGTGACACGTAACCTGACAGGGTTATCTGTGATCATGGCAGAGCCGCGAGGCACTTTGCAACTGTTATTCATGTGCCCTTTGTGTATAGCTATACATCTGTCTATAGTTATATGTGGTTGTTATATATCTGAAAGGCATGGGTCAGGAGACCCCAGGTTTTTGCCTTACAAGATGCAGGATTTTCTCTAGCTTTCCCTGTATCTTTTAGCAGCAGTTAGATCCCAGATGAAGATGAAAGTTCCAAAGGCACTGCWTATGCATGCTGTATAATATGCATATATAGAGAGGAGTCTCTGTCTATGAAGGACATGTCCTCTTCTTTCTTGGCAGAAGAATGTGCCTTCCTTTCCTGAAGCTCTCTTGAATATGTAGTATTTACTGGCGTTGAGCACGTGCAGCACAGGAATGRTCTGAAATAGTAAGGTGAAGATGAAGCTTTTGCGGAGATTTGAGCTATGGACCTGAAGGCCTCCACCTCAATGCCAAGATCCTCTTATATGGTGTCAAGGCATCTACGGGACCTGAACAAAATGACAGGCCATGGTGAAGGAATGCTAGGGCTCACTATACAAACTGGGAGATGCAAATGAACAGGGAGAGAAACATGGAGACAGCAAGGCGGGATTGATCATGCATCAAGGTCAGTTGCTAGCATAGTTGACAAAGTTTCTTTCTTGTGGGGAAAGTGCGTGTTGGTGAAAAACACAGTCCTGGTTGTGGTTCACATTGCAATGGTCTGTTTTGCTGATGAAACTATTAGATGACACCAGTAAAAATATATTTGTGGTGATGACAGCTGGAAGTGAGTGAGTGTCCTCATGTTGGAGTGATGAGTGCTCTAGAAAGAGCAAAAAGGCACCCAGCCCCTGAAGGGGAGAGCTGGTTCTGCTGGAAAGCTGTGTGGCAGATATCAATCTCTGCAACCCCATTTTCTCATCTGTGGTGGAACAGCTTTCTATCTCAGGAAGGAGAAAGAGATTTCAGAAGGGGAGCAACTTTTAGAGGAAGACAACTGTTTGCAAGATTATCTTAATTCAAGCGTGAATGGAATTTTCTTTGATTCTATAGATTGTGTAGAATTGTCTTATTCTTTTAAATTTGTTCTACTCTTTTGGTAGGAAAAAAAAAAAAAAGTAGATGGTTTTGGGTCTTAAATCTGCCTGTTTGTGTAAATCGCTGTTCTCAGAAAGAGGAGTCCGAGGCTCTATGATCCTGTTGACCAAGTGAATTTATATCTATCTGTTGCAGAGTATTCACTCGGTGTGAGCATTATTCACATGTAGGAACCTGGAGAAAGACCAGCCCCAGACAGAAAAAAAGTGCTGCAGATAGGAGGTCCTACCAAAGAAGACTGATGGGGATTTAGGGTATCCCRCCGAGGGTGATCTCTGCAGTGCTCTTCCAGGAGTCCGTTCCCTCTAGCTCTTTGCTTTTCTGAACAGACCTGATGCCCCCCAGCATGGGGCCTGTTACTCTTCTAGTTCAGCAACCTACCCGCAAGCTGGGAGCTGGAGCTCCTCGAGATCCCACAGTCCTAATGAAAACAAGGAGTGGAGCAGAATTCTTCAGCAAAATAAACAAGGCCCCTTGGCTGACCCCTTCCTGACCTGGCAATGAGGTGCTAATTAYTCGAGGATTAGCACCTCGCCCCTATCACAAAGGATGCAGCCGAGGAGCCGAGGTGACAATGCCCTGCACCAAATGCACATCCTGCAGAATTAGTCCAAGGGCAATAGTCAAGTGCCAAAGTTAAGAACAAAGAAACCTTCTGAAGTTTCTTTGGAGTTCAGCCTGTGGGCTAAAAACCGTGAAAAATTAACGGCTTTTGGAGGAACTACGCAGGAATTTAATCTTGGTTTTTATTGTTTTGGGCAATATGCAGCTTTTCTTAATTTTTACTTTGGATACTGACAGGAAGCATGCCTTCAGTGTGGCTACAGGGACAGCAACATCAAAGAAAAAGAGATAATAAAAACGAACTATACCAGCAGTCTTTGAGTRTCTTTGGTGCCCGTATCTGTGCTAAGATATGGGATACCAATTACACTATATCTGCTCGTAGATGAGAGGGGAATGGATTAGAAGGAAGCCCTAGCAGAAATCTGTGTGATTCATGGGACATGTTCTGCCACCTGGTCACACTTGAACTCACCACTTCTATATCTCCTTGCAGCCAGCCACAGTCCCAGGGCTTTTTGACTTCTACAAAAGGACTGCTGAACAGACAAAACTCAGATTTGCACTGGATTAGACTCTGCACTGGAACAGGGCCCTCAGGATACAGAAATGTTTTGATTTGTGACTGCATATACTTGAGATACAAAATGTAAGTACCTGCCTGCACTGACGTACGGAAGTGTTATGCACCTCAGAGGTCTCCACGGCTTCAGTGGGAGCCATTTGGTTTGCTGCAGGAAATTGGCCCGTGTGTTGGAGCTCTAACACAAGGCTCATGTGATTGTTTACAACATAAATTTGCTATTTTTGGGGTATTTTGTGATAGTTAAAGTGATAAAATCCTTCTGTTCTGCTGTTGCATCTGCATAGAGGATATTGGTCCATTTGCTACTACGTCTGCTGCAAAACAAAATACTCCCATATGAGGCATCTTAGCATTTTCTTGAAGCATTGTGTCAATGTTTTTGTTCTGGTTAAAAATTGTATTTCTCGTTAAAATTTCTGTATCAGAGATTACATTAAGGTTAAATAAGATTTAGGGAGCTGACTTAAAACATGGCCTTGGCCTGAAACCAGGTCTACTTATAGCCTTTGGCCAGAAGGCAGGAAGAAGTGAGAATCCTGGTGTGCCAGCACATGTCCCTGTTTTCTCAGCAAAAGCATTGTAATATTGAGTGCAAATTTCACTTGTTAGTGATCTCCAGCCCACGATACGGTGCAAGGCTCAGCTTTGCCACTTCCAGCGATGTCTAAGTTGGATCACCATTAGGATGAAGCATCAGGATCATGTGCAGGGGAGAGCAGGGCTGCTGGAGGAGCCCCCGGTGCCCTCTTGTGATTTGGGCCAGCAGGTGCAGTTAAATCTCTGCAGGCCTTGGAGAGGGGTAGGTGGTGGCGGGAGCTGCATCCGCGAGTCTAATGGGGTGACACCTTCCTGGACATCAGTTCTATCTTTCCAGGATGAGGTAATGCTGCTATTTTTGTAGCAAAATCACTTGGGGAGCTGTTTGTGGAAAGTGCTATAGTAAAAGTTAAGTGTTACGATTTTTTTTAACCTCAGCAGCAGTGTGGACTGGTGAAAGCTTTCACCATACAGTCTTGTGTAACTGCATTTTACTGAGTGCATGGTGCTATGTAATCTTTAATGAAAAACAGCATCCCATGTTGTACTTGCAAGCCAAGTTAGAAGAAAAGAGACTTTTGCTTCGTTTGTCACATGACCATCTTCACTTCCTGTCTGTTAGGAGTTGCATCTCCACACTGGAGATGCTTTGGGAGTCTCCTGAAGCTCAGGAAACTCTTTCAAGCACTTGGGTACGGGCTGTTCATAATGGAAGCTCCCTCAGGCACCCAAGCAAGCCTTTCCAACAAGATTTTTTTCCATGCTGCTGCATTATTGGGAAAAAGTTTTTGTGTCAGAAAACTGACTTTTCCAACAGAAGATCCTGCCATTCATAAACATGTGACCAGCTCTCCCTGAAGAGCTGTTCACCATTGATGGCTTTCACCAGCTTCCCAGGTGCAGACATCAACTGCTAATTTAACAGCTCAGTAGAACCTGCTTAAATATGTTATATGCAGCCTGTTAGGCACCTCTTAAGGCATAATTTAGGAGTCAGTTCCTGACCTTGGTGGTGGCAGTGGTGTCTCACACTTATGTCTCCGTGTACAGGTCGTCCCAGCTCCCTAGTGGAGCCCTAACTCAACTCACACCAGTACTCGTCCTGATGCCTGGCCACTTGGCTGCACAGTGCAGCCTGCCAGTGCCGGCAGCAGACGCACGGACAGCATCATGTAATTTCCTGTGTTCAGAGTTATCTCCCAGCTTTTCGTATGGTCCAAGACTCCTGTCTACATTGTTCTTCTGCAAAGGATATGTGCAGTATGGGGCCAAGGTGACACAATCAGGATCTCCTCAGTATAGTGTCTGAGAGGGGCCTCTAAATAATAACCAGATTACTATCTCCAACTTATCCTAAACATGTCTGCCTCCTTTTACAGTTTTTGTTACAAAGTATTGTTGCCAGGATGGATTTATGCTGGGCCATTTCCCACTCCAGCTGCGTCACTACAATCATTGTCATGAGAACACAAAAGCAGAGACTGAATGCCTTGTGCCTTCCGAAAAATATATTTGTCCCATTGCACTCCTGTGACCTTTGGAGTGTGATGTGGCTTGATTTGCTAGCGGCTACTAAAATCAAGACTTCCTGCTGCTTGATTGCCAGGGAACCTCAAAGGCCAGGGGGACTCCTTGTTGCCTCACATAATCTGGCTGAAATTGTGGCTGAATGTGAAGCAAAATTGATCATTGCAGCCCAGCTGCTGGAGGACTGTGGCTGAGACACATCCCTGCAGCAGTGTACTCCTAAGTATGTGGGGATTTGGCCCTTTTATAGTCTCTCCTGCCCTCCTCCTTTCTCCACACATAAATGATATCCATCCACTAGAAGGCACTGTTGCACAGGGGACAGCCTGGGTGGGCAGTCAGTAGCTGTGCCGGTGACATCAGGAAAATCCCTTCCCCTAGTGTGCCTCAGTTTCCCCATCTACCAAAAGATGAATGTCCTAAGAACTCTTGACGAACATGGTGTGGAGCCATTGGATGTTCTTAGCCTGCTGAAGGAGTCAGTCAGACAGTGTCCTTGCTTCAGGGAACGGAGATCAAAGCTGATGGCTCCAGGCCCTGTGTGCCACACGTAGCCAAAGCAGAATGACGACTCTGTGTCATCATCAGGCCATTGTTCCCATTATTTCATGTGCTCTCATCTCCAGCCTTCTGTAACGTTTTGCCATAGAGCTTGACAAAAAAAGAAAAAATAAAAGCCCTCATTCAGGCAGGCATGTGCTAATTTTACAAGCTCACATGGCTGTAGTGTGCAGCATGTGAGGTCAGTGCAGAGTGCTCTTCCACTTTTCCAGGTGCAAAACCTGGAGAAGCCTGGGCATTGCCTGATATCTCTGTCATKTCAGTACCCTCAGGGATCCCTTTCTGTGGCAACATGGTTAACTGTGCTGCTGATTGTGTGTAGTGGATCCAGTGATGACCACTGTCAGGAGGAATGAGTGGTGCTTCCTTGGCACTCAGAGGCATCTCTTGGGGAGGATGGTTGCTTTTTTGTTTGGTTTACAAAGCTCTGTATGGTAGAAAGTGTCTCTACTGTTTATGGACTAATTTGAAAAAAAAACTTGAGCCACGGTCCCTATTGGAGTTCTTTACTTTATGGGAAGAACATGAGTGATTTCCTACCAACCTGTACAAGCCTGTTCATTTCTAATTTTTTTTTCCAGCGTAAATCCTCTAAAAGAATAGTTCAAGAGACTTGGCCTAGGCCTTACTTGGATTTGAAACCAACCTAGAGAGAAGGAATTTTTTGCAAAGCACTTAACTCCAGGGCTAGAATACATTCTGAGGCTCACATAAAGAAACAAGCTTCCAGATCCCTGTTTTCTGTGCAGTCATGCAAGAACCAGGGACAATCTGGTTCTTTATGCTTATCACCTCTCTCACAATTCATGACTGTGTCAGCTGCTGCTTGTTAGTATCATATGGAGCAGAACCAAATGATTTCAGCAAATGATGTGAATACAAAATACTCCCTTTACATCTACAGTCCCACCAATCTCATCTCTTCCTTCCAGCCCTCGGGTACATTAAATGTTTTGGCCTAATGAAGCTCTCTGATCTTAAAATCAGTCCTATCTCAATGACCTCCAGTGGCAGTGGGTAATATTTAAAAGCCGTATGTGCCAGCAGAGGCTCCATGTCTCTCTTTTGGGTTAATAGTTAAAAATTCATGGTTATTTTTCAAAACCTAAATTACTTTACCCTCTGCAAATGCTTCTGCTTTCAATTCAACATCAAACCTTTGTCTAGACTCAACAGACTCTTGGCTAATAGCTCTAGCAGCCAAAGATACCAGGAGTTAATCTCCATTCTCACTTTCTACCCCAGACTCACACAGCATCCTCCTGTCAGAGGTGTTTTTCGTAGCAGCAGAAGAGTGTTTAGCTAATTGGGGTAAGGAGCCTTAGATGTTACTTGGCTCTCTGCAAAGTGTTTCTTTTTTAGCAGTGCCAATTTCCTTAACAAATGTATTTCATTGTGTATCCCATTTGATCCTCATATCCGGAACTGTATGTGAATCCTGAACCACCCAAGAGTGTTCTTCATAGCTGCCATATTACTGCCTGGAAAACTGCAGAAGGCACCACTTACTGTGAAAATACACCCCAAAATTCAGAGCTAACTTCCAGATGAAATAGGAATATAAAGTAATGCATCTTCTTCATGTCCATGCATGTATTTCCCCTGTGTGGCTGCTAATGATGGCTAAATGGCTATTACCCACAGAGGGCTGACATGGAAGTTTTCCGTCATGTTTTCTATCAAACATTTGTCTGTAGAGAGCTGCCCGTCTTCTGCCCACAACATTTCAGCTGCTTTTGCAGAAGAGCTTAGCATGCAGCAGCTGAACCTCTTGAAAAAAATAATGGGAGAGTTGCAGAGGGGCCAGGCTGAGAGTCTGGAAAGCCTAAGTGCATATGTGAACTTTCCTAAGCCTAGTTCTCACATATGAGAACTTTACTAAAATTATTTGATTAAAAGAGTAGATTGTGTCTGAGATTTTTTCCCCCTGCATAGGGACTCAGACTTTGGGCAGAAGCAAACCATTTGTTATCCGAAGGAACGCAGGGAGACCTTAAAGGACAAGCTGAGTTCTCAGGGAGTAGCCGCTTTTAACCTTTTCTATTTCTACATTTACTAAATAGATTTACTGTGAACTAGTCAAAAGTTCAGAGCCCAATTTATCTATATACTAAAATCCTGTTACAAGTGGTACCAAGGAGACTTGGAAGTATTATGTACATTTGAAATCTCTTTTTTTTACTGCCAGAGTAGTATAAAGGGGCCTTAGCCTAAATGGAAAACAAACCTTCAGTCTTTGCTATAGTAATAGGTTGTATAAAGTTAGTGATTACACAGTGTAGTGTTCTCACGTTATGAAACCTCCACTGTAATTGAAAATTGCTATGCAAGCTTAATCCTGACACAGCTGCTAGTGCTTCTATAATAGTAAAAGAAATAATTCTTCACACATATAAATATTTTATTTGCATACTGAAAGCACCATAAAACTATATTTCTTAGCCCACCCAGGCTGAAAAATAAATACTGTTCTCCAGGTGAGGAAACTGAGGCAAGAAGAATGCATCACTCTGGATCACAACATTTCAGAGATGAGAGAAGAGACCAAAGTTATGGACTGCGACATCTCTTACGACTATCCGGTGTTAGGATCGCTGTAAATGCAACATTATCCTTGCCATAGGGAGCGTACATGCTGTGGGTAAGAGGAAGATAAGTTTTAGGGACAGCAACTATGTTGTGTGATGTTACTTGAGGATTAAAGTGGATTCTCCTGGTTACTGATAATCACTTATGGTCAGGGATAACCACACATTAAAATATGCAATTGTAAGTCCGGTGGAAAGAGACACAGCATGTGGGATTTTTTGGTGGTTTTTGATTGGATTGAAATGAAATGTTAAATATGCTGTGCAAGTATTCAGTTGTGGTGAATGTTCATTTTATTTTGTTTTAAAGGCAGATGAGTGGGAAAACAGCACACATGCTGTACTGCAAAGTGACCACTTCCAGCATGGGCACTAAGCAGCAGCACTACCAGCAGAGCAGAAATTTTCCAGTTGTGGCCTCAGCCAACAGCTATCTTAGACACGCAAGCATTCAGTGGGCTTTCTGGTGTTTCAGCTTTGCATTATTGGAAACCACAAGGCTTTGAAATATGAATCAGGCCTTCCAAAACAGCGACCGACTTAAAAATGATGAGATTAAAAAAAAAAAAAACTTTAAAAAAAAAGTTGTTTTTACATTTGCCTTCTGTTTTGTTTTTTCTTTTCTTCCTCCTGGGGTTTATTTCTTCAGAGTATCCCCTGAAACTGTGAAGATTAGAAACTTTATTAATGAAATTTGACAGTTTTGTGTAATCACATGGCTCCAGCACCAAGATTTTAAGGAAAAGGAGGATATTTGAAACAAAAATATGAGATTTGGCTCTACTGGCAAAATTGAGAATTGAGGAAGAAATTTTAAGTCAAGGTATGGGCTTTTGGTGCTTTTTTTTGTTCTGGTTTCTAACGTGAGTGAGGCAAAATGGTTAAAGGGTCATCACCAGACTAAAGCTATAGTCGGTAAGTCTTGTTATTGGGAATGGTAATATGATTCATGTACATATACATAAATATATATATATGACCAAATTGTGAATTTGAATAAGGAAGTTATGTTTCTACTTTGCCTCTTTAGATGCCCTGCTGACTAGGATAATTTTGCACTTTGTCTTGGAATCAGGTAGTATTCAGTGAGGTCATATAATACAAAACGGAGTCCTACGTCCATTTGTGGAGCTTGCAAACCCCAGGAGGGAAGGAGGAGAAGGACTTAGCTATCTGAGGTATAAAGCTAGGTATAGTTCAACTCTCCAGCATGCTCCTTTTTTAATCTCCATACCCAAATATTGCTCTCACTTTCTGTTTGCAGGTGAGGAGGAGGTCAGCCTGGAGTGGGAAAGAACATGGCTGCAGGAATCTGATCTTTTCAGATTTCTCATGTTCAAAACTTCAGGGCAATCAGTATACGTTGATGAGACGGAGGTTCCCAGTGCTCACTGTGGATTTGAAGAAGAATTTCAGGAGTAATATTGGCTGTCTTTGCTAATATTGAGTCACAAGTGAGAAGCAGGAAAGAAGCAGTGTGGTACTGATGCCTCTAGTGCCATTTTTCAACATGTGCCTAACTTGCAATGAAATTATAGATTTCACAGTTTAATAAAGCTAGGATTAGGAGGTAATTCATGACAGTGAGGTTGCTCCTGATTTGAACTAAAGGGTAATCAGTGCAACAAGGGCAGATGGCAAAGATGGATCTGTACCATCTTTATTTCCCTCTTTTCTGGCATTTAATAATCACCATAAATGCAGAAATGCTTCTTCTCAGGCTGCCATAAGAATGGGTGATGTGGAGGTGAGTGGATCCAGCACTACCCAAGCTTTGCCTTTGCTGGAGGACTTCAAAAGGCAGCCCAGATCAGGGAACAGCTGCCGTGTATTGCAGAGGTAGGGCAGTGACGTCTGCACGGCGCCTGAAGGTTGGACCCATTATATGTCATAACTCAAAAATTAGTTCATACTATCCGTGTGTGCAGCCCCAACATGAGGTCCACTCACACAAGAGCTTTTCACTCAAGTGCAACGGAACTGTAAATTTGAAGGGTTTGATCTAGGAGCAGATACCAGTGTTGGATTAATGCAGTTTGCCAGCCCCTAACGCAGCCACTGGACTCAAGGCAGCTCCCTTTGAGCCTTTTCATAGTGCTTTTTGGAGGGCGGTAGCAAATTCTCCTACAGGTCAGTGCGAAGGAATTGACAGAACAATTCAGCAGTACCAGGAACTGTGGCATTTGCCATGCACCCTAATTTTGGATGCAGTAGCTGGAATATGGGGAGATGCTGTAACCACGTACCCTGTACCTGCATGGTGGTGAGTTACCTGGACTGTGTGGCTGAGGCTTTCCCTTCCAAATCGTCCTTAGACTGAGAAGCAAATCCCATGGAAATGTCACAGCCCCTTTGAAAGGCATATTCCCGTCATTTAGAGGATTTGTAGGATCCATGGAGTTGCATTCATTGGAAGGTGGGAAATCTCAAAATACAAATGGTACGGGTTTGGAAAGAGGTGAGTTTCTTGGGAGGGGCGGTACTGGTCTGAGGATATCACCCATCTCTACTTGGGGGTGACAGGCCCACCCAAGCCAATGAATAGAGAACGTTTGCACTGAGATGTGCAGCATGGAGGAGGTGGGAGTTTCAGCGCAGAGATGCTGCTCACACCCAGCAGTGGCCAGTTACCCTGCTTGGCAGCCCCCTTGCCGCTTTAGGTAAATGGAAATGACTTCATTATTTGTTTGTCCCTTGTCCTAGTGCCTTTTATTTTTAAGCCTACATAACGCAAACCACATCCCCTGGGGAGGCTGCCGAGGGTCTAAGTGGCACCAACGGTCCTCCGCTAACAATGGCCTTTTGTTGTTCACACTTTCCCTATCAGAGTGTCCCGGAGGAAGGTCCTTCGCTTCGGAGACTATATTGTGGAGTAATGACCTCAGCGAGGGGTGGGAGAGGAAGGGAGGGTTCAGGTGTATCTTTAACTTACTTGAATAACTTTCTTCTAGCTGTGTTTTCTTCCCACCAGGATCCTTAATAACTCCTCTGAGGGGGCTGCCTCTGTGCTATAAATACATCCACATTATCACTTGGTCGTATTGTGTGCGAGTGCTAATTTTTGGTGCCGGGTTTGAACTTGTTGACTTTTGCAGACGATGTCAGGAAACGTTGGGTGGGAAAGGATTAAAGAGGCTATTGATGTGAGTCGGAATCTCGGGCCAGGAAGGCTGGTTGTATCATCTTAGATCTAGGGACGGCGGCGTTGATATCCAGCTTAGGCTTTTTTTTTTTATTGAGGCACTTGAGTCAGATCTCTGTGTCTCCCTCCTGCCCCCCTCCATCACAAGTAGACTGACTCCGGCGCTCCAGGGCCTAGTCTCCAAGAAGGAAGTAGACCCTGTAGGCGAATTTCCTGGTATTATGCCATTTTAACAACCTCTCTCTTGATTTAGGTGTTGCAGGCTGGCTAAGAATATTCCTTGACACTTGAAAGGGACCTTTATTGTTTTCTTAATTTGTGAAGAATTGCTCTTTTTTTTCCAAACTTTTCTTTGTAGGGTCAGACTGGAGCCATGTTATTGTTGTTAAATTTAGATCTGAGACTATATTAAGTCCTCTGGCAGTCTGCCCTCGCGCTTTCACTTCTTAAAACAGGAAGACAGGCCTTGGCCTAGTTGTGCTCATGTACTTAAAACGGGTGAGAAGATGACTTTTTACACTGCTGGGAAATGAATATGAAACTACCCAGTGTATATCCARCAACTGTTCTGCTGGAGCCAAGAGAGTGTATTTCAAAGGTATTAGCTGGAAATAAGCTCCTAAGCCTCATCCTTCTTCAACAAAAATCGTACACATAAATGCCTTTTCAGAAACTCTTGCCCTGAAATAAGTCTGTCAAATGAAAAAATCTCTTAGTATTTGGGAGTAGAGGGAGAGCTGATTCAGCAACAGAGACTGATCATGACAAGATTTGAAAAACAGTAAGTAGGTACATGATAGAGCAGTGTCATAAAGATTTGAGTGATTGATAGGTGCAACGTGTTTAGCAGGGATATCAGCTCTTTCCTAAGATGCTGGGTGCTTTTGATGTTAGAATTAATTCTCAAAGCTTTGTGGGGGATGTCATTAAGAAGGTGACCACCATGACAAATAGGTGGAACAATTTCAAAGTGGGTTGTGGTGGTTGGTTTTTTTTTTTTTGTTTTT
>PTEX01000075.1:173311-305731 GCA_003342815.1 Eudromia elegans
TAGCTAAGGTGCAGGAGAGTTTGCCTTTGGGAAGGGAAGGAATTGGGTAGTCAGAAACTTGAAGCTCAGGCTTTATGAACAGCTTAACATGCGACATGGAAAAAAAATTGTCTGCTCATCTGAATGCAGTGATTGTCACCTGGATCTGAACATCAATATTAGTCTATATCTGAATATTTATATAGAAATACCATGCTCATGGTGCTATTTCTGTATGTTTCTTTGTATGTCAGGGTCTCCCATTATTCTGCTTGACAAAAGGCATTAGAATTCCCCGACCAACATGGAGCAGCTGTGGGAAGGCACCAGAGGACTATCAGCATCTGAATCACCTTCATTCTCAACCCACAGTAGTTGCCTTCCAGGATCAGTGAAAACATTGTCCAGCTTCTAAGTCGTTCTTTCTCAGCCGGCTAAGCCCAAACTCAAAGTAAGTCCAAACTCAAAAGCACTTCCAAACCAGAGCATGTTCTGTAAAGATGGTAAAATCCAGGCTACAGTAAGTACAAACCTTTCATGAYGTTCACGTCCTTGTCTGCAGAGATAATGTGCAGCTGGTACCTTTTTGACCAGAGAACAGTGTAAGGTTTGGTAGTTGGTGCTCCCACTTGCACTGTATAGGATGTTTTTTACTGGTGGAGTCCCAGAGGAGCCCACTGTGGATTCTCTGCCTCTGGAGCAAGCTCTCAGGTAATAGTTTAATTTGCTCTGTATCCTGTTATATGAACTTTGCAGCTAACTGTGTCTTCTGTTAATTTGTGAGCTTTTGTCTTGGAGCCACCTTTCTTCATGTGCCTGAGTGAGTGGGGGATAAAGGGATAGAGAAGATTTTGGCTAAAGTACAAAGATGACCAYAAGTTAACAGATTTTTGTCTACCGCAAAACCTGAGGAGAAGTGACTTTCCTCTGATCGTCTTTTTCACTGCTTTTTTTTATAGATCATTTTAACCACAGGTTTCTATACGAGGAAAGTGTACATAGCCACCAAACTAAGCAAGAGGTCAGGATCAAGTCCTAGTGTATGAGAATGCAGGGCATTCCTCCTGTATGACATCGATATTTTCCTTATAGATAGACAGCCTTAACTCAGAGTTGAGGATATTTACAGGCCTCAAGATGCACCCAATTTTATGACAGAGATAATTAGAAGATCCTTTTAGGAAGGACCCTAAACTGTCATCTTTACCTGAAGAGTTTAGTTGCAGACGGAAGGAATGGATGGAGGCTGGCAGGTTGAGCACAAAGTGTCTGGTGTCTGTGAGGTTCTTCTTGATCTTCCTGGTATTGGTTCATGCACCTGATATGAATAGTTGTTTTGTGGTCATTTTAGTTTCTAGTTAAAAAGTAAATAGAAATACACTGGATTAAGGTCTTCTTTTGGTGGAGAGGTTAGTGGAGGGTTTGTAGCTCAACTCTCCCACTTAGGATGATAGTTTACAAGAAGTATGCTGCTGCAGAGAAATGAAGAAGAAACTAGAGGGTGAAGGAGGAATGTTGAACCACCCAGTAGGAGTTGTGATAGCATTGCCAAATATTAAGATTTCACTTCAAAACACGTAATATTTAGTATTTGTTGATTACCAGTTTTTTTGTTTGTTTGTTTTTTGTACTCCCACTTTCCAAGTCCTGCAACAATTTGGTGCCTTAAACTTAAGTTTCTAAGTAAATATTGATGCATCTCAAAGAAAGTAACATGTCTGCTAAAATTCCCAAGCTTCTGTAGAAGGCAGTGAGAAGGGATAGTGCTCAGCCCCTTGGAAATGATGACAAACTTGTGTTACAAGCCCTGATGTTGAGTACCTCGTGTGATATCTGTGTTTGAAAACTGCCTCTCAGTACTTGTTGTGAAAACAGAGAAGGAAATGTCTATCTGTGTTTGTAAAAGAACAGGTTGAAAACACAGCTGCTAAGATCACTAATGATTAGAAGGGAGAGAAGCATGAATATACTAGTAATTTTAATTTTTCATTGTTTTAACTCTTGCCTTTTGCAAGAACTGACACAGCCATGGTGAGGGACAATACTGCAGCACCTGCAGTTTTGTCTCTCGTGGAACTGCCATTTGAACATGAGCAAATGGCTTGGGGGAGCTGGAGGTCTCTGATCTCCGCTGGATTTGCCTGTTCTCTCTCTGCTTTCTGCAGCTAATCCTTCCTATCAGCAGACAGTGAGGAGCCAGCAGCCCATTGAAGAGGGGAACTGAACTGAGGACAGGCTGCTGAGTACAAAACTACTTCTTCAAGGACTTTATAGATTTTCTTTTTAGTCTATCTCTCTCTGGCTTTTTTCTTTTTTTTTTTTCTTCCCTGTCTTTTCCTGTGTAGAAGCATTCTGGTCCCAATATAGGGATGGAGTTAGGAAGCCACATTCAGGAGCCTGCCAGYCACCACTGGTGAGAGGGGCTGGCACAGGAGGGTGCGTGTGGGCGAGGGGAAAAAAACATCTCTGTCCCTGTGCTACCATCTGTGCTAATCCTCAGGATGGCACTGCAGATGAATGGGCCATGGTGAGTGCGCCTGCTGTGTGCAAGTATAAAAACAGTGTTAATGTCAAGAACATCAAGATGGAGATGGCTGGGCCTGGAGTGGTTCGGCYTCTGTCTGGAAAGTTCCAGCCCTGTGCAGCAGTTCGGATGCATGGTGTATATTGGAAATGTATTGACACATTCTGCGTGGGCAGAGCTCAGTAATCTGGTGTGTTGTCACAGCAGTGGCTGGCATGAGCTGCTACAGTGATTAGGGAAACTTGCTTTGATAAGCTCTCAAGATCTACCTTTCTAATACTCATTCTCCTGCTTTTCTGTCCAATGATATCTAGAGCAGGGAAAATTCATGATGTTAGGCAAGTAATTCCAGAATAGCCTGAAGGTTCAATTCAAGGCAAGGAATGGTAGATGCAAGGCAGGGTCTGGAAGGCTGCTGGAGATTTTCTATACTGTAGTCAATAAGAACAAAATTGCTCATCATYGAAGGATGAGTTGAGAGTATGTGTCTCCTCCACAAGAAAGACTTATAGCAGGTGACAAAGTGGAACGATGGTATTAAGATTGTGTTCTTCTCTCTGCCACAGCAAAACCTTGTAATGTTGYAGAATTTGTACTTTTTTGCCTTTTAAAACAATGCAGTTTCTAGTTTCAAGGAGTGCCTCACTTCAGAAGGAAACCTTGATGCTTGAGCTGAGTCCTGACTGCTGGTATTTGCCAGCTCCCGCAGGCAGGCCAGTGATAAGACTCAGAATTCTTTTTGGTTGCACAATCTCCCTGGCAAACACTTATATGAGTGACAAGAAAGTCTCAGAAGAGAGGGAAAAAAAGCTCAGGCTTTCTGGTCCTCTGAAGCCCCAGCAAGATTTCAGGTTGTTTTATCTGGACTGACTTTGGAATTAGTTTTACTGGGAGCAGCTAGGGGGCAGGTGGAAAGATAATTGCTGTTGGTACACAGGGTCTCAAGTTCCCCAGATCCTTTTTGTGAGAGTTTTCATCCTTTATCTTCTGGCCTTTAATTCCCCTTCTGCCACTCTCAGTCTCATGCTCCTGGGATCCTCAGGAGAGGSTCAGCCATCGTTACTGTCATTGTCTTGATCCGGAGCCTGCAAGTTTGCAAGGCTGGTGATTGGTGATTCTCCCCTTCCAGGGGCMGAAGACATGCAATCCAGATCGCCTTTCTCACCTACCTTCTATTGTCTTTTGCTGTAGTGATTTTTGCCTCCTCTCTGACCCTGTCCCTGTGTGCTCTAACAAGGGAACAAACCTCTCCAACCAGCAATCATCTCTCCCCCTGTATAAGGTGTGCAGAGCAGTCAGGCATCTCAGCATATGGCTGTGCCTGGTGGTCCCCTTCTCCCTTTGGGGCTTAGCCACCCCTATGTCCTCCCTGCATGGCTGCTGCAGCATGCTGAGCAAGRGGGAATGATTTTGTACCCATCTTTCCTCTCTGTGCCAGTCTCCAAACAGACTATAAATCAATGGGTTATGCAGTCTGGCCTGTGGTTGGTGCCTGAATAAACAGCCTGACAGCACTGATCGGAGCACACCTGTCTTCTCAAACACTAAGTTTGCTCTCGGTGGCGCCTGAGTCTCTTATCCTTGTCCCTTCCCCGGAAGAGACAGGTGTCCCCTGGCTGTGAAGCTTTTACCACCCCRCGGCCGTCACCGTGACGCTGTCCCCGGCCTTGGTTATCAGCCTGCGGGGTGGACTGGCTCATTAAGCTGGGGGCGTGCTTAGGAGCAGAGGAAGGAAGGTAGAGCCAGAGATACTGAGACACAGTTGAAAAGCGCAGATCAGTGGACAAGATGTCTGCAGCTTGCGATGCTTATCTGCCTCCGTGGGTGGAGGAGGAAAGGGCATCCCTTATCTCTGCTCTGGTTCCCAGCCTGCTTCAGCTGCTTAAGGAGGCCCGCTGGAGTCGTCCCACATTCCTGCGCATTCGGGTTCCTGCCCGTCAGGAAGTGGCGGCCGCTCCAACACCCGGCGCCTCTCAGCTGGTTGTGTCGTTTGCAGTCGGCTTCCCAGAACTCCCCGTGGGCTGGGGCAGAGACGCCTGGAGCTGGGGGGATAATGACCKCAACACAGGTTTGTTTGGTGACCTCAGCACAGAAGGCACCTCCCKGAGAAGAGAGCAGAATGGCTTAAGCCCAGCTGGTTTCTTGAGCAGTTGGTGCATCTGGTCTTGTACTGCTTGGGCAGCTTARGAGAAAAACCTGACCCTCTGGCAAGGTGAAAGGCTTAAGAGAGCTGAAATGCAGAGGCTTGTGTCCAACAGGCCCTTAAAAAAAAAAAGGAAAAGGCCTGCCACTGTATCACCAGTAGCCTGCTATCAGATAGCACAAAACTTATTAGCGCTGTCGCTGATTAGCAGGACTCTGCTGGAAGACTTGATCAAGGAAAAGCCCCAGGAATTGGTTTGTGGTAGGCRGATTTAAGAGGATATGTTATATACATAACCTTCCCCTCTCCTAGCTCAAGTTAATGCTTGCTGATAAGGAGTCTTGCGGCTAACCCAAGGCTGGAGGGCTCATGCAGCTGCTGCATCCCRTTCTCCATAGCAGAGCCGCACTGGCATTGCAGCATAGTCATGGGGCAGCACGCTAGGCAATCCCACATCTTCCCAAAAGTGCTTCCTGAGGTCCTGGTTGGTGGGAGTGATTGAAGCCAGCATGGCTGTGTCCCGAACCAGGTGCTTTCTGACCAGACTGAGCAAATTCTTTCCTAATTTCCCATGTCACCTATATGCAGTGGTGCTCTCTCCTCCTATAGGAAACTAGGGTTTTATTTGTCTGTTATTAAACAGCTGCTGTTCCATTTTTTTTTCTCTAAGTAGAGTGTAAAAACTCATTCTTTCCTGAAGTGCCACAGAAAGCTGATCGCTATCTAAGATTTTAAGATTAGGACTGGTCACTGGAYCTGACCAGTCCAGAGGTGTTTTCTCTCTCAAAGGAACCCAGTAATATGGTGTCTTTAGGTTAGACTTTTGCAGAAGCTTTTACTGTACATGTATCTGATTAGGGAGGGTGTGGTAGGGTCCTGAAAGACTGCAGAGCTCTTAAAAATACAGATATACAGATGCTAATTACAGGTAGGTGTCCCACAGGCTGCAGGAATCTTCTAGGTGTGACATTTAGACATCTTAAAAACTGCAGTTCTTGACAGGAAATGTGGTGTTCAGTGCTATCACTCTCCCTGCTGCACCTGGTGGAGACTGAAACTACGTATAATGACATAACGGTGTGGATCAAATATTTTGTTCTCCTAACAGGTTACTGTATTCCTCTGTAAGGCTGGAGAGCTTCAAAGAGCAGCCCAAATGAATGAATGGTTTTGATATGTGCAGAAACCGAGTCTTTTAAACGATCCACTTTCCCTTCAGTGATTCATTACAATTTTCTTCTTCAGATTAATTTCTTTACAGGGTCCTGAACAGAGTTTCACAGTGCACGTCTAGGTATGTTGCAGTGCCACATGCTGTGAACTGTTCTTTTTCTGAGTGMGTTTTAATCCTCTAGGAAGAGTTATTTCAAATTATTTCCCAATCTCTTTAAATTAGATGCTGATGTTTTTGGTTTGAAATTAATTCCACATTGTAATAATGAAGTGGAGTTTTACTAGATCTTTAGACCACAGGCTTCRGTCCTTCTAGTTGTGTTGCTGCTTTCCATGGTCACCCATTGTATGTCAAACTACTTCAAACCCAGGTCAGTGGAGTAGATACTGATCCTGAATTATGTAGAACTATATAAACAGTTTATCATTAGAAACAGAAAACTATTGAGAACTTGTTTTATTCTTGGCCTTTATTTTCTGAAAACCTTGCCTTTTTTTCTTCTTCTTTTGTACACATACCGAGAATTGCGATGGGAAGTATGCACATAAAGTTGGTGCCAGAAGGTCTTGCAGACAAAAATGCAAAGAAGATCAAACAGATTCAGACTGTGAACCTGTTTGGAAACTCGAGGTCTGTTGTGAAACAGAGAAAGTTCGGTTGTGAGAATTACACATTAGAAACAGAAAGTTTGCAGGGAGACATGAAATCCTACCAGAAATGCTGGGATTGGATTCCTGGTCCTGGCCATATCAGGGAAAATCGTTCTGGAGTGCGTGTGTGAGGGGGATTGGCAGAAGTGTGTTGTTGCTCCTGCAGGTGGATATAATTAACAGAGCTGTGCACTTCTGCCCTGCCTCTGACCTTGGGGAGCTTCCAGCTATGGCCTAGCCTGGCTATTGTCTGGCATTGTCCTGCATCTTCAAATGCGTTTTTCCTTCCTGAGATAACACGAAAGCTCCGAGGCTGAGTGTACAACTGCTCTGTGCTAATTGGCATTACGGCCTTCGTGGAAATTCCAAATTGGCATAGGACTTGTTTTTACCCATCATCTTTTTCCCACCTTAGTTCCTGGATATATTTAAATTGCTGACCTCTATCACATCCTCCTTCCATCACATCCCGTAGCTGAGTCATACATCTGTCAGAACATGATTCAACTACAGTTGCTCTCCCTTGCTCACCRTTGGGTAACCTTCGCGTCAGCCCTTTGAACCTAAACGGTTCAAAAGCCCTTCAAAAACAGGTCAGATGAGTCCAGTCTGTGCAGCTATCCGGTTTGTGTGTATATCTTGGTGGACTTAGTGCTACTGTAGAGCATTTTTCCTTCTTCTGCATTCAGTCTTTCACTTTTTCACTTTTTTTTTTTTGAAGGAAGTGGAGAGAGCTGAGAGAGTGGCAAGCAGCTGGGACTGTAAGTGAAGAACTAAAATGTACCTTCATTTATGTCCCTGCTTTTGAGTTAATAGTGTTATTGCAGGTGGCAATATCCTGCAATAGCTGTGCCTGCAATTTCATGGACAGAGCATCATTAGACCACTGAAAGTATTGGACTCGTTGAAGAAAAAAAAAATCTATTAAAATCATTCTCACAGGAAAATTATTTTCAGTTGAAATGAATACTTTTGTAGAATGCACCTCCTTCCTTCAAATGTAAATTAAGTTCTTGGTTGGAAACGAGCTTTTAAAGCTTCAGGTTTTCACTTTCGGATCTCCTCTCAGTTAAGTCCCTTAGTGTAGATTTTGCAGTGTGTTTTAGTTTTGTAAATCTCTGCAATAAAACATGTCTCTTCTGGATTGTAAGTTTATATTTGATTGTAGCTATAGCATGTCCAATATTTGAAGTACAATTTGACTAGTTCTTCTGATCCTATGTCTGTATTCATGTTCCTGGCACAGATGGGTTATGCTGCAACCTCTGTTTGGTCAAATGGGCATTGAATTGGCCCAATGGTTTCAAAATGATTGTTGAGAGGGGTGTCTAGTCACAGGCACAGGTTCATCATCTAGCGTAACCGGTGCTGTCTACTAGATTGAACAGCATGAGTTATCCAAATGGCCCTTGCAGAACCACTTGCGCATCATTTCTGAGGCTTTTTTCAGTCCAACACTTGACCATGATTCAGTAAAGGACTCCTTCATGTTTAATCTGAAGTAAAGCATCCAAAACAGTGAAAATTAAAGACTCTCTGGACATKAATGCACCTATCAGAGGACCTGGATATCACTCAGTTGGAAAGAATACAAAATTTGTCATAATTTCTTTAAAATAATTGATGTATTACAGATATTTAAATACTAGAAAATTGACCAATTTTATGCTATATTTAATTATATTTTAATTTTAAATATGTTATACTATAAAAGCTAGGTGATAAGAAACAGGCCAATTTTCTAAATTATTTTTAAATCATTACTATCATGTGTTATATATACACCATAGTATGCCGAAGATATATATGCAGTACAATTAGAGAAATATATGTCCCTACACATGTGCGTTAAGTATTATACATGGTTTTATAAATGGAATATATCTTGTTTTTCCATTCAAGCTCTTCTATTTATTCACTTACCCACAGATGAGTCTCCAAATGTGTGCTAGGAAGGCAAGGCTGGTTAGTCCCTAATTATACTGTTGATAATCTCGGGTTTTTTGTTTGTTTGTTTTCTAAATGAAGTCACTGCTGACATGGTGTCACATCTGCAGAGCTGTATTTTGCTCATGCATCAGGGCACAGAGGATGGCAGGGACAGTTTGTCCTGGTTGCTTCCCAACTTTCTAATCAATCTAGTCTAACATGATTTCTGGACTACGGTAAACACAGATTGGCAAAACCTCCAAGTATCTTGCCTGCTTATCTGGACTAGTCTCCAGGCTTTCAGAGTCCCTTATGTGGAGGAGAAAACAGAAAAAAAAAAAACCCAAAACAAAAAACAAAACAAAAAGAAAACCACACACAAAAAAAGAAGAAGGTGTTAATATTGTGTTTCCGAGTTGTGCTTTTCTTCCTTAGTTCAGAAGGATTTCTGAGCATCTTTCCCAGCAGTGGAGGAGGACTCGGCAGGAGCCTCTGTGAACAAAGGCCCCTTTATCGAGATGGTGTTGGTTAAAAGCAGAAATTTTGCACCTACTTACTGCTTCTCTGAAACATAAACTAGTGTAACTCGGGAGGAGAAGCAGACTGGCTGCTCTGATCCTGCTTCCACTTTGGCTTTTTTTACCTAAATATGTTCTGATTTAAGGTCTTGTAGGGGAGGTTTGAGGTATCCTTGAATTTGGTAGGTGTATGTTTACATGAATGGCCTGTATTTAGTCACTGTATTTGCTGTTCAAACTGTGTGAAAGTTTTATTGAAATTGTTATGGAGGAAGATGRATTCGGTCTAAGCTTGGAGGAGTTTGTACAGCTAATTTCTAAGTTGTCATATCTGCTTTTGCTCTACCTTGGCTTTCTAAATGTAAAACTATTTATAATTGATTTATTTTTCTAAAGGCATTATGACTTTGTGTGCTGCACTATGTGCATCTTAGATGTATACTGGGAATATGGCACTGAAGGTGATGGGCTTGAGAGGCGTTATTGCACTCTCATTGAAGAGGCTTGTTCTGTGAGTGAGTGTGGATCTGCGGGTGTTCATGGGAGTGAACCGGCATCATGGAGCACAGCCAAATCTAAAGTGCACCAGGTCTTGCCTTAAGCTTCAAGAGGGGTTCCAGGCATCGATCAAGGACAGGATGTGTGTGTCCTTAAATTCCCCTTCTGACCCCTTCCTCTTGACTCTTCAATTCACATTAACCTAGAGTTATCCCTTATGTCTTCCAAGCCGGTTTTCTGCCACTGTCCTTACGCTTCCCTTGCAGGCTGCCTTGGAAAGTTACCTCCTTGGTTTCATTGTGCTCCTGGATTTGGTGGAATTGAGCCTTCCCTTTCCTGTCTTTTTTTTACCCCTTCCTACCTCCTTACAAAGAGTGTCCTCCTCTGCCAGCACAGGCTGCAGCATGTTTTTTACATGTTTGCTGTTTTCCTCCTCTCTTGAAGAAGCCAGCAGGCTCCAGTCCTGTGGCATTGCTCCGGTAGCATGTTGGCAGGCACATGAAGCAGATTCTTCAGTCACCCTTAATGCCAACAATGAGATTTATTATCTCCATTGCTCTGGGGGAAATTAGCCTCGGGAATTAATTTATGGTGTTTTGAAATGCTGTTGTCTTATCGAGTGGTTGCTTGCTTACACCCAAACTCCCTCTTACCTTTGGTCACAGGGATTGTGTGTTTAATGTGTGCTTTAAAGGGGGCAATTAAAAGGGCACAGGCGAACACAGTCACACTCTGGGGCATTTATGGCACTTGATCCTTGTACAGCAGGAGTGACCCCCTCCAGCTCACCTTCTCCCTCAACAGAGTGTCTAGGAAAAGAGATAAATTCACAGTTAATAAAGATAAGGCTGGAAAACTCGCCTTGTGAACTTGTGAATAACCCACAAGCTGCAGTTCAGGTTTGCACAGCAGGATGCAGCAATATCTCATGTTTCCTTGGACCAAAAGGAGCCACTGTCGAGGAATCAGGAACTAGGGAGTCTGAGTGCATGGGCCTGACCTTACCTGACAGAAAGGTTTAAATGGTTAAAGTCTTCTGCATTAGCATAGTATTGATGAAGCCCTTCCATTTTCCATGAAACGCACTGCAACCCGTTTGTGATTCTTCAGCAGTTCTGAATGTAATGGTGCTCTTGGCAGGGGAGACAGTTGTGGGCACATTGCTTATCCAAGCACCCAAGATGGTGTTGAAGATGGAGTGGTAACTCATGCCCTTCTGTCTCCTACATTATTCATACTTGTATTATCATTAATTAATGATTTATGGAACCCATTTTGCAAACCACAAAGCCATTTACTGCAGTATAAAGCAGGGTATATGTAAAACACATGCACACACTTACACACAGGTGCTTAGCCTGTGCAGAAATGAAGTCACATTTGGGGTGGAAACTGGCATTAGTTATAAAAATGTATAAAACCTCTGTCTACAGAATGCAAAGAGTCCTCTGTCTTCACTGAGTCAAAGAAGGACCATCCTGTCTTTCCTGCAGGAAGTCCACAGTGCCTGGTGTACGGTTTGAATTAGATTCTTCACTGAGGGAAATGGCATAACACCAACTGGATGTTCCCCCAGCAAGGAGTTTCATCTCCAGTACCTGGCCAGGATACTGAGAGGGTTGTTTCATCATGATAATGGAGATATATGCGCAAGATATATTGCTTTTCTGATATGAAATTAGACACCCACAGTTAAACAATTGTTTTGGAGTTTTCTATCAAACCACCTATCTAGAGGTCCCCAAAGGACTTGTTTTCCTATAGTTTCTGCCCTGCGTGCAGTATGTTTTAAAAGATTTCTTTCTCTCATCCCAGCTCACAGTTCTTTATCTGTGCTGCTTCAGGAGCTTTTCTTGAGCTTGATTCTTCTTTTAATGGTAATTTATTTAGTAAGATAATTTTAGTATTCTGATCCTCTTAAAGTACCTCTTTGTGTGTTGTCTGTTGCTGTCACATGGAAGCAGTCATCAAAATTAAGCAAAATATGTGGTTGATGGTATAAAGGACATGGCATGAGAAAGATCCTGAAGGCGCCAGTGTCACATTAGCATTTTGTGTTCCTTTCATTTTAGAGCTGGACAAAATGGACTCTTCAGCCTTTTCACCAGAGGCACTTAGAGCAGCTTCAGGTGTCGTGGGAATGAAGCTGCACATTCTCACCTGTCTTTGCACCCACATCTTCCTCTTGGGCAGTGTAGTGATTAATGTGCCTGGATTTTCTTATTTGCTTTCTCTCCCGTAGTGTAGAGCACTTGCACTAGCTTGTGCGATGGAATAGCTCAGTCACTGGCATATCCCGTGCTGGTTACATCAGTGCAGCTGAAAGCTCTCTCTGTAGCTATGCCACACAGGTTTACCTCCATGCCCATAAAACCACATCCACCAGGGACCTCATCAACGCAAATACACTCAAGAGCAGCTAATGAGGATTTTAATTTAGCTTTAAATGCCTTTGGTGCTGGGAAGGCCTTTATGGCACCAGGCGGGGAAGTCTCCTAAGCTCTGGCGGTTTTCACCATAAATGTCACTGCACCATATTTATTATTTGTTTTAGCTGCATTTCTAATGACTGAAAAGCTCATTTCTCAGATTACACTGATGCTGTGTGTTACTTACCAGCACCTTGGTTTGTTTAAAGTACGGTACAAAATGCAGGAGTTGGCCAGGAATAATTTTCCCTTATGGGACTAAAGGTGAGAGTGGGGGAGAACTGATGGCCGTCCTCAGCAAGTCAGGCCAGGAGACCCTAGGARCAGTCTTGCTGGATACTGGGGTTTGTTGAGGTGTTGGTTGAGGTGTAACGGATCCCTGTGATCGCCTGTCAGTGGGGGTTCTTGGGAGGACTTTCCCCTGGGTTACCTGATAAAGCACATTTTGCTGTATGTAGCTGAGCCAGGCTTGTAAGATTAAGGGCTGTCTTGCCAATGTTTTATAACTACCCAGACATTTGCAGGCAGCGATTACTTATTAATGTCGCTGTTATATTGAGTGTCGCCTTTCATTCTAATTCCCTCAATCCTAAGTGAGTCATTATATACTTCAGAGCTGACTTCAACCTTTCTCTAAGCTCATGTTTGCCAGAAACTATCAATGGGAGATTTATTGCCCTGAGGTGGTATTTTCCAGCCTTCATCCAGAACTGGGCTCATTTATGACAGAGTAAGGGCAGGCCTTTCACAGGACCACAATATTGGTGCTTATTTGAGGTTTGAGGCACCTGTCCTGGGGTGTTACTCGCATTACGACAGAGCTCTGGTACTGCTCCTTTTCTTTTGTGTGCTTTTTTTTAATCCAGTCTTTATATTTCCTCTCTCCTCCGTTTCTTCTACACCCTTCTGAGATTCCTCTTCCACCATCTTTTCAAGATGGGCTCCATCTAGCACTGGGATACCTCGAAATACCAGCTTTTCTTCGCTTTTATCTCTCTGCATCCTCACCTCCAGTACGCTCTGTCTCTTTGCTGTTTTCCCTATTTCCTGTTTTATGTAACGCAGTTCAGCTCATATGTAAAAATAACATTTATCTGTGATGTGCTGGGAGCTAGCGTAAGATAAACTCCAGAGTCACCAGAGAGCTGTAATTTAAGGCCACAACCTCATGCATGGGAATTACAACTTCCTTGAAGCAGGAAGAGAAAAGCAAAAGATCCAAGAGCCCTTTTCTGCAGCTGTTGGGATACCTGTCGGTCCCAGACCAAGTTAAGGGCTGCCATGCAGAACTGTGAGCCCACAGGCTTTGTGGCCCAGGGCCTGCAGTGACGCTCTGCCCTGTTTCGCCCAACAGGCTCCAGGTTTAGAGCAAAGGTCCCAGGAGGTTGTTTGTACAGCTGAAAGGCTCCGTTACCCAGCAYGGTGTCTCCATTTGCAACGTTGATGCTGGTTGATGCAGCCTTGCTGAGGTGCCTCTCGCAAGTCTTAGCCCAGGGCCTGACCATTGTCAAAATATCCCACTTTCCTTTTTGTTTTGTGGCCAGCCTCAGCAGAGGCCAGGGATTARGCTGTTCCTTTGAATAAGCCTTCTGTGCAGCAAAACGAGGTGAGAACCTCTTTCTGGCTTCTCTGAGCAGTGTGCAACACCTGTTTTCCCCAGGTGACAGGATTAAATGTACTGTAAATATGAGGAAACCCCCTGTGTGGGTTTCCTTTTGGGGGCCGCCTGGTGTGAGCCATGCACATCCTTGTGGTTTTCTCACTGATGAATTACTGGCTCCTGAATCCAAGGCATTTTGCTGCTCAGTCTCTCTTCTGYGGCCTATGTACAAAATGAGTTAAAAACCTCAACCCTGTCTTTACAGGCTTCAGAGGTGCTTCCTGGTGGAGGCTCCCGCAGAGGCGGTGCGATAAATGGGAGCGGAAGGTCCCCCCTGACCGGCTGTGCCCCCCAGAGGGGCTGCGCTTCCGCTGCTTGGGCGTTCTGTTTGAAGTTGGAATGGAAAGCAACTTCTTCTTGCCCTTTCAAGAAATTCCTACCCCTGTCCCAGCTTTCGATATAAAATATTTTCCTTCTAAACACCTGTTTCAGCCCAATGCAGATGTCTCCCTGTGCGGAAAGACACTCGGGGCTGGCAGCACAATACCTTGGCAGTTAACACCTCAGCTCTCGGTGAAAGCAGCTATTTTGCTCTGTGCCTCATAAAACCTTGAACAAACTTTTACACATTTACACCGAGCAAAGGCAGAGATACTGCTTATCCCCTCCTGTGCCACTCTGCAGCACACCCTGGCAATTACGGTCAGGCCTGGCCTTATCAGGTGAGCAATAAGGAGGAGTGTGAAGGGAGATAGGTGATGGGATGGGCCCTGGAAGCACTGTGGCAACGAGCAAGTTATTGCAGGTTTGCTGGCGCCGTCAAGTCTGTATCGGCTCGTTTCAATGGCCATGCTGGAGCAGAGGGAGGCAGGCACGATGCTGCTACTGGGAAGGCGGCTGTGTGCTCAAGTCAGATGCCCTCCTATCTGCATGCGGGATGAGTAAACAGCATACAACGTGCACATTGATTTCCAACCCCTGCTGTCACCTGCCCTCATTTATGGTGGGGAGATGAACTTTTACCTTTCATTTGTTTGCTGTGTCTTTATTTAGTTTTCTGTATCAATTTAGAAAGCAAGAGGAGGTATTTAGCTAATGTTGTAGCCTTCTTCCACCTCGTCTTCACCTAAGTCATTCACCTGCGTCTATACAAGCAATTCAAGAGCTCTTTTCCCAGCAAATACCGAAGAAATGGGTGTATACCCAAATACCCATGGRTATTCAGGCAAAGGAGAGGTGTTTTCCATACCCTTGCGAAGGAAAACTCTTCTAGTGACCTTGCACTAATGTGGACTGTCATAAACATAGACATGAGATAAAAAGTGATGAGTAGAGGAGGAAATACAAGAGGATGTGACTTGGATTGGCCAGAGCACTGCTGCTTTGCTGGCTCCTTTGCTGGTACTTCATGGAAGAAAGATGGCCTAAGATAAGAAAGTGGAATTGAGCAGGGGCTGGCAGTGTGTGAATTTTGCTTAAATCTGTGCCCCCCTCTCTCTCTTTTGCACTTAGACCCAAGTCTCAGTCCACCCTGTTTTTGATGTTGAAGTGTGTAGGCAAGTGTTGCAATGGAAAGGTTTTTGCTGGYTGCTGAGATCAGACTTCTAATACTCAACTTTAATATTGGTGCATCTGCTTGTTTTGGGTTCATAAGAATTTACTGTATTGGGGTTGTCTTAAGGCTCTTCTGATGGATGCTTCAGTAGAGAACATAAAGGGACAGGTGAGAAAAAAAGCAAAATGATAACTGATGCAGCTCAGCTTCCAGAAGTCTTAAGTCCCGTGCTGATCAGCACATATCAATTACCAGCGGACTTGGGAAGAAACGTAGTAAGGCAAGGCCTTATTGGGAGGGGGTAGTCAATACTCCAAATTTCTTAAGTAAGTTTTTTGTTTGTTTTTTGATTTTTTTTCTCTCCTCCTCAAGTCACTTTGTTTCCAATATAACAACATCCAGAGAAATCATTACTATTTTGTTTTCTTTCTCCCTTTTTTTTTTTTTTTTTTTTTTTGGGTCTTAGTATTTTTTCTCTACTTTGCCTGGGAATGTACATATGTTTATGACCAGCTAATTTATCCATAGGCTAGATATATAAGCTGTGAAGTAACAGACTTTCAAGGGTTGGTCCTTCCCTCCTGCAGTTTAGTTAACGTTATGGGGCAACATCTTGGARTCATGACTTCTCTCACTGACTCTGGGTGGGAGTTTTAAGCATCATTTAGTGCCTGAGCCCTTTGCTTCTGATTAGAAGATAAGTGGGAGGTAGATCCCTGGAGCCAGTCGGGTGGAGATCAGAACCAGGGCTTGTTCAGGTGTGGCCCGTAAACTTTTATTGTAGCCCTAGATACTCCTTAGAGGTTTGGGGCTATCTTGTCTGATATCTTCAAGGATGTGTCATTTTGTATGGGAGATACGATTGCAAGTAGTTGTGTTGCAAAAGTCCTTAATAATCCCAGCTTTATGGAGAGTRTGTATACTGCCTGTGGGCTTTACTATCATATCTGTTGAGGTTTTAATAGCAGTGGGAGGAAAACACCATCACTCTCAGAGGTAAAGCAGTTTTCTCTCTTTGATACTTTGCCATGTAAGGTTATCACTGTGATGTCCTTTTCTTTACTAGCAATTGGGTAGTAAAGCTCAGGGARGAACTAGGTGTGCAGAATGCTGAGCCTAAGGAGAGCAGGAGTTGAATCAAGGGGAACTTAAAAAGAGGGACTTGAAGGGGGAATTTTGTTGAGGGAAGGGGATGAGGGAAAGGACAGTAGCTAGACAATTTTGGGGTCTTTTTCTGTTTTGGTGTCTTCTTCTACTTCTGCTGTTTTTCATCACCACTCCAGTCTTGTTCCAGTGCCTACAAAGAGCACATGCAGTTGTGTGCCCAGCCTAATGYGTGGTTTAAGCCTGACAACCAGGTTTTAAAGAGTGTTTAATTAGATGTTTCCTTCCCTCTCTAGGGCAAAGCCAGTTTGTAGTGCTGTCCTAAAGGCTAGCTGGAAGTTAAATGCCACCCTCGTGACAAGAGAAGTGTTGTGACCAGCRTGTTCTCTGGTTTTTATGTGTGTCATATGTCAGATGTCCCCATAAAATGGGCTGCATCGCTGAAAGGACCATGCCTACGTTTCCTTGAATGATTGGGCAGTGTTGCTGTGCTCTCTCCACTCAAAGTTGTTTTAAATTTGGTGGTGGTTGATTTGTGGTGAAATGCATAACCAAAAACAGTGTGAGCTTGGGCATGTAAGCTTCATGTTGTTTCCCCTGAAGTTAGAAATAATATTCTTGATGATCAGCTGAAAAGTGGTGCAGTTGTATCACCACCCCAGAGCTTTTCCTCTAGAGACGTTTGTGCAGAATTCAGTGCAGAAAAACTGTGATCTCTGTCTTTTTTTTTTTTTTTTTTTTTCTTTTTTTTTTTTTTTTTTTTTTTTTTTTTGCACTTGTTTCTGTAATTTCATTTACTTTCTATGTCTTGTTTGTCCGTGGTTCAGAATTAGAAATAGTTCTGGATATTTTTGGAAGTAAAACTGCTTATATCTTCTTGCAGACCTTATTCCTCTAAGGTATTCTTTGAGGCCACCTTGTCTTCCTCTGAGCATGAACAGATGTGAAAAGACAAGTAATACAGTGGGTGAATATTTTAATGTACTTTGAGTACTTAAGTTCAGACTACCTTGAGTTCCATGATGGCATTTTTGCTTAGGTAATGCAGAGACCTCAGAGCTCAAAAGGACCTGAGGTCCTTAACATCTTCCTAGATTTTTAGTGATTACATTGAATCTCTGTGCCTGATTTTTTCTGAAAATGTGGTCCTAAAGCTTAGCCTTGCTTTGCTGCTGCCTAAGTTCCAACTATTGCCAAGAGGAGAAGTGAGAATGCATGTTGTTGTGTTGCCATGAGGAAGTTCATCTGCATAGTATCAGAGAGCCAAATGGCCCAAGGGTTTGGTCACAGCATATGAAGCCTCTCACGTGGTTGATTTTTGGACAGTACTGTGTGGATCTCCTCTTCTGCTGCAGCTCTTGCCGCAAAAGCTTATGTGTCAGTCTCTCAAATCTGCCAGAACAGTGAGGCTTATTATATCACTGGACTCTACCCATTATTTTTGACCTAGGCATTGTGGGAACATGCAGTTTATGTGGGTTTACAGCTCCTGGAGTAGGATGGACCCAGAGTGATAGTGTAACATTAGCAACGGCCTCAGGACCAGTGTGGCTCTACGTACGATCAGAGCTAAACAATGTGTTTTAGCAGAGCACCAGTAGAGATAGGACTCGCCTAAGCCTGATGATCTGCTAGTATATGGACAGTGTGGCTTAACTTTACTGCTGATTTGCCTCATCTGAAGGTTTTGTCTGGTAATTAGTGTGATATTCCTGGACTTCTGCACACACAGAGCATTTCTACAGAGTTTAATATGAATTAAATGAATAAGCTTTTTCAGTTGAAGGTTAATAGATATATATAGGAATAACCTAGAGAAGTAAATGTGCAGTGTTGTCCTTTCTAGGCTTTTAAAAATCTCTCAGTAGAATAAGTTAACAGGAATATAAATAAGATATAAATGACAGGAATGCGAATCCATACTATAGTTTCTAAATCTGGCAAGTTTGTGCTTTGCTTTTTTTTTTTCTTCTATATGCCTTTTCTGTTAGGGTACTTAGCGATGCTGACTTGAAGTGGACAGTGGTTTGTGGGCAGTATTCTCACCATCCCAAAACTGCAACTGGAAATGCTGAGCTGTCAAAGGGATCCCTATGTCTAGGTTCCATGCAAAGTTCTCCGAGCTGCAGCCATCAGCTGCCCACACAAACTTTGAATAAATACGTATAAATGTCTCCTTGTTATCTCAAAGCATACCATGGTATTAAATGATTGCAGTATCAAATAGAAGCCAAAGCAAATATTAAGTTCCTCCTGTGGACATGAGGGCAAGTGATTTGGAACTGGAGCAGTTGTGCTTTTAAAAGACAACGGTGCTGGTTGCCATTTCATAGATGGGAATTCTGAGGACCATTCAACAAGTCAAAAAAAAAGGTCAGCTGCTACAGGAGTTGTATACTAACCCCATGCGCCCAGTTGAAGGTCTCAATGTCTTGACTTGCTTTCTCCTCCTGCTGACCTGTTCTTTCCCCAAACTGCTGGTGTCTTGCACAGTGCTCAAGTTCAACTCAAGCTGTGTTTTATTTGACACTTTCTGACAGAATCCTCTGCGTGCTACTTCGGAAAACCCCCTGGGCTTGGAGACTTCAGAGCCATATCTCCCTAAAGGGTGGCGTGACAGCTCTGCGGTTAGTACTGGCACTCGCAAGGGGATACAGACAGGGTGTTAGTGATCCGAAGGGAGCAGACGTGTGCAGTTTGCATGGTGGGGGATCAGAGGAGAATAAAGGTGGGAAGGGACTTCAGTTAACGCTCTCTCTCGCTCTTGTCAACTGTCTTCTGCTCCCCACCTTCCTTTTGTCCCTGCTGCTGGTGTATTGAAGGCAGCTGCTTCTGTTTGATGTTTGCTTACTGACAGGTAATATACACATCACTTTGTGACATGTTTTTTCCTAAGGGCAGAAAATCCTTTGAAGGAAAGGTGGAGTTTTAAGTGACTGGACTAAGAAAGAAAGAAAAAAAGAAAATTCCTACATGGGTAACTGAGGAAGGGAAATTGGGTTAGTGATAGCGCCCTTTGTGCTTGGGAGATTCTTCATGTGCTGTCTGAAATCTGATTTCCTAGCAGACTATGGCAGACATTGTGACATTGAATTACATTTTCTTTTACATTTGTATACCAAAAATAAACCCTGCCCAAGTCATTCAGTATCTTCTTGATAGTTTAGAAGGAGTCAAAACGACAACAGCTACTGGTCAGAATTGTCAGAATCGAGCCTCATTATCACAGCTTGCAGTAGTTGACCTGCAGACCTGGCCGGAAGGAGACATTCAGTAGGGTGCCAAATTCTTTTTGAATTAAGATCTTGTATAAAGGATTCATGCTAGAAAGATGCTCTTATTCTTAGATATTATTAGGATAATACTGTTAGTAGAATAAAGCTGGTGATGTGCTTCCAAATCTCTACTCCAAAGGTCTTAAAGGCTAGTAAGAATTACAGGAGTGTATTCATTCATGGGAGAGGATTGTAGTGGAGGAGAGTAAATATGTTCATTACTCCTCTAAATGTCTGAGATGAGCATGGCTGTTGTGCTAGAGAAAGAAGCTTGGCTTAGAAGCAGTGTCTTTCCACCTCTTTGTACACATCTTTTTCAGTATTCTCATTTTTTTTTTAAAAAAACCCAGTTTGTACACTTTCATACTAGACCTGATCTGAAGCTTAACAAACCTGTAATCTGGACTACATCCACATGCACTCCATTGCTAAATGTCGCTTGGTGGCTAATGTGGTACTGGGAAGAAAGGAGTGCCTTTTAAAAGTAAACAGCACCAAAGTGAGATATAAATGAAATGGAAAGTAAATTTATTGCAGATGAAACCAAGTGAAGCCTTTTGAAAAATGTGGAGTTTTAGTCCCATATGAAAATCTGAGGTGAGAGATGCAGATTTTTATACATATTTAGATACTTCACTCATGCTGGATTCAATGGAGGTTGAACATCTGGATGCTTTTGAATACCTCACAAAACAGCAACTTCTCCCATGTGAGCTCTGCACTCCTCATGTGCTGTTAGTCTGAAGACCCTATCTGGGACAGGCACCTGTGAAGCTTGAGTTGGAGCATCACCCAAGTTAAGTGTTTTGGTTTCTTTCCTTTGCTCTATTTTCTCCAGAATGTTGGTCCCACTTTTTCCATTGAAATCAGGTTTGCTGCCAGGCTTTCAGACAAAACTATTGCTTATCCTTCAGTTGCTCTTAATCCTCCGCGTCAGGAGCAGGTAAATGACTTGGGAATCCTCGACAGAAAGGCAAATAGATACAAGACTCCAGGACCATCATACATGAATCATCTAACAAGGTCTTCAGGTCTACCCAGATGTAATTGAATCATGTGTTTTTGAGAATTCTGAATATTTATGTGAGGAAATTCTTACTATTTTTATGCAAGCTAGGTTTTCATCAAAACAACAACAACAAAAAAACTAGAAGTTATTTTTAAAAATAACTGGCATATTTTAATTTTTATCAATAAATCTCGTATCAGGGCACAGCCTATAAAAACATACATATTTTTAGCCAAACCTACAAATACCTTCCTTTTTATTTGTTATGAGTCTGTTTTGTTTTGTTACATCAGAAAATAAACTATAAACAGAGCATGGGAAGTAATAAATCTGGGTGTGTCATTAGTAAGTGCTGTTAGCAAGTTCACTTTGCGTAGTGCTATGAAATTCCTCTGGGAACATATATTTTTATATGCATGTCAAAGATCTAAAAATAGACTGCTAGAATAAGTCATAATTCTAAGAAAGAGGGAAGAGGGTTTCCGACTTACTGTATTATGTTGAAATGAAGTATTATTCTGAATGAGAATTTTTTTTTTTAAATAAAGGTCCTAAAGAATGAGCCATATTGGACTAGATATGTTGAAATCAAAGAACTGTGGGACTGATCTAGTAAAGCAATTTGTAACGTTCCTCAAATGACTTGTAATCTTTCCATTTGTTGCGTTGAATAGAGTTGAATAGAACCAAGCAGTCCTAAGGATTTTGGTTTCTGGTCTGAGTGTGCAGAAGATGATGCATCATGGGACGCGTTGGTGTCCGTTTTGGCACAGTTGTCACCTGGACGGTTATCCTTTGAAGGGTGAGGTAGGATTCAGGTTTCTAGTTTTGAATATGTGGAGGTGATGGGGATGGTTAGTACCTCCTGTGACTGCCTTTCAAAGCATTTACAGAAGTGTTTTAGTAATGCTATTTTCCCCAATCTAGAGATGGAAACAGTGAGACCGAGAAGACTGAGACTTCTTTGACCTGTTAGTCCTGGTGACAGTGAGTAGCAAAGTTGGAGCCTGGATTTAGGTCTGTCAGCACCTCCAGGTGCTCCGGCCACGGAGTGCTGTGCCATGGGCAAGGCCCCCTTCTGTTGTTACCAGCCCTGCTGAGCTGGAGGGGGATGTCCCTGGCGTGCATGCATTCAACCCCCAGGGCAGCCTGTCTGAAACCCAGCCATCGGGATGGCATTTGAGCAGGGAAACAGCGGTTCGTTTTGCTGATTTTAGTGGAAAACAGGAAACGGGCAGGGTGGTGCCTCCTGTCCATGCCAGAGTTAGGGCAAGCGGCTCTTTTATTCTCTTTTATTCTGTTGTTAAGTCTTTTGATATTTGTGCTTCCTTGAGGTGGAGCAGTGTTATGAGGTTCCACTTGGAAAGAAATGTGTGGATGGGCTGAACATGCGTGTCTGCCTGTGCTCACAGGCACACAACTCTCCCTGGAGTCAGGAGGAATGGCTCATTTTCCATATCTTTGAAAAACTGCTCTCTGTCAACTGCAGATGAATGAAAGGTGGTTTTCCAGAGAGAGTGCCTAACTTATTAACAGTGGCCTCACTGAGTAGATCAAGAGAGACTTTTTCCTTTGGTTGTCTAGTCAGAACGTGTCAGAAAGTGCCTTTGCTTCTCTCTTCAGTCCAAACAGAAATGTGCTATTTTTGCAACACCAAAAGTGAATTGAAATGCTCCTGTCACAGGAACAAGAGCTCGAGAAGTCTGAGAAAATAAGGGTATTCAACTGATTCAGTCCCTCAAACCAAAGTTCCGGAGCCACCCGTGTGTTAAAGGTGGACATGGCTCCTTACTTCCTGCAAGCTGCAGGCTTGTAAGTACAGGAAAATGCAAGCAGTGCGTGGAGGTAGGCATCCATTAGCTCATSCTCTGAAGAGCATGAGCAGATTACCTGATGGGAGATCTTTGTAGCCTTAGATATAGTGAGGATTTGTCAGATCAGAAAGGGGAAAAAAGCCACTAACCTCCCCAAGGATGGACCCTGCATTGATTCCAACGTGCTGTCCCAGGTGACACCTAATCTGTGTAAGTCTTTGCTGAGAGATTGTCTTTCTACATGTTGTAGCAGCTAATCCGCTTTGCAAAATAGTGGACTGGAACAAGTCTGTTTTCTGTTAAGAAATGGAAAGAATAGATCTGTGTGTGTGAAGGAAGGAGGGGATGCAGGCAAGTATTTACKTAATTGCCTTTCAGTTATACACAGTTATACACATCCCATCTTCATCGTGTATAAATAATATGAAGAGTTAAGCCTCGTTAGTCTTTCTCCTTCAGTTCTCCARTGACTGAGTGATGACGGCGGTGACTCCCCTCGAGCAAACACCTCTTTCCCCTGCACCTCTCAGCAGAGATTCCTCTCCTTCTCTTTCTTGTTTTGCCAAAATAAACTGCGTGTGAATTGGATGAGCCCTGAGTGCAGTTTGAAAAGAGGAGGGAGAGAAGGCCCAAAAGTAAAACCCTAATAAATGACTTTGTAAAAGAATGAGAGAATAGGCTGAGTAATAACAAGAGCAGCTTTTCAGTCTGTTCCTCAGTGTACGTTTGTGCGTGTAGTTGTACACTAAAATAATTCCAGCTGTCCATCCTTCCTTTTAATAATAGTTCATTGCTTTCGTGTTTTGGGACCGTACTTGGACAAACATTAACCAGATCAAAGCCTAATGGATAGTTACAATGGCTCTGATTCAGCAAAGCACTTATGGACAGTGTTTCATTTTAACTTCAATGGGACGGCTTCGACAAGAGAGAAGCTTTGCCTCGACCAGTATCAGGACAAATCACTTTGGGCCATTGGAGGGTGCTTGAAAATCAGAGGTAAAACTGGGTTGTGTTTAAAGAATGGTGATTGACTGTTATTTCATATAAGGTATTACTGTTGGACTAACACAATGTCTTCCTTGATCTCAGCTGCACCATTGTGCAGTTTGTCACTGGAGCGCGGGCACAAGTGGAGGRTGCAGGAGCACAGGAACCCCGATGAGATTATTAGGATGGAGGAATAGCAGGAATAGGAAAGGGCAGGAACCCAGGGACCAAGGTCTCGGCCCTCTTGTTTAGATTTATATCTAAAACTTATCGCTGATAGCAGGTGCTTACAGAAACAGCTGAAGAAATAGGAAAAGCAAAGCAGAATCCTTCATGTGGTGAAAATACTCAAGTTCTGGGACTTGGTATCTTGCGGACTTGCTGGCCTGGGCACTCGTAAAGGCCATTGTGTGTAGTAACAGTATCTGCTTTGTGCTGTAAAGACAGCAGGGATTCTTCAGTCTGAGAGGTTTTAGTCCTAAAGCTGGAATGATTTTTGAGGAGAGAGGGTTCCTCTGTTCAGCAAGACACAGGGAAAACAGGCTAAAGTGCTGAGCCCTTGCCGTTGAGTCCTCCCTGATGGTGTAGCATCTTGCAGTGCAGCTTATCCTGTCTCTTCCTGGTCTTCAAAGTGTATTAATAAAGTTGTGGCAGCTTTTAGGTTTTAAGATACATTTTTAATTTACAACCTTGGGCCCACTTGGTGTTCAACTTTGTGATTGCACRTGGTTATTTGTAGTAAATCCTTATTCTGATGACAGAAGCTACACCACAGCATAAGAGCTGCTGATTTGAGGCGAGTGTGTAGCTTAAGTAAGCATTTTCCTTGCTATATTTCCCAATTTTTATTTCTGTGTCTCAAACCCATGTCATGAGTGTCTGGGAGCTGTGCATGGGCACCCGGCTGCTACTCCGCCAGGTAGGCTTGCTCTGCACTCAGTGAAGTGGAAACTTGGCAAAAATGGAAACATTAGGGCAGAAAAGGGAGGGAAATTTAATTTCCTTTCCCCTGACATTGATGTTGTTGTAAASTCTCTCAAATGGTACCTTCTGGCTCAGAATTAAGCAGCCCCACTGACATGTCTCACTTTGTCCAGACTGGTTTTCTTGTCCAGTTAAGTAGGAGAGTCTTATACCTTTAAAGCTTCCTGGCTCCCAGGAGGAAAATGCCAAACTTGTCAGAGAAAACAAACAGTGGCTTTCCAGGCTGTGTGTGTTCCGATTAACGAATCTATTAGGCTATAAAACCTGGGACCCGCTCTCCCRGAGAAAGAGCATACATTAGGAAGCTGTTGACAGTTCCTAAGTCTGACCCCTTGCACAATCCTGGGACCTATCAGCAGCTTGGAACAAGGCAGCCAGGACCTGTTTGTTCTAGGAGTTTTTGGAGAAGTATTTGATGCTCTGTAAATGCCAGATGCGCCGTTATTTTAATCTAACGTGGGAGGCCAGAGACAGGAAAAAAGGAGGAGCTGCAGCCCAGCTGATGGTTTTCTTCCGTTAGTGTCATCAGGATGTATGTGGAGGCATGTTGCCCTGACTTCTGCAAACTAAGCAGAGCCCTGTTTTGCAGCAAGTTTCTGAGGGAGAGTTTGCTTTSGAAAATGCTGTTGCTGCAGAAGCAACTGTGGTGTTGCAGTTGGTGGCACTCTGTGCTACCATCTGAAAAGGAAGCAGTGGCCTATGCTGGGTTTCATATGTGCCCTGCTGATTTCTGAACTAATTTCTCCAGGAAATGCAAAACTGTAGTTATAACAGTGGGAGACATGCAAAAGTCCATTTGATAAGAAAAGAGGTGTTAACCCCTGAATTCTTGACATGATCCAGTGATCATGTCCAGTGAAACCAATTAAATTCTGCCCTTTATTTCCATTGCTCCTGTCATTTCTGTTGCTGCTTACTTGAGATGCAGTGTTTTCCTCTGGCACTGTGGTTAACTTTCTGCAAAACTGCAAAGTAATTCCTCACTCATCAATGTATTGCTCAGAGATGTGTGGGCCTGTTTTTTATTTTGCTTTGTTTTAATTCAAAATGTCATCTAAAATTTCCCTGAGTTTCAGTGAAGAAAAAATATGTTCTTGATATGTTCTTGGTTTGCCTGCACTGAACAGGTAAAACAGACTCAAGTGGGGAGGTTTCAAAGCAGCAGGATTTTTGTGTAGCTCGTTCACAGCTAGCTGTGCCCGTAACTACCCAAAAATCCAACCGTGCAGCTAGCCATTCTGGTAAAAYCAGTGATCTCTCCAACTCATCTTGTAAATGAGTCATCCCACTTTTTGTAATGAGTAATTAAGATAACAAATATATCTCAGTGAATAATACAGAATGTATTGACGAGTCACCAGTATGTGACCAAACATCTGCTAGACAAATTGCTGCAGTGAAAAGAACCTGGTTGTTCTCTGCCGGAGTCCAGAGGAGTTGAGGTTCTGTTTTATCCACTGCATTGGACATACTCCGTTGGTACAGGTGGGTCRTCGGGCATCATAGTTTGGGGTTTTGGAGCAGATGGTTTTTACTCTTGATACAACACACCCTGTTTAGGTCAGGCCCTGGGAGACCTCCGAGGAGAAACGCTGAAATTCAGTGTAGCGCATTTTAATTTCCTGGATGAGATCTCTTTGTCTCCCAAACATAAGACTTGCTGTGAAGCACAGCAGGCCGTTTTCTTAAAGAGCTCAGCAAAATCCTGCTGACAGTGTCACCGAGCAATGCTGATCCGACATCGCATCGGTCACGGCTCCTCGGGTTACCGTCCAGCTCTGGAGAAGAGAAGGGCCATTACTGTGGGAATGGGGGATCTCGTGCTGCAGGGACACAGTCGGGGCATTAGGAGGAAGAAAATCTATCCTATTCCCATCACTTCCTGAAGGCTATGTGTCAGAATGACGCACATGCTCTTGACCTCATTTGATGAAGGGACTGCAGAGGGAGGGAGAAAGGAATGAGATAGTCCCAAGGGACACACGATTTGACTTCACAGGGTCACAATGCTCTGAGTATTCATTCGAAGTTGTTAAAACTGAAGCAGTGAACAACAACCCTTGCTGGCTACGCACTTGTCTTTTTTTTTCCCTCTCCATTCGTGACTCAGGAGGATTCTTGTGGTTATTTTAGATACATTGTGGGTTAAGATGGGCTTTGTCATAGATTTTCTCAGCCTCATAAGTRGGAGTCCAAGAATGAGACAGGAGGATCCTTCAGGGAAACCCAAGCAGTGGTGGCATATGCTGCGGCTCAGTGTATTCTTCCAAGATGCTTCTAGTGGGATGAAGCACAAGAGAAAAGAGTTTGGAGAGTTAAAGCATTCGTTAACCCCATGTTTAGACCTGCCTAACTTTTAGACTAAATTGTGAAGGTTGCTCTCAGCGTTAGTGTTTTATCTAACCCATTTTACATTGATTCAAGAAAAGAGGGTTTACTCTTTTGAGGAGGTCGGATTTTTTTCTGGTTCCTGTTGTTACTGGGAAAAGATTCTTTGAGTGCCCCTGATAAAYGGGGATCTGATGATAAGTTCTGGACTGTAGCCTGTTAAGTTCATTACCAGAAAACCAGCAACCAGCCAGTACCAAGCAGAGTGACAGGCAGCCTGTTACAGGACCACAGATGTGTCCAGCACTGTGTCCAGGGGCACTGTCCACTGTATCACCAGGGGCAGCCAAGAGAGCTGTTTTGCAAGCAGGAATATTCAATGTAGACATCCAATGTCTATACTGCAAGCAGGAATATTCAATGTAGACATGCAATGAATATGCATTTGGTTTCCCGGGGAGAGGAGGGCATGTTGAACGTTACCATCTTCTTGCTTTCCAGTGTAGTAAATAAACACAGGGCTATGTCAGTAGTGAAGAAACCAAATGCAATCAGTACTGACCAAACCTGAGTCACTTGTCAGCCAAAATTTTATTCTTTTCTTTTTTTCCCCGAGGAAATACAGATTTGGGTCAAGTGAAATATCTCATAAATAGGTGCCGAAATACTTTGGTTAAAACAAAAACAGCCTGCCCTGCCCCAAGTTTTTGAAAATAGTCAAAACACTTTCACATAGATGCACTGGGAGGAAAAATAGTAGTAGTTTGGTATTTTTGTTTGAAACAAGAAATAATTCAGAAACTAACATCACAATTTGACATTAGGAAAAGAAAAGCTTTAAAAATATTTAGCTGTTTTGTTTTGGGCCCAAAGTAGCTGTTTCTTTTTCTCAATTCACTGTTTATTTTGGGTTGAAGCCCGACTAATCTCTCCCCTTTCAGTTTTCTATAATGCAAGGAAAATGCAAAATCAGTTCTGTATGCAGCTCAAGTTCTAACTTCTGTCTAAACCATCCGTCATGTTATCAGGCACATCACAGACTAATGTTTTATTTTATTCTTCAAATGTGGTGCAGTGTTTCAACTCTCTGATGCCTTGTGAATAAGAGTTGCACAAAGAAGGAAAAAAGTAATGAAATCACTGAGATCGATCTTGGATTCGTTTTGCAGAGCTGATGAGTGATTCTCAATGGGGAGCTTGGTTGAGTGGAGGTGTTAACCTTGATCTTGGTGCCAAAGCCCTCATCCATTTGAGAAGTGAGCCTGGCAATACATGATTAGCTTTAATCCTGGAAGGATGTTTTAGACTGGACCCTTGCTCCTAATAATAAACTTCATGGAGGGAAGAAAATGGACCACTGGTTTCCAAAAGAGAGGATTCTTCCCTCCCCACTTTAAACAAATCAAATTAAAATTCAGGAGTGTCACGTAATATACCACCTCCTGCAACCTCATGCAGCCTTAACCTTCGATACATCCTCTGTTTTTCTTAATTTCTGCTTCTGTCCTCACAGTTCTCCCTGTCTCCCCGTGGCCTGTGGGAGAAGAGGGCCCTGGGATCTTTGTCTGCTGGAGTAGCATAAGGCGAGACTGACTGTGATGGGGTTTTATGGGGCTACKGTTTCACCATGTAGTATTTTATTATAACTTTTAGGTTAATTCATCAGAATTATCTCCCATTACCCCATGGGTATATATGTATCACCTGGATGCACAAGGTGGTGGTGTGGGTGGTGTGCACAGGAGTGGATAGCGTCAAGACACTGGGCTTAGTTGAGAAGGGCCAGTTTTGGCACATGGTTGTGTTAACGCTTTGCTGCTTGTTCTCTGTGACTTGGGTCTCCCTGTGCCCCTTGCTTGTTTGGACCATTCCCACCAGAAGCCCTTTGAGAAGGGGCTGCTGGCACACAGGGCCCAGCCCAGCAGCTCTGCAGTTTCAGCGGGTGCCTCTAGGTGCTACCCCAATGCAAACAATAATCAATCAATGCCCAGCACCTCCCGGTGCTGGCTGAAACTAAACRCAATAAAAAAGAGCTCCCTGGGGGCCAAACTACGAGGCTGTGTAAACAATTTCCAAGTGACAGTGGTAGAAACTCCATCCTTGGAGACATCTAAAACCCATGGCAGGAAGCAGCAGCAGTAGTCAGTRAGCTGGGAGTAACTGGGTGCTGGCAGAGGGACCAAACAGGACTTCATTATTCTGGACTGTCCTTCCAGAGGGTGTCACTATGACCAGAATGACCTACAGGGCTTGCAGTRTCTGACTGCTGTGACCCCCACTGGTTAGTTGGTTTTGTTTCTCACAAGCACAGAAAAAGGGGAGAAAAACATAAAAGCAAAATTTTATGTGAAACTCCTCCAGTCAAAGTGAAACACTTATTTTTAACCATGGAGAAGATGGTTGATTTATTCTTTCTTAGTTTTAGGCTTGCACTTTGGGCAAAACTTTAACACCTCTGCTCAGTTTGTTTACTTCAGTGAAGWGCTGTGTAAAAGAAATATCATTTAGAGAAATATCAGTAACTAATTACAGGGTGATAGTTGCATTAAGTCAGAAATGAAGGATAAAGGCCCAGGGAAGAGCAACAGCTGAGTGCAGAGCGCAATGGATGGAGAAGGGGGCAGGAGAGGTTCTGCAGAACTTGTATGTAAAATGCAGTTTTACTTCAGCTCTTGTTTATGTGGATTTTGGTTTTCTTTTATTTTTTTCTTCTCTTTTCTTTTTCCCTTGGGTTCCTCCATTCAGCAGAATATATGTTTCCCAGGTAGGTGAGCCCAGSCTGGAACAGAGCAATCCCTATTGTATAAGGCAGGATCATTTGATATATTCAATACACTTGAGCCTGGTGGGCAAGAACATAATGAAATACCTCAGAAGCAGCTCCATCCTGGATGAAAGCAGTGGCTCCTTCCTTYGGAGAAGGTGCTAATTCCAACATCGGCATTTTTTTCCAGCTAGCCCTGCAGGTGGCACAGCAAGCCTTGTGTTTCTGAGCAATGTTCCCAGTCACTGTCTTCCCTTCCTATCATTTTACAGTGCAAAAGCAGTTGTGGGGGAAGAAAAGACTAGCAGGACATGCTAAGATTATTCCTAGGATATGCTACCAAAGCACCGTGACTTTTCTTAGGTGGTTCCCAAGGCTTTGCTTCAGACAGGTTCACAGCAAACAGGTTATCTTCTGCTCACAGTGTCAAGATATCCTGGACTTCTTGGCATTGTTCCCAAGCTAACACTGGGAGAGAGTGCTCTGCCAAGCTCCTAAAAATCAAGATAAGTTTTAGAAGTCTGTTAGCTGCACACTCCCTGTGCTCCCTTCTCCCCTAACAGTAGGTCCTGTTATCACAGGATCTCWGGAGGCCATTCGAGTTGAACGGAGTGGGTTCAGGATTGTGGAAATGGGATTCAGCGAGGGCCCATAGCCTGCATGGCTGGTGGGAATTCCTGCTCATTAGTCCTTGCTGCTCTTCATGGCCTCGGGCAAGTCACTTAACTTCTCCATCTCTGGCTCACTTTCCTGGCCTATAAAATAAGATAACTATTACTATCACATAGCGACCCGACAGGTTTTTCTTCACTAGTAATAATTAACATTTGTAAAATATTTTGTGCTCGTGTTTATTTTTTATTATAGTACTTTAGGTCTGTTAKACTGCTGATATTGTTGCTGTTACAGATTTGAGCTCCTGTGTGAAATTATATYGGAAATTAAGCCATTTTTTTCTAATGAGATATAAAACAGCTTGTGGTTGGTGTGGTTAAGCGGAGTTTCAAGTTCCTTTGCAGCATGACAGCAGTGTGAAGTAGCTGAAGCCTCCCCATGAATCTCACCCCTGTATCTGTGACAAATATCTGTATCTGTGACAAAATGAACTTTGTGTACAAAAATTCATGATCTGATCTTAAGTCTAATGGAAATGTTAGGTTTTCTTTGAATTATTGAATAAGTAGATTGGGAAGTTCAAGAATTCCTTTTCGTAACCTGGAGGAGTAAAGTRCACATCTGGAGTACTGTTGGTCTTCATACAGGCTTCTTAGCTGGCATATTCCTTGGTCCTGCAGCACAGGTTAGAGCTGAAATCGTGGCTTCTGTGTTTGTGAAAACATCTATAAAGTTAATCTCTCTTTTCATTTCTTATATTTGTTTTTACTACAATAATTGACTCAAGTGAGAGTTGACTAGAAATAACAAATATTTTTCCTCTCCGTGCAAGGGGAAAGAAGTAGCATTGAGAGCCAGCTTGGAGGACCAGATTGCTGGCTTTTTATTTGTTTCTGTGTTATTATTGTTTTGCTTTTTTAGGGATGCTATGGTTGCTCATTATGAGAGCTCCAGTACCTTAGTTTGTCCCTAGAATACTTTCATTTAATTCTTGCCTCTCTTCCATCCTTTTGGTTCTACTTSTTCATTTTCTCTTCCCTTCCTGTGCTTTTCAACTGTGGTCATGTTTACTTTGACAGWTGTTTTGATGAGTGGAGGCTACATTTTCAACTTTGTTTACAACATATAAGGCATGCTAATTAGAATGTACAACTGTGCTGAATCATATTGAAGGTCCATCCAGACCTRTCTCAAAAAAACAAGCTTATGTAGGCGCATAAGAATAATAGAAATGTAGAGTGATATTTCCTACAAATACTCYAGCAGTCTTCAGTGAACTACATATTTCCTGAGACAAAGGTGGGATCTTTGCATTTAATGGCCCTCAGTGGATTATTTTATTTATTTTTTTCTGAGAATTGATCTCATCACTTGAATCCATGTAAACTTCTGGCATCTGTCACATCCTGTGGCATTGAGTTTCCTGGTGTAACAATGGTTGGTGCAAAGAACCTGACATCTGCTACTTCCATTTGATGCCCCTGAAGCTGTTGCATTATGGAAAACAAAGATTATTTCTAGGACCTCTCTCACAGATGATTAGTTATTTCTTTTCTAGAGATGATTAGTTATTTCTTTTCTAGGGATAAGAAGAGATAAACATTAGGCATGAGGTGGCAGGTAGCCAGGTAAGGAAGGCAAAGAAAGTGAGGATGAGGAGTCCTTTTTTGGATACTGCCTTTGATTCTAGACAATGGTAGAAGAACAAGCGATTAGGATATTTTGCAGTAACTGAACTGGTTTGGCATCCTCTCACAATGTACGATGACCAGGGAAGTGTCCTAAATCAGATTACTTTCAACATTTTCAGACTGCAATATGTTGATTGATTGTTGTTRATCTGTCCTTAAGATTTTGATTGATGGAAACTGTGAGGCAGGACCAGGAAACATTATTTGATATTTGTATATATACAGTGTTTGCATATGTAAAGGGCTTCTTCCTTTTTTTTCTGGGCATATGCTGCAACTTTTTTTGGAAGGAAAACCTGGATGGAATGAACTTTGGTTTTGACCCAATATGGCTCTTACTGTGGAAGATAGGGATATTTTCATCCTTTTTCAGCCAAGGGAGGCTTTTCCTCATGGCACCTATAGAGAGAGGCGAGTTCTAGAAGACTATCAGGAAAGGAGAAAGGCTTTTGGTTTTCATCAGAAATGTAATGTCCATCTGTGTGGAGTGGGTTAGTGGGATGGGAAGGTGGTGTCCCTTCAAGTAGCACCTAAAGGATGATCACCTGATGAAGTAAGAAGAARAGCTTAAAATAAGCAGAATCAAATGCAAAGAGGAAGAAAATCAAAAGCAACTCCCTTGAACATGCCAAAGAAATTGTAGACAAAGTTCCAGCCTTGATTAAGGAAAGCAGAAGACTTTTTTATTTTGTTAACTCATCTTCTACCCCCTTTCCTGCCCTTTGCTCCCCTGGAGAGAAGTCTGGATGTAACACTGTTGTGAGGACTAGGCCTGTGATTAAGTTCTGTTTTTCAAAGGTGATCTCAGCATGATTAAAACCAGGTGGCCYCCATGACGTGCAGCAAGGGAGCCAGATGTGCTCTGCAACTGGATTGCCATTTCCTAGCCCAGCTGCAAACAGTTGATTGTCCACTCACTCTGGATATTACAGCCGTGACCTTCTCTCTTCCTTACCTCCCCCATCTCCTGTCTGCTTCCCCCAGTGACATTTGAGAGGAGAGAGGTCCCTTTAGACTTGTTTGTCACTGTTACAACCATCCCTTTCTCCCTTCACCTCCCTACTCCCAGCCTTGGTTCCGCACTTCCATTACTCGCAGATGTTAGAGGGTAGGAGCTGACAGCACTGGCTTTTACCTCTCTCTTTCCTTTATTTGCATTTTTTCCCCTCTCCATGTTCTGGCGTGTGTGCACTGACCCCAAAGCACTCCCAAGTCAACTGGCTGCGTCTGAATCCACTTAAAGGTGAAGGGATAAAGCAATTTTCTTCAAAATGTGGCATAAACTGTTTAGTTTTTGCTGTCTCTAAAGGCCTGTAATGAGAGGGTGGCCCTGTCCTAGAACAAGCCCTGTCTCACCCTGATCTATAAAATTTGGAATAGGTTAATCTTTTCCCACAGCACTGGCCTGTCAGCCCTTTTTTTCCTGAATTAGGGCTCTAATGCAGGGATGGTGTCAATAATTGCTTAGTAAGCCATGCTTAAAAAAAGAGTCACAATCAATCGTCCCAACATTAGGATGTCATAATGCATCAATCTTGCATTAGGAAGTTGTAATCCATCACTTTGACATCAGCAGAGACAGCGGATGGTGGTAGCTCTGTTCAGGCCTAGGGGAAGATGGAAGGGTTCTGTAGGGTTTGCATCAACTTTGGGCTTGGCTTCAAAGGGTTTGTCGCCCACTGTGCTTTTAAAGCTGTTACTGAATTCAGCTGTCTGGAAAGAGAGAGGCTGGGGATACTAGTTGGAGTTTCAGAGTTCTCTCTGGAAATGCCTCTCTACCAGTTTGTACATCACCCCTTGCGTTTTAAGACTCTCCCTTGCTTTACCTGTGTCTGAGCCACAGCCCCTTCATATAATGCGTTCTGTACATTTTAAACCTGCAAAGCTGCATCTTTTCTGGTTCATGATTGTCCTATTTGGAGCAGAGACATTCAGTTGTGTTAAATGTTCGGGGAACAGCATAGTGGGGAGTGAGCCTGAGGATGGCAGTTGTTACTCGGATAGAGGACGGAGCTCAGCTCCCTGCAGGTGAGGCCCAAGATCATACATCGTGTATTTACAGGCCTTGGTTTTTAAAATGTACAGTAGGGCTGGTGTGTTACGTGAGTTGTCTCAGTGCAGACTAACAGTCTGCTTTAACATTTGCAGTCTCTGCGCCTATCCACGCATCGTTGGTGAACTAATTAATGTTTCAGTCTTACAAGTTTTGAATCCTAAAAACAGCCTTCAGTTGGAGTACTGGGGGAAAAAAAAAAAGGAACGAAGTTGCTACATGGATGGAACAGATCCTATCCAGAGGCTCTTGCAAGGGCAGCTTCAGGAGCTGGCAACGGGCTCGTTTAACATCCCTCTGATGCACTTTTGGAAAAGTGTGCTGCTACCTGACAGGCCTGGGCACGCATTCTGTGTCTTGGCAATGGATGTGACCAGATTTCCAGTAATTTGCAAAGGTCTGATTTTGAGTTGAGTATGCTAGAAGATGGTGAAAATACAAAAGAAAGTGAACTACTTCTCCAGAACAGAGAAGGAGAGAGGAGTCGAATTGGAGATGAATTCCTCAAAAGCAGTAGTTGCATTAGAGATGTGCTGTCATCTCTTTTTGGTGGCGAGGAAAGAGAAGCCGTTAGGCTGGAAGTGTGAATGTAGTAACTAAGAGGCCAGAGGACAGACTGGAGGAGGATCCTCTCTTGAGGCAATGAAACAGATGGAAAAGTTGTAAGGAATGACTGGTAGAATGAATAGGGTTGCCAGCCGGTCTATCTGTTATAGCTGCAGAGGCTGGTAATCAGTATAAAATCCAAGGTGGTGGAAAGCTCTAGCAGAGTCAGCAGTCACTGAAGGCATCTGTTTTGCTCTAGAGAGAACTGGCAGATAAAGATAAGCACAAAGTGTTGGTTTTCCAGGTGTATTTCTCCTTTATCCAGAAAGATGTTTTACTTTCTTCTTCTGGTATCAGCTCTGTTTCCTGCCGAGCTCCTGCCTACTCCTCACCCCGTGCTTTCATAAATCCCTTCCTATAATCAGTTTGAGAAGAGTTCATCCTACCAGTAATGTTCTTCCCAAACCCCTTCTGTCCTGCTGCAACAACTCATTCCTGCTGTAGCTTTTCTTAATAATTTATTAATGTCTGGATTTTACAAAGATTTTATCTTCATCTAGACCTGTCTACAAAAAAGTCTATTTGGAGGCAAAACTATTCAGTTTTAGGGTGTCTGCACAATAACTTATCTCCGATTCTTGCTCTTTGAGAACAGTATTGTAGATGGTTACCTGTTAGCTCTCAACTCAATTTTTTCAAAGCTGCCCTAAACTACTTGAAGTCAGTGTCCAAACCCACTTGAAAAATTGAAAATCCTTTTCTCTGAAATTGAAATCCCATTGAAATGTGGTAGAGATTAGCAGAATGATTTAAGAGTAATCTGTTGTTCATTCTGTTACTTTACAAGTGATTACCTTGTTTTATTGTTCTGCATTGATTGAAAAATCTGTCACCATGGCTGAAGATGTCACTGTAGTTATCTAAAATTGTTAATAACCACTAATCAGTTCCTCCCTTGGAGTTTATTGCTGTATAAAGGATCTGTTGCTGGAAAGATTGGTAGATGGGGTCATTGCTTGTCCCTCACATGCCATCATATTTCATATATCCTTTCTGCCTAAGAGAAGCTATCGAGAGAAACACAGCCACAGTGGGCACTTGTTTCAGAGATAGGTCTTCAGCTCAAAGGATGAGGCCTAGAGATTTAAGATTAGTCTCCATTTTGGGATTAAAGAATTGGGGCAGACTGGAGCCACACACAAGCCCTGGCCCCCTACAATCTCATTGTGCAACTTCAGAGTGAGACCACGTGGCGATTGCTTGAATTGTATCTGCTGTCACGAGGACACGGTGCTAGAGTGACCTTCACAGTTGATCTGGTTCTAATTATAATCCAAGTAGTTTTAAACATTCATTGAAATGTCGTCTTAATTGCAACCTAATTTCTTCAATTGTAGCCCATTCATCAGCTGTTAATCATTTTTTAATTGTGTGGAAAGTTTGAAGGGTTGGTAACAAGCCGTTTGTTAGCTAGAGGTCATGAAAAGGGTTATAAAAATTGCCTGGCTAATTTTAAATAATAAATTAACAAACGAGTATACTCCCAAATTTTAAGGTACTTCAATATTTATTCAAAACATATTAGCATTACAAGTCAAGGAAGGTCCATTTTAATTCTGATAGAAATGTGGATATTGAATGTCTATTGGAAGCTGAACACTCTTGCCTGTGCTTCTCAGGAAAATACTGGATGACAAAATGGAGTTTTTTAATGACTGCTTAATTTGGAATTGGATGAAAATTATTAATGAGATTTCAATTATGATCTTTTAAAGACACGCACATTATGGGAAAGAAGAAAGGAAATTGGTGTTTTTTTCAAGATTGTTTTTCAAGACAAGTAAAATCTTCTGACTGTTTCTAATGAGACCAGCTGTGAGCAGAAGTCACTAGCTAAAAAAAGAAAGGATGGGAAGTTGAAAAATAGCAGTGCTTAGGATCACATTTGTCTCTTCTGCTCCTGATCTTGTATTTAAGTTTGGTATTTGACTTTGTCCTGTATTGTAGGGGGTACCATGTTTTTCAATTAAGACTTCTTAAAGCAGTGAATCTGATCACTAAAAGCTGTTAAGGTTTTTCTCTTATAGAGAATCTTGATATTGGTTGGATGGGATTTAAGGCAGTATAGAGTCTAAGTGTTTCAATATCAACTCCTCCTCTTTGGTTATAAGGTCATGGTGTCGGTTTAAGCACTGAGAGTCAGGGAAAATCCCTGTCATGTTGCAAGAAATTGTACAGGAGCAGCAGCAGCAGACATCGCGTGTCCCAGCTGCACTGAAATRTTTCCAAGAGGGTCAAGCTGCTCACTGTGATGGGAGCAGCGAACAAAGTACCTCGACATCTTCCCCTCTCTGAAACAATATAGAAACATCTCTAGATCCCATAGTATTTTCCTAGAAGAGGCATTATAGCAGAGAAAGACAAGACTGTACAAGTAGAAGTCTTTGCTGAAAATTTTATCTTGTAAAAGGAGAGGGAATGCTTGTTCTACTTCCTCTCCCCCAAATTTCCATTCCCAAAATCTGGACAATTTTGCTTCCCCAGAGAGGAAGGTTTCCATTTGTTCCTTCTGTCTTTGCCTAGTTTTTGTCTTTTTTCCCTAATGAGAAAGATCTCCTCTTTCTTGTTTGCTTATGTCTGTGTACTACAGCTGCATGCAAGATGTCTGCCACATGATTTATACTGAGTTTGGGGAAAGATATGTATCGGAAGGTCCCTCCACTTAGCCATAATTTAGTGCCATTTCTCGAATTCCCCAGAAAGTCAACTTCCATGAGCTCCCACTCCTGAAAATAAATGTGTCATCTTCAGAGTAGATTCCAATCAACATATGGGCAGAAGTGAAGAGAGTGATTGGAAAGTGAAAGTGACTATTTGCCATATGTCAAGAAAATATTTTGGATATATCGTCTTTCCTTAGGGGATGTGAAGGGAGCTACAGGCAGAGCTCACGTATGGAGCACTCTCATCAGAAGGAGTAGATGATTATCAAAGGAGAAAAAAAGTTTAGACAATRACCAAGATGGAGCAGCACAAACATATTTTGTTCTGTGGAGACTTTATAACCCCAGTGAACTACAATCTTATCCTTCCTTTCCCATTCTTCCCTCTCCCCACATTCTCCCATGGTGCAGTAAAGAGGCATTCCTTCTCCCTAGGGAGGGAAGAAGGGGAAAACAAAACGAAGAAGGGTCAGTTCGCATCACCCTCGTAGCACCCACCAGCCCAGCAGTGGAATTAGCTGCCATCAATTCCTACTTCCTGACAGCCAAAAGGCAAAATCCAATGTGAACTGGATCCAGCKAAAAGATTAACAATCTCACACCCAAGAAGTGAATCTTATATCATTGTTTGGAGTATATTTTATGACTTGCGTAATATTTCCCAGCCTGAAATACTTCTTCCTCTTTTTCCTCCGGTCTTAAAAGCTGCAGCAAAAGAGAGAATTCACASTGAAGTGGTATCATCTTACCTGTCCCTGCAGCCCTCCCTCCTTTCTCTCCAGAAAAAGGGATTTCTGCTGTGCTTTTGTGGCAGCGCAATGAACTCGCAGGTTAGGAAARGCTATAGGAATTCAGGATTAATGATAGTATAGAAATATAGTGCCAGTTTAGTTTTTGACTTTGCTCTTCCTGTTCCCTTCAGCACTCCTGTTGCTGACACTCTGTTGTGTCCAAAGGACGGAACTCTTCCCTGTGGCTCTTCTTGTCACTCTCTTTCCATGTCCACTTAAGTGAAACCATTCAAATATCCTCCTTGGGCCCCAGGTAAATATCATCCAGGTCATCTTTCCAGTTCCATTTCTGCAAAGACACAGGCACTTCAGAGAGGAACTCTACCYTCCACTCCCGACAGTAGTCTGGCACCAAGATCTCTGCACGACTGCTAATAACTGTAAGAAAGAAAATACAGCATATCTTCTTCTTTTTTACTYTTTTTTTATCCCAAAATGTCTGACTCTGCCTCCCGGGTCTGCCTTTGGTGTCGTGTTTAAGTTTGAGGGTTCCCACTTCCCAGTCCTCTCCTTTGTTGCTTGTACAAAGCCTGCCAAGAAGAGCTGGGTTTGTAGATTCAAAATTGAGCCCTCCAAGCAGAGTCCTGAAAGCTTCAGGTGAGATATTACTTCTTCCACCCACTATCACCCACTATTTCTGGTTGCAGATTCAAGTTTGGCTGGGCAAGCAAGAAAGAAGAATGGTATTAAAATACTGACCTTATTATGACTGCAGTGCTTAAAAAAAAAAGTGTGAAAAGATMATAAAAGCAAGAAAGGATGAGTGATTCCAGATCAGATCACAGTGAGAATTAATTTCCTAGAATTGCTAAATTATTGTCATCAGTAGCCAACATCTGTAACAGACAAAAGACATCCATAGAGATCAACCCATTAGGGAAAAGTGTTCTGATCTGAGAAACCCTTTTTAGAAGAACTTCATTGAAACATGAAGGTTAATTGTCAGTAGTGAATTGGTTTGGGGTCTGTCTGTTTAAAAAAAAATGCCATCACTCTCCCAGGATTAGCTATCAAATGCCCTTTGGCTCTGTGCTTCGGGTGTATGATTATTTAAGATACTAGGCATTTAGTAGGGTGTTTGTGCATGTTGTGGCGCACAGTAACTTTTGGATAACTGTGTATGAAAAGTAGTAATTGTTAGGGGAAACATTGTCAAATTGTCTTAGTGTGCAAAGATATACTGTGACCTGATGGCTCCCTACAAATGGAGAATGCTGTGAAATATTGCATCCTGGCTACATTTTCTTTTTCCTCCAGGAATCTCCATGCTTCTTTAGACAGTGGTGCAGCTTGTAGGATAAACTCTTGCTTTCAGACGCAGTAAATGCTAAACAGACTAACTGGTGATCCAGCCTGTTTCTCCCCAGAGCCCTTCTAGGGGAAATACTCTATGAATGACTTTAGCAGAACCTCTTGAAGAGCCATGAAATACACAGCGATGAGATCACAAGGACTCCATTTAATAGGATTTCTTTTTTGGGGTCCCAAGGGTAATGTCATGCCAATAATTCACCGCTGCAGCTCCCTTTCTGTTCCTTAGCAGCGCTAAAGAACCCCAAACAGCTTCCTTCTAAAAAAAATGTGCCTGTCCTTCAAGGGCCTGATCCTAAATACACAGAATTCAGTAAACACTTAATTGAGCAGTCTTTATACAGATGTGATATCAAAATTTGAAATCAGTAGGTTCCAGATTTATCTTTGATTCATATTTTAGCRGTGTCAGTTAGCAAATAGAAATCAAACAAGTGGAAAAAATAGTTATTGGCAAAGAAAATTGTATTTTGAAGGAGGGATTGGGTCCARGTCAGGGCATATTATATTCAAATGGTGAATGGGTATAATAGAGTCCTTGTCCAAAAATAAAAATAATTTCCTGGACCCCTTCAGCTTTCTTTTCTAAAAAAGAGAAATCTAGGAGGAGGAGAAGCTTTGTGACCAGACCTTGCTGATCATTTGGAGATGATGTGAATGAAGAAGGGAAATGTTTTCCCAGTTCCAGACCTGAGATAGGTCCTGTCCTGAGAAGTTGATGCTTGGAGCATCTCAGCTGGATTCCACAGCTGAGAAGAGCAGTGCTGGAATTGTTTGAGACATAAATGCCAAGGTCTTGTCCTATGCCATCGATACGAATAAGGCACTGTTGCTCTGAAGTGTTTGAATCACAGTAAAATGAGAGTATGATCTTTCCCAGAGGATCTTGCAGCATATCTGCATTGTAGATGGATTTACTAGCAGGTCTTCCTTTCTCCTATTTGAATTGCAAAATTTGATGCAAGCGTTGCTGTCAATTGGGGAAAAGTGAGGTGGAGTGCTTTTTTGACACAATTCTGCTTTTTCTACCAAGCAGAAATTGGGAAATCCAAAGTGCAGTGTGTTTCTTGCAGCATTTTGGATATCACCAGAAGATGATTGCCTTTAGAAGGATCKTGACTCATAAGTTTTGGTGACCAAAATGTAAGTAAAAGCGGGGTTTAAGGTTTTAGACCCTATAAGTGTGGAGCTTGACACTGGCTGTGGATGATGTCTTTCGTTTGGATTAGGCATTAGATATTGGTTCCTCARTTTTCTTCATGTGCATAAACATGAAATTTCATCAAAGTATATGGATACTGAGAGGGTTGATGGTACATGTCTCCAACTAATCTTGAGAGAAACATCCTAATAAAAATAGTGCTTATAAWGAGAAGGAGCAGTTTGTGTCGGTGRGCTTTTAGGGAACCAGCACAATCTTGACTGCTGTTGTGATGGACTGAACCCAGAGAAATACTGTGGGKTTTTGTTTGTTTTGTCTTCTGTGGAACACCCTGAATATTTTTTCAAAGAAAATTTCTGGGGGATCTTTYGTAAGCATTTTGAGCTCTACTTTTCTCATTTTGACATTAAGCTGCTTCAGATTCTCTGATGTTCAGTCCCAGTCCTGGATTTTTTTTTTTGTTGGGTTAAAACCTGCTATTTGTTTCTAACCACTGCGTTTGGCAGAATTATCTCTGGGGCAGTTCAGGCTTCTCCTGTGCAGGGAAGCAAGGGAGCTCTCAACCAGGTAACATGTGGCACCTTTGCACAAGAGTTTCTTTACTGCTAAGGCAAAAATGCTTGGAGATTGCTGAGAGCATTGGTTCAAATATGTATTTTTCAGTTTAAAGGGTTCCCAGAAACATTCCTTCCTGCCAGACCACTGTCAGTGCTGCCACCTCTGAATATTCTGGAATACAAATAGAGAGACAATTGAGAGTARCTAGTGATTCTTGCTGGAAAACAGTTATTTAAAAATTATTTTTAAAATAAAATAACCCTGCCTCCTTGTGGCACATGAGCTGTGGCTTCAGATGTCTTAGAGAATCCTGCTCGCTTCACTTTTTTTGTTAATAATAAAAAAGAAACTTGTCCTTCTTCTTGATACCTTTATCATATTCTTGTTGAAACATGTGGGGTTTTTTTTTCTTTAAAAAAGACCAACACACGCGCACAGCGCAGCAGTGAAAGCTCTAACTTAACGCCTCGTGTTCTTCTCGGATTTCCAAAGCGCTGAGGCCTGGCGAATATGTTTCCAATATCCTCTCCCCGCTCTGTGTTAGTGTTTTACTCTGCTTCATGCTGTGGAGGTCTTGACCCCACGGGCCCCGGGGGATGGCAGCGGGAAGGGGGGTCAGGCTGCGGCCGGTGCGAGGAGCCGCCTTCCCTCCGCTCGTCTAATACATTTAACCTGGAAGAGGCTGGTGCCGGCCAGAGATTAGATTACCCATGTTGGCATGTTTGGCCTAACAAATGGCAAATGGATGACGTGCCAGGCAACAGCTAATCGCTGCTGACACAGATCCATTGCGAGGCCTTTTAGAGGAGGGGATAGTTCATGGCCGCAACGAGGTTTCGTCCCGCCGGCTGCAAAGTGAGTTGAAGAGTTGAGAAGGCCACCAGGATACCTGTCTCTTTGCATCTGGAGTCTCACAAGCCCCGTGTTGTTTCTTAAAGGTCTTGCTGGCCCTCACAGAGGACGATCTAAATGTCCCGGCCTCCTCCAGGCGATAGGTCGTGAGAGCCTGAGCTGCTGTCGTTGCAGAGCCGGCGCGGTGCGTGCGGGCCTGTGCGTCTCCCTGTCCCCACCTGCGTCTGCACGGGTGCTGCTTTATAGACAAAAAGGAGGGGAATGTCTTGTGCAGTGGTGCTGCAAGGGAAAGCAGGGGCACCCGGCCTTGCTGAGAACCGTCTCCCTAAATGCCTTGCTGAGGGCATGGGCTGAAAAGTGGTTTTGTGGCTCCTCTGCTGAATCTCCAAGTAGGCAATAGAGGCTCAGGATGAGCGACTGTCATGGGCAGAGCAAGGCCCAACTAGAGGTCAGTTCGTGTTCGTCCACCTTCAGTTCGTCCAGTGTCGGAAAGTGGAACTTACGTTCTGAATACGTGCAGCTCTGGGTCAGTGAAGTGTTAAGCTGTTCTTTTTCTGGGTGCACTGCTCTTTTGAGCTCTGGTCGCTACTTTTTTTTTTGCTACTTTTTGCTAATTTGGGAGGTGAGGACTGGTAGGATTTGCTAAGACCTTGGCAAAGACTATGGAGGCAGCTAAAGTCATTCCTTTGACTTTATCAAGTCCTTGTCATTGCTCTTAATACTTCAGCATTTTGGGATGTTCTTGACACTATTCTACTAAGTCTTGCCATTGTTCAGTAAAAAGACTTCACCATTATTGAAAGCAGTGCATGTTATGTCCTGTTTTGTCCCTGGTGCAGCTTGAATTTGGTAAGTCCCTGTGTAAAATGGTCTGAGCAAGCAGCAGAGCCTGGTGCCCTGTTCTGTGAACTCCTTGGCCAGGTTCTTTCCAGCTCTTTTTTTATTTCCACAATAATATTTTCCCCCAAAGCTTTTCACTTGTCCTTTGTTGCATTCACTTTGAGTCAGTCTCTGAGCTTGCTTGTCATTCCCTACCTTCTCCCCTGGAGGAGAGTACACGCTAGGCCTGTGCTATTGTGGGTCCCAAGGTGAGCTAAGAATGACTGGCATGGGGGGAAGATATGTTGTCATGGCCTCTGTTAGAAAGGGGGAATCTAGGTATCTTTAGAGCTCACAAGCAGAAAACTAATGTATTATGATTAAGAAACTGTTAAGATTAGCTTGAATACGCAGTTTATTTTTGCTTTGTTCCCCCCCACACCATGTACTTCACTGTAGTCAATTTTAAGCCATAATGACTGTGAGGTTTATTTTGTTTTCATTTTGTTCATTTGTTTTTTAATGGAGCGTGGACATTATATACATATATACACACCCATCAGGTCTTTTACCTTCTTTTTTACATGGACCAGCAAGAGTGTAATCAACATGAAACTTGCAGAGTTGTCTAGTAGTGAAGATGATCAGTCACAAGGTCTGGTTGCACTTCTAGCTGCTTTCCTCTGCAGCCTTAATCAGGCCAGTTGTCTCTTAGCTTTTCAGTTCTTCAGAGCTCAAATTAGATTCAAATGTCTCACTGAATAAGTAAGCTTTGAAGGCCAACTAAGGCAGCAGTGGGGAGGAGCAGCATCACTCCAAACCACTCCCATGTCTCAAGGTCCAGAGAAGGAGGTTGTGGTGAGGCCCAAGCTGTGTGCTTGCAGTGGTAAGATCAGTCTGTTGAGAACCCTCCATGCAGAATCAAAGAGCATTTAAATGAAATGTCTGTCTGTTACTAAGTCCATAGACTGTATTTTGCACAAGGGAAACAGGACCAAGCAAGATGTAGGAGTAGCAGATGATGGAAGGGCAGAATACTTGAGCCAAGTGGGAAGTGCACAATGCTGAAGCCTGACCTCTAGTGCCCAGGCAGAGATCCTACTAAGAGCATGTGCTCTGTTTGCACCATTGTGCTGATGGTGTTAGACCCGTAGCCTCCCGTTCTGCTTTCCTGTTGGTACGTCTAGCTCGGGCGTTTGACGGCAGAATATCACTCCGGTGCCTTTCTTAAGAAGGCATCTGAACAATTGTATGTGACACTGCTGACAGCCTGGGCGGCTGCCAGTCAACTTTATCTTCAGTGTCTGATTTCAGCTATGGGTTTTGKTTTTTTTTTTTTCTGTTGCAAATCAATCTTGTGCATGCAGATGCTTCAGATCTCCGTCAGCGTTGTCAGGTTCAGATACTATAGTCTCATCAGGCTCCACTATATCATGTATAATTGTTGCTTAGTCCAGAATTCAACTTGCCTAATTTTAGACATCTAACTATTGTCAAGTCAAAGTGAATTGTTTGTATCTCCAATATAATCAGTGAAGAAAAATAGACTAGTCTCTAGGGAGTATTCATCCTATCTCAAAATGTAAGTTATAGAAGGAAAAGCTGATACAGAAGGAGTACTCTTTTGAGCGTGCCTGTTTTGTCTTTTGCAGATAAAGGAAATAGTTCAGAACTAGTTCAGAACTGGAAAATTATTAGACACCTGAAATGTAACTAAAAGTCCCTGTTATGGAAGCTTTCCTGCTATGGAAACTGAAGACTGAATACTCATGAGAACAAGAAGTAAGGTCTTGCTATCAACACTGTGCTGTCAAATCTGCTGCATGCTATATGGAAATGGCTAGTGCTGTTTCAAGCGGCAGTTCTTTCTTGGCCCATCTTTCCAGATTTTGGGCAGTTGCTTATTATCAGGCAGGGCAATGCTTCACCTTGCCTGTGTGCCTGTACTGACAACACAGAGAAAAGGGGAATGGCAAGAAATTTTAGTCTTGGGCACAGTGTTGTTAATTTGAAGTATTGTCACTGCAACCAATATGTTTACATAAAGCTTCTACCGTGCTGTAAGATGAACACAACATACAACCATGAAAGGTTATTTGGGGTTTGCGTTAAAGAATATGCTTAAGATTTGGGTTGTATGGATGGGGCATGTGTGTTCTCAGCTTGCATTTGACATGACCTCCATGCTGCATGTGCAGTGAGTAGGGCCTGTGTCCCCATTAAATTAAAAATTCTAACGGTGCAAATTAAAAAAATGGGAAACTGAAAATAATTCTTTGCCAGGGGATATGTTTTGCTGCTTCTGTTTTCTTTGAAATTAAGAGAAAAACATAAGTGAGGAGGGAAAGGGGAGGGGGGATTTGTGCATACGGAGTTGGGGGCAAGAGGCAGTTTGCATTGCTGTGTAGCTGGCAAAAGTCTCATCAACCTCTGCCTTGGCTGCTGAAAGCTGCTTCTTGGTCATGCATGCAAAGGCTGTAGGATGGGGGCAGAGTAATACCCGGGGGAAGGAAGAGAAGGGAGTGAAGATATTGAGGGGGATGGGGAAGATGCGGAAAAAACAAAACAGTTCTAGGGCAGAGCGCAAGAGGAGGGTTTAGTTTAATTAGGAGGCAACATGAGAGAGAGCTCCAACAACATGAGCACATGCACCCTCTGCTCCACACCCTCATCCCCCAGAAAAGGAAAAAAAAAAATTCATCACACCAATTTTTTCATGGTCTGGCAGTCAAGTGATAAAATTATCAGATGAGTGTCCCATTCTCCTTTCCTGCAGTCACTTTCGCCAAGTGCACCATGTCTGAAATAATGAAGCAGATTTGATTAAATTTTCGCTGGCTGAAGCAGCCACGCTAATTTGGAGATGGGCTTATTAGTTTAATGACCGATCCGAATAATCAGAATTCATTAGCATTAGTGCCACTATTGTCAGCTCAACATTAGCCCTGGGCTCCAGTATGCAAAGATGCATAGTTATATATTTATATATAGAGAGACTGTATTTATACGCAGTGAAAGAGAAAGGGAGAAAGCGATGGAGGAATTACACATATGCATTTACATTTTTTATTCATATCCCTTATTGTATTTCCCTGTCCATTAGCAATATAGCAAAAGGAGAGCCAAATTGTAATAAGACTTTGTAAGAGATTGTCAGTCTTGGTCAGCCACGGATAATCCAGCCTGACACCCCATATAGGTAAACTTTGGGCCCCAATTTGCACATTAAGGCAGTGCTTTTTTTTTTTTTTTTTTTTCTTTTCCTTTTTTCTGTAAGATGCCATCAACTTTGATGGCTGTTATACGGATTCAGAGATGCTAGAAAAGCGCTGAGATTTGGAGCGAAGGAGGCACGTTGCAAGAGAAGCAGCAAGATTGTAAGATATTTAATCTGCTTCTCGCAAAGCACATTAGAGAGGAGGTGTCTGTAAGCTGATGAAAGACTTTCTAAAGAGCCTTTGGGCCTCATTTTCTGTCATCTTGAAGGTATGACTTGGGAGTTGCTCTCCCAAAATCAGCGAAACTAGTCAAGGGTTGGCGTAAATGAGAAAAGAAACTCGAATCCTGAAAGTCCGATGATGGTAGCAACTTACTGGTCGGCTCCAACTATAACTCAGTTAAATAAAACAAAACAAGATTATTTCACATTAAGGCTGCACAAAATGCCAAAAAATATGCAGATTAGGAACCATTATGTTTTCCCAGGCTAGTTGCATGTCAAAAAAAAAAAAAAAAATTTTTTTTCATATAGTGGGTACTTTACTAAGTCCCACACTTGGCAGAAAATGAAGAAATTTTTATTGTACTTACACTGTAGAAGGGAATAAATGTTATAATTATTAGTTAGCTTTTTCCTTTTTATATATTAAGATAGTAAGATTGCAACAATTTCTGATACTTTTTTGGTCTTGTATTTATTATTCAGATTGTTTAAACAACATTTTGTGGTGTCTAAGTTCATATGTAACCTTAAAGCTAAGGTGTGTAAGAAATTCATTTCCCTTTTTGTAGGATTTTTCCAGGCATCTATTGCTCTAACATTTGTGACAAAGCTGATCTTAATAGTTTAGATTTTACTTCACCTGAAACAAACCTTAGTCTCTTACTGCTCTACATGATCTGCCGTTCCCATTTAGTGTTAGAGATGTGCAGTAGGAGACCTGCATAAGATCTAAAGCCGACCTGATAGACATTGTGTCCACATCCATTTAATTACTGTTGAAACACAGGTATTTCTAAGGCAGTATCTAACACATCTTGCTTGTTTGCTTTTTGTGGTTTCTGTGCTGCTTTGAACAGAAGTGCTTTTATTTTCACCTTTACAACTCACCTGAAGGGGCATTCCATCACAATTATATTGACAAAGTGAGATATATTAAAATAATATCTCAGAGACTGAGAATAAATCACTAATATTTGGAGAAGCATTATAACACCCATCTGTCCATGACCTGAGTTTATATATTGATGTATTGAGGAGAGCACAAGACGCAGGAGCCAGGTGAGTAACAGTGAAGTTGAAAGCATTTACAAACCGAAGTATCGCTGACTTCAAAGGGTTTTTCCACCTCATTCACTTACCGCTTCTGGAAGTTCTGCGCTGTGTGAGGATACATTTGTTTGAGCTTTAGACCTTCAACTTTGATGCCAGAACTAGGATGTCTGATCCCTCTGCCTGGAGTCAGTGGCATTTCAGGAGAACAGTAAGACTCTGGACTTCCCGATTCCGGCTGTAAAATAGGTGCTAAAGGGTGACATGGACAAGGAGAGTTTCCCCTGCATGTCTAGTGTGTCAGTGCAGTGTCCGTTTTGGAGATAGGACAAGTGATATAAATGCATTATGCAGTTGCTGTGAGATAACTGTTGCATTGCTTACGTTACTCATATATGATGAATTGGAAACACTCATGTTTGCCTTGACTAGCTTCTTGATAGCTGCACCTTCTTGGGATGCTTCCTTTCACCTTGACTGGTGTCATCAGTGTTGTCTCAACAGTGTTATCTAATAAGGGTTTTACAGGCATTACCACACTGGTCTGGTAAACAAACAGCAGGAATGAAGGTGCTTACAGGAAATAGCAGGGGGTATTAGAACTTTCTCTTGTCATGAACTCCAGAAATTTTCCCTTCCAAATGCCCTTACATGTTGTTTTGGTAATTCAGTATTATTTTAAGTTTTTCTTTATCTTCTACTAAAAACATTTTTAGTAACAGAAGGTTGATATTTCCTTAAATATTATTTTTTTCTACAAAACAAACTCTTCAAAACGGTTCAAAAAAACCCCGCAACTTTTAAAAATAGAGATACTTCCTATCCTTCAAAGTGTAACCAAAGTCCTGTGGCCTTGACTAGATCAGGCATATTAAAAATAATAAAATTGTTTCTGTGTTATGATACTGTGTTCTACATTAAAAAAGAACACTTCTGTACTGAATCTTTGCCGTACTGTGTTCAAAGCAACAAATCATTGGAAACAGCTGACCTAGCTGCAATGGAGCGACAGAATCTCTGACAAAATGAAGCTAAAATGAATTTTTAAGCCTAATGAGGAAAACAAACAGTATTGCAACAGAGCACAACAGGGAGAGCATTTAACGAACGTATCGTGTCTGTGCTTCACTATTCATTGCTGTGAAAGGATTAATCAAAGATTAATCTTGCTTCAACTGCAGGTCAGAAGTTTTCTTAACAAAAAGCTTTGTGTTTTTCTGTCCCAGAGTAAACTGGGATAACACCAATGAAATCATCAAAGAAAACTGGGACATGAAGTGGTATAAATGAGGCCAGGACTGGACCTAAAATTCCATGAGAACACTACGCTATTGGCAGCTCTCGAAAGCTGAACCCATAAACTACTGCTTTAATTTTTCAGGAGTGTTAGCTAGAAAATGGTGTGAGTGCTGGTAATTGGGACCACTTGTTTGCGTTGATATATTTTACAGAGTCCATTCTCTCTCTTGCCTTTGATGAACCCCTTTGCTGCAATTCTTGTCCTTGCAGGTTGATGTTGTTCTGCTGGCATCCCCTTGCCGCTGAGGGTGGGATTCCTCAATGGCTCCATGAATAAGTGAATGGCTGTTTGTGTTTGCTCCACATACCAGACCCTGCCCTCTTGGCAAGTTCTGGCCCTTCCTAAAGGTTTGAATTAATATTAAGTTCTTTGAAATCTGTCGCTGATGGGTTTAAACAGTTTAAACAGTTTTTAACAGTTTAAAACCTGACTTCTAGTCGTCTTACTCCACATTCAAAATTGCAGTGTATTTCAGAGCGGTAATTGCTGTCTCTGCATCGCTTTTTGGTCACTCTGTTCATGCAGTGTTGACCAGGAGATGTCTGAATCCTATCATTTGTTTTTCTCTGCTGTCCAGTGCCCTGTGATTTGGGGGCTCTGCCTGTGCACAGCTCCCATGTCGTGCCTGATGCTCCAGAAAAAGATAATTGTGGTGGGCATCTGCCTTTCTTCCTACCTGACCATGATCATGTCAGAAGATGACTATTCGCATGGGGATCACTATACTGGATTCGAGCATTGGCCTCTCTGAATGAAATCAGTGCCAGGTGCTCTAGGTGAGGGTGTACGAGTTCCTGTGAATGAAGAATTTTGCAATTATGTGCCCACAGATAAAGTTCAGTTCTCAGCTCCCATCCTAGCCCCAGGTGTATGGAGCAGGGGCGGTCCCATCTCAGGAGTCCCGTTTTCAGATTCCTTCCAGGTAAGCTGGTGTGGTAAACGTGAAGGGTGCTCCTTTTCCTTATACTTTGCATGCTTTAAGCTTATTCACTTTTGGCAGGGAATTTTGGCCCCGTATTARTACATCATACTGTTAATTTAACTTAGCAGCAATTTGCTGTATAAAAGGCAAGTTTTAGCAAAATGGCAAGTGCTTAGCAGCCGCAGAATTACAAAGATACACCTCATCCATGTCTTCTAAGTATGGTCTCAGACAGAACCCTCGTTGTGTGTAGAAACCCCCTGATCTTTCTTATATGCTCAGCTGTGCTTTGTCTCAAATGTTGCCCATGCAAACGAGTGCCTGAAGCACAGCTGGCACACAGGCAACTCGGAGATACCGGGAAATGGGTCTGTATAACAAATCCTCTGAACTAATACTTTCACAGGGTAGTTTTGAACTTCTTTTGCTAGTCTGATTCATTTGGAAAGGAGGCTGTTTCAGACAGGTGTGCAAAGACATGTTTGTGCTGTGTAGGTTTGCATCAATAGGGAAAATACATGTTTATGGAGACACCTCAGTAGATACTTCATTATAACTGGAATTATAACACATGCTCAGCCACTCTAGGAACCAGTAAGTGACATTCATTTTGCTTTGCGTGTGTATCCCATGTAAATTCACCATCGTCATCTTCTGTGGCCCATACATAAGCATTTCTTTCTCCCTTTAATTTTAGTTGGTGGTCCTGCTCACTAATACTTAAGTCTAAGGTTGGAGWTTTTACAGGCGCTAAATTGATCTTGCTGTGTCCGCATTGACTCCTACTTCTCCTTGTCACCATCTAGTTTTTTGTACTGTCTACATTGGGGCGATGTCTGTATATGTGTGAGGACAGTATGGACACTTGTTTCCACTTTAAGAGTGATGATGAGAGATGTCTGGATGTGCTTGCTTGTTCACTAATTGCTTGTTAAGGATCAGATACAGAAAAATTGGCACTGAGGGTGTTCCCCTGCGTGAGCAAAATGACTGCTGGCGTCTGGCCCACCTTCCTCTGAGCTCAGGTTCTCGGCCCTTTCTGAAGGCTGTGTTACAGGCACAGCAGCGTAAGGCCTTGCCAAAGGGCAGTCTGAAGGTCCAGATGGCCCTCAAGTGCTCTCTTGAGGCCTGGATAGCTAGTGGGAATGTCCTTGGCTAAGGTACCCACAGAGGTCTGAGGAGGCTTAAATGCTTTCATGGTGAATAAACTCTAGAAGCAAGCCTGCAAGACCTGCACTTGAGAATGGGAAGAGGCTAGAGGTGATAGAGAGTGATGTCAGGAAGTATTAGATTTGTAGGCACTTGCCTAGGAGTCAGGAAGTTGAAGGGAAAATGAGAGTGAGTCTCCTACAGCAGGATAGCTGTTAAAATATGTGATGTGAGAAACCAGGTCTTCCAGAAATGTGAAAGAATCACTGCGGTATATCTAACTGTAGGGGTGAGAAATTACTTTTGTTCCAGAAGAGGTAAAGCAAAGTTTAAGCCCTGTGTAGGATGTCTGGATGTCAGTTCTGTTGACTGCACAACTGCTGGGAATGAGTCAACTGGAGCTGACCATAATGTCTTTCCCCAAGCCATGCCAGCTCCAGTCTGGGCAAATCAGGAACGTGTCAGCTTGATGGTACGAGGATGAGTAAGTCTACAACACCTAAAAGCTGGCATAGGAGAAGTGCAGTGCAATTTCCTACACAGCTGGCATATATATACGCCAAGGGGCTTGATGCGAGCCAAGCACATAAAGGAGTGACAGTGTGAATTAGAGAYGGGGAGCTCCGGGGCAAGGTTTTTGCATGGGATCCTGTCAGAGGTGGGCAGGCTCTGGTGCCACTGCAGGAAGAGCTCGGGAACCATGGAATAACCACAAATACCTACCTGGTTTATTGCCTTACACACCATCCTGCATGACATCAGACTGCATACAGACTAGCAAGGCTTTCTTGAGAAGCTAAAAATCCATCTGTGGTGACACCTCAACTTCCACGGGTGGTCCTTAAGTCTTGGCGCATTGAGTAATCTTTATTGTAAACATTAGAGGAGCTTTACCCGTTAAAGCTGTGTGGTGCTAGTGGCAGCACAGACATGAACACAACAGCTGCACCTAGAGAACATACCTTGAGTTTGTTCCTGACTCAGCGTTGAAAAAGTGGAAGGCAAAACTGAGAGGACAGCAACAGAAAAAGCAGTGTTTGGGACCCTGGCATCACTAATTATAACCAACCCAATCTGGTGGTTAGGCTGAGCCAGAAGAAGGTGTTGACCCTATGTTGCCTTGGCTGAGCAGCATGAGTGGCTGGTGCACCCAATGTTTCTTGTGGCTAGTGTCACAGAACTGGCCGGGGAGAAGCAGACAGAGAAGTTGGATTTGGAGGGAGCTCTGCCAAGCTCCTAAGTTTCTAGGCTGAGTGTTTTCCACTTTATCCTTGTATTTAGGTGATCTTTGTTCTTTTCAGTAATCCCCTCATTTTCATGCTCTTCATACTTTCCTGTAAAGAAGGAATTTGCTTGCAAAGAACTGCAGGTTATGCAYCAGTCATTAAATAGTAACAGTTTCGGGCTTAACTCTTTGTAGACCTCTGATTTATTTGGGGTATTTCTTTTTGAGTGCATAGAAGCAATACACGGCTGTATAAAATAATACATATATAACAGCTGTTTCTTTTTCTTTTAAGAAATGTTAAAATTAATATATGAACAACTTTATTCTCTTTATATGCAGTTAAAGTGCACATTCAAATGGAGCATCCCTGTAGATGCTTCCATAGAATGTAGAATTTAGAATATACCAGCTATGATCCTGCTCCGATTTTTTGAAATCAGGAGGCTGCTATGTTGCATCATTCCCTTTCAGTTTGGCAAATACTTCACTTCTGTGTAGCCTATGGGCCCCACGGCACTTGTTTTGTCACTGCTGCTTCACAGCGTGACACGCGGAGGGCAGGAGAGMGCTTCCTCGGGTCGGGACTCTGCCAACCCCTGGACTACACAGCCCATAGTGTCCTAGAGGCCCACATGGGACCTCGCTCTGCCATCGGCACCCAATGGCACTTGCAAAACCCAGCTGCTTTTTGGAGGCCGCTTGAGAGTGGCGTCGCGAAAGCTTCTTTGGAGTGGGATTACAGCTTGTAAGGCATGTAGCTGCGCAGTGCTTGGGGTGTAATTTCCCTGATTTATTAGAGCAAGCTTCATGCACCTTCAGGGATGGTGTATTATCTTTCCCTTTTGTAAAAGGGGAATACCGTTCTCTGTTCTGTTTGCTTACAGGCAGCCAAAACAAAAGTGATCGCCATGGAGAATTAAGCAATGGGTCTTTTGCAGAGTTTGGGAAATAGCTGAGCTGCAGTCACAGTGCTACTCCTTTAATACTGCCTAAAYGGAGGATGCTGCTGGATACAGGGGCTTCCCAGGCCTTAGGGCTCTCTGCTCCTTGGTGAGGATGTGCCCTGCCTTGAGGGATCTCTGCAGGATGGGTGCCAATGGGAGGGTCTCCATGAGCCAAGGCAGCCTCTGCTTCTCTGTTCCTTGGGTGGAAAAGGAGACGAAAAATTCACTGAAAATATTTTGAATGCATTTCTGGTGTTTTATGGCAAATCCTGACTTGTGGTCATCCTGAGTGGGACAGTGCAAGTCATTTTCTGTGGGCTAGTACTGACTCTCACCATTGTTTCTGGGAGATTATTCAAGAAAATGATGAACTGATAGGGAATTAGTTGTCTGTTTGCTGGAAGGTGTCACTGGTGCAAATGCAGCTTTAATGTCTTTCCTTGATAGTCCCAACTTCTTCTTAAAAGATAAAACTTTTTTTTTCCCTTTTTTTTTCTTTTCAGTAAAGAGACTCCTGACAGGCAATTATAGTAACCCTGGCACAGGCTTTCCCTCTTTTTAAACTGTCTTTCTTCAGCAAACCAAGATGACAGCATGTTTGGGATCTGTTGGTCAGAGATGTGGAACTGCCTTTCCTGAGCAGTTTCTAGTTCTTGGCTTGGGACAAAACAGCAGTGCCAAAAGGCAGAGGCATAAGCATCTTCCCCTTTGAAGTTAATCAAGCAATTTCAACATTTCTCACCTCCACCTTAAAACTGTTGGGATTAATCCAGTGGTGCACAGTAACCTTGAAAGACCTCTAGCATGCATCTCATGATTTTGTCTCTGGTTTTAGTATGTGTGAATTCCCCCCATAATCTTTTCTCATTCTTGATGACCTGAACAGATCACTGCACTGCTCTGAAGCTCTGCGCTACAGAGTCCCAAAGGCAGCAGCATCCATGGCCTTCTCTAGAGCMCTGGAAGGTCGTGGCATGGTGCACGGTAAGTGTAGTTTAATGTAAAATACTTTACTTGCATTCTTACTTTTCAGACTTGTTATTTGCRTTCAAGGTAAAGGGCCAGACCTTAAAGCAACTGTGACAGCCCTATAAGGAGAAATGCAAAGAAGACTTTCTGGAAGCTGTGAGTTACAAGATGCCTGCCTGTCACTGTGGTTCTGTTTGGGGACTTAAACCTAGGAACTGGTAATTTTATGACCAAGTTATGAAGGAAGATTGCCATGGGCCTCCTGTGCAATTCTGGACAAACTGCTAGAAGTTTCTGAAACTAGGGTTGTGAGCATTGAAATATATATATATATTTAAAGGCAATTCTTTGAAAAGGACTGCTCTCCTGGAACCGGCCAACCTGTCAATACTTGGATGTCAACAGAAACAGCAACTGGCTTGTCCATGGTAAAACTCACCAAACTTTCAATCCCTAACCCTGGGAACATAGGGAGGCAGGAGCTGYCACAGTGCAGTAGAGAGATGATGACAAATGCTTCCTCTGTGGATATTCCCCCTCCTAGTGCAAGATAGAGAAGGTAAGCAAGATGGCAGGCATTAGGCTCTAAGCATCTGAATCCCTGTATTTTAATCTAAAAGAACTGTTAAGTCTGTAAGATTTTGATGGAAAAGACCTTGAGGTTGTCTTATTCCAGCACTGGATTATTGGTATCAGAAGGCACAGAGATTTCAGATACTTGGCTTTGCTTTGTCACCCAAATAAGGAGTTTGTTCTGCTCCTGAGGCAGGARGATTTACCCACTGAGCTCCTTGAGCAGCAAGATGAGAAAATCAAAACACTGGTGATGAATAGAGAAGCTCATATGAAAGAAAAACAGAAGCAACCTTATTTGAAGAACTAAACTGACACAGACCTATTTTTTTTCTTGAACTTACAAAACGCTTCTGGTTGTCATGATGTTCCCTTGAATATTTGTGTGGCTCTAGAATGAGAAAGTTYGGAAGCTCCTCAAGAAAGTCCCATGCGGTGTCAGCCACCCAGCAGTCCAGATCACTGCCACAGTTAAATTCAGAGAAAAATSTGTACTTGCTTTGATTCAGCAAAGCAATTAAGCCTGTGCTTTACATCCACTTGGGATTTGAGTGTAACCTTAAAGTTAAGCATGTACTTAACATTTTGCTGAGCTGGGGCCTGAGTCTTTAACCCTTGCTAGAATATAAACCCCTGTCTAATGAATGTTGGCATGTAATAGGCCAGTTTCTCAATAATGTTTGATTTTTGCAACCTAGGAGTCTTTCTCTCAGCTTCAGTGGGCTTTGGATCAGGGCCCAAGAATGCAATCCAGAAATAATACTTCACCATATTTATGTTGCATGTAAATTATATATGAAGAAATGAAAGAGCATAATGAATCAACCACGGGGTTTTTTCTTCCACTGTGATACCAGAAGAGAAAAAGCCTGTAGGCAGCTCACAACTTYTCTTACTAGTACTCTTGAGTCCTTCTCTTATTAACTCTTCTGTTTTCTCTGGCAACGTCTCCCCTAATGTTACCCTCTGTACAACATTCTTAGTCCATAAATGAGATTTTGATTCTTTTCTTATTAAAACTTACTATTTAGCATGGGGCTTACTGGTGGGAAAATCCCATTAACTATTTCTRAAGTACTGTTTAACCACTAGATTTTTAAGATAATAGGTGGAACTTCACACTCAGCTACATTTGCATCTGTTCAGTCCCCTGGCAACATGAGAGGCAGGAGGTAGATATCAAGTCTTGTCTCTTAAGGTCCATACTCTTGAAGGGGTGTATTAGCCCCTTATGTTAAATAAGCTGGTGCTTTCTGAGGTTTTGAACCTGTTTTGTTCTGTGTATGATTTGTTGCTGGGATGAAGCAGTCCAGGATCCCATCTTCGCATTCTACAGATGGGAGAAAGAAGCATCAGGTCTAAGCTGTCTGAGAAAGGCAACTTCTTCTGTGCCGTGGGTGCAGTATGTGCTGTGGGTTGCTGGGCTCCTTACTTCAAGTGAAAATGTCTTGCAAGGGAAAGCTTCTCATCCAAAGGGATTAAGCGGAGACTTTGCAGTGGTTTCTACCCCTTTCATCACTGGAGAGTCTCTGGCTCTGTTTATTGCTTTGTGGTCTATGGTTCTTTCCCTGGAGATGTGTCTGTGTATTTGCTCCGTTGTTGTTGCCCTCCAAGATGGCCAATCCCAGTTCCTGCTGTGTGAGAGTCTCAGCCTGAACCAGCACTTGGGATCTCGTGTCCAGGAGGGGGCTTGAACAGAACCTGTGATTCAAAATCTGTTCCTCAGGCTAGATAAAACACAGCAATTAAATGTAAAGCTGCTCTTTCTTCTTTTGCTAAATATTATTATTCCATTTGACGAAACATTAGAATAAGAGTATATTAATAAATAAATTTAAAAGGATTAATGCATGATGAATGGACTGTATAAGCATATTATAGGCATGGCTATTATGTGATATAGGTGATCATAAGTCATGGTTAAATGCAACCTATTGACCAGCTGGACTCTATAAAAGTCTGTAACAAGACMTTAGCCACTTGTTAACAGAGCTAGTAATCATTTATTGATCCTACATGCAGTATTTATACGTCCGCCACACTGGGAAGTGTGGAATTCAATCCAGTTTTCTACTCTCAAGTCCCACTTATTATAATGGGTGACACAAATCTTTCACTTGGACATGTTTAAATGTGAGATGTTGTCAGGATCGTTGATAGGTGGATGCTCTTCTTGGGTGCAAGATGGTCTTAGACTCGAGTGCCATGAATTTTATTAATGCTAGATTGCCTGTGTTGGAGCTATGTGGAAAGAAGTAGCTCGGTTGGTTTTGGGAGATACTAATATTTTTACTTTTGGTTTTGATCAGATTGGAAAAGAAACTTTCAGATTTTCAAAATCTTCACTGGCAGACCCTGAGGCTATGATCAGGGACAGTCCTGATCAGGCAGGGCCTTCAGGATTCCTCTTTATAACCCTTTGGAAATGAGCTAGACTAACCTGTCTCTGCTGAATGTTTTGGTTTGAAAGAACAGGTATTTTMCGGGAAAATAAAGTGTTTAGTTTAAGGTTTTCTACCCAGTCTTTCTTAGTCTTATTCCAAAGCAAATGAAAAAGCAGTGTGAGTTACCATCCCAACAGAGTGAGATAAAAGRCAAATAAAGTGCCCCCAAATCATCATGAGAATGTCAGAACTACCCAAGTGGCCAAAGATTTGGTAACGAGTGGCATTAATGAGATGAGTTAATAATGTTAAGGSAGAGTCCTATGTCTGATATGGCTTAGCCAGGGAGAAGGAATAAAAGATGAAAAGTGCAGAGAAGTAGGAGAAGAGAKAGAAGCAGTGAGTGGGGAAGGCACAGAGCTGAAGGACCCACTGTAGTAATCAGCTGGTATTAGGAAGAGACATTGCTGTCACTCTCTTTCTAGCAAGAGGAAGTAGCAATATTTATCGTGAGACCAAGTTAAAAATCCTGGAGCAGAGCATCCTCGCAGCAAGGGAGTGCCCGTCGCGCGGCCCCATGACCATGGCCCTCATGTCCCTGGCTCTGAGTCCCTCTGGCTCTGAGCCCCAGAGCACAYGCAGCCCATCTGATCTAATAAAGGCAGGAAGCAAACGGAGCCGGAGCCATGAGAGACTGCAGAGAGGGGTTGGAGAAGGGTCAAACTCATTAGTCATCTGATGGGATGCGAGGAGGGGGAGATGCTCTGAGAGCTGAGAGGAGTGGGAATAGTTATAATGCTTAAAAAAATGTTCTTAGCTTCGCTGATGTGAGTGCTCTGATGCTGTGTGAATTTTAGGGGTAAGGACAACCTCCTGTTGCTTCTCCTATTTTCTCTTCCTATTTTTGGTTCATAATTATTATTTTTTTTTCATAACCTGTTTTTCTGTTGTCTGCTGGAAGAGGAGATGGCTGTATTTAGTGTTTGTAGCATGTGGGGACTCAAGCTGGGGTCCCTGCAGGATTATTGCTGCTTCAAGGTCCAAATACGTGTCCTTCAAACATTGATCCTTGCTCCCCCTTGCAGCTGGGGCCACAGGTATCAGAGACCTTGTTCCTGAGTCAGTGAGACTGGGGATGAACCGTGCGGTTGGGTGCAGAGGGTCTGTGGAAGACATTGGGTGACCATTGCACATGATGAATACTTGGCCAGAGGTACCTTAGGTGATGCCTGGGCTTCAGCACACAACAAGGAGCTGAAGAGCCATCCTGAATAGAAGTCACCACTGTTATCATTGAGCATGTGTGGTCATTAAATGTACTTGGATATTTTAAAGCATGATTTCCACTGCTCATTGCATGGGCAAGTTCYCAGGCAGCATGTGTGTTGCGCTGCAAACTTTGCTGTTCTGTTCACTCTGTACGTTCTCTATGCCTGTTTGTATTTTTTTTTTTTTTAATATGGTATTATGAACAGCAGTTATAGGCATCAGATCAGAAAACACTGAGAACAAACTTGAACTTTCACTTAGAAATGTTTATTGAAGGTTTTTGATTTTTTCTTTTTATTGCTCCCTGTTTCTTGCTGTGGAAGGAAATCCTAAAATAGCACAAGGAAAACTTTTTCTTTTTTTCTCAGCATKTTTCTGCTTCAACTAGAAGCTGGAATTATTAATTGAGTCTTGGAAAATGGAAAAGTACAATTTTTAAGTGAAAATACTTTCCTAATTTTCTTCTTCCTATTTTCTCTGAAATTGTATTTACAAGATTCATGGTACTATCTGCAGCTTCTGCAACTTACTTGAACAGGCCATGTTCCCTGAAGTCTGCATTTCTCTCCCCTGTTAAATAAGTAGATGTAGTTTCGAAAAAAACTATCCTAAAGCATGAGAAGCTCACCAGAGCAAAGGTTAATTTTTCACTCTGCYTCCTGCAATGTCTCCAAGAAACAGTCTGGTGAATGACGTGTATCAGGCTGAGGTGATGGAGGATTAGGGAACCTGTGCAGCTGGACCCTCTCTGGATCTCTTCTCCTGAACTTACAATAGCATCTTTGSTTTACTGAGAAGTATTTTAGTGAGGATCCTGTCTCCCTCTTGGACTACTTACCAGAGCTGCACAGWGAAAGGTGAAGTGTTTTTTCTTGTGGGGCTTTACTGGGGACCTGGAAAACTGACACGAGGCGCCTAGCACTGGCTTTACTGAGCATCAGTAGTGGTAGAACTGGTGAACATATATATGTATATTTTTTTCTTTATATGTGTGTATTTTTTATATGTATTTTTTTCTTTATATATATATGTGAAAGACTGCTGGAGGAGGGCTATATTTTTCATACTCAAACAACCCTTACAAGCAATAAGGGTAAGTGGTAACTAAATGTTAATTAGACATAATGCTAAACAGTTTAGAGTTGCAGCCGAAATCCTGGGAATGTTGGTACTGTCAATAGGTGGAATAGGGAAAATTTCATAACCAGCACAGTGCAATTAGACCATTTGAAATGCAACATTTGGAATAGATTTTATTTTGCTCATTTGGGCCACTGCATTCAAACTCTCTGGAGGTGTCAAAGTAAAAAACCAAGTCTGGAGTTGACGTGCAAATAGCAAAGCTCTGGATATAGCTCCTGGCTTTCTCCGGTCATCAGGCTCTGATTCCTGCTTCAGGGGAAGCTGCTGTCTGGCTGTTGAKCTGGGATTACAACCGCAGGGAGTGACCCTTAAGCCTTCTCGGCTGTGAGCAACATGGTGTTTTGTCATCTTGATGGTAGTGATGTTTAGGCCAAACATTTAATCATAAACCATCACCCTATTTAGTACTTTTCTTCCTTATCAGCCTGTAATCTCCTGTGTTTACCTCAATCTTCCTCTCCCGAGAGARGCAAGAACGTATTTACTCTTCTTAYATGGCTTTAATATATTATTTTACTTCCCTTCTGATAAGACACCTGGACAGATGCAGCTCCATTAAATAATAATAACTTGTATGGCGCAGTATATCCCCCTTAYAATTAGGCTTTTCTCCCCTCCTCCGCCCCCTGGACTGGCGTGTCCCATTTGCTGCTGTGGTGAAGGCAGAGGAGCGTGTGGGAAGGTCAGGTTAACCTGTAGGAAATTCCTGCTGTCTCCAAGCCGACTCATTCATCACTAGTCATAACCGTTCAGGAATGTGAACCCAGATCCTGTTATCTGGCTACTGCTAGTGATGATGCCTGGAGACGACAGCTTGGTTTTCAAAAGCTGGGTTGACCCTGAGGGGCGAGGAAAACTTGTTTTGACAGAGCAAACATGACACGGAAACAGTGCATGTGCCAATATGTGCAGGAGCAAGGTATTAGTTTTGCAAGGTGGATTTTTTTTTTCCCCTCAACTTGGGAAAAGGCAGTACTGTGTGAGAAACAAAATGTGTGGTGGTTCTTTCCAAAAGTGCAATTAAAGCAGAAAGACTCTCAGTAGGTATTTTAACATAGCAAAAAGAATGAAATTGGTTATTAGGGGAACTGTATCGGAAGTATCCTATTCTCTTACCTGTGTCTTGAAGTAGTAGTGGACCAGACTAGTATGGCTCAGAGGACATGAACATGTACAAAGGTTCATGAATTATTGCCCAGGAGACCTAGCTGGTGTCCTGGTCTATTTTCACTATTCCCCTTCCCCACTTGCCCATTTCAGGGGTGGTTTCTGGTGGGACTGCTCTCCTGGTGCAGCTCTGTGCGCAGCAGCAGTATAAGGAATGACAGCAATCTCAACTCCTGACCCTGAGACGATTACTGTTCCTACATGTTCTACTTCCCTCAAAGACAAAACAAAGCAGATGACTATGTATATTTTAAAATGTCAGACTGACATTGTGGCATTAATATAATTTAAGCCAAACATTGGCAGTTACTCACTGGTCTTCATGTCTCACACTCCTTGTTTGTAATGCTGAAAGTCATGTGGTTCCATGACACCGATGATCTTGCTAAGCCCAAGTTACCAACCTGGAGTACCTTTCACTGCTGGGACAGAAGCTACTCCAAAATGCTTTATAAAGTTAACAAGATTTCTTGTTATCTTTTTACTGAACAGCTCTTCTGTGTGTTTGTATGGCCCATCCTGTGACCAGGAGGTGTGACTGCCACCGAATCTGTGAGATAGATGCTCTTCTTGTCAGGGCCACAGTATGATCCAGATCTTCTTCTAGAAGAGAGCTTCCCTTCTAGAAGAGAGCTTCCCTTCTTCTAGAAGAGAGCTACCCAAGACTTTTTCTGAGCTGTGAAGGAAGAAGTTAAATCATGAGACAGAGCACATCACAGGTTAGAAAAATGTTTACAAAAAGCAAAAGGGTTGGGTTTACTTCTAGGAGAAAACTTTTTTTTTCTCTAATAGATTATTCTTTTATAAAGTATCTGTGTCTCTGTGCTGCTAACTCGTTTGATAGACCTAGATGGTGTTTTAAAATGTCACTTGTAAGAACTTGAATAATTTAGGAGCAGCTTCATTCCAATTCAATGATCTGAATGTAAAGGTAGAATGTGAAACTATTTAGATACACATACAATAGAGCTGTAGAAATATGATAGTTTTCTTACATAGCTTTACTTAAACTAAATCCGTATTCCCTTTAAAATGCTATAGATGTCTGAAGGCGTCTTTCACAGCTTCAGTGTGAATTTGAAAAACACTTGCTGAAGAGTTAATGGCATGCTGTGATTTTGATAAGATGGTTTATGTTCTAATACTGACAAGTCACTTCCTTTCCATGCCAGAACCAATAATGACCTCAAAGTGGTGTCAAGGGGAGTAGCTGTGTCTATTTGTGAGCGGTGAGAGAGAAACAGTGGGAAAGTTCAGTCCTGGGCAGTCCCATACGAGATACTCTGCTGTGTAACTCGGCAATGTCCTCCTAGGTTAATTCTGCCGCACAGCTGCATTGCTTGGGGCAATAAAGATGCATTAAATAAAAAGGGATTTCTCTCTTTGGGAATCAAATTAGAGCCGCCCAAATCAGGCCAGTTCTTTTATCTTTCTCACCCCAGCAGGAAGTTTAGACTCGAGTCCCAAAAGATCCTTTTTTGGTCAGTAACATCTGCGAGCCACTGAACTGAAAGGAGTGCAGAGATAGCACTAATAGCTTCACTACTAGCAATTGAAAAGAGAGAAACTACGTAGCAGAGGTTTGTGAGAACATGAGGAGGCTGAATACACAGAAATGAGAGCTCGTTCAGAGGAGTAGATTGACCCCAGGCCCTAATGGCAGGACCGTTCATAGGGGACAGCACTGCCAGCTGCTGTGTTCCTGGTATGGAGGTGTATTCTCCAGCATATACGTGGCCCTGAGTCTTTGAAGTGTGACAACCACAAAGTAAGGAAGGGAAAGAAGGAACAGCTGAAAAATACATTTTCTTTTAAAAGTTTCCAATCTGCATATAGGTAAAGCATAATGTGTGCAAGAGCATTCTTTGATTCAGTACAGCTCCTTACAGAAAGAACAAAACTAGTCTTCAGTGTCTGAAAAGGTATCAGCTGGTTCCCAGGAGGGATTTTTAGCGYGTAATTCCTGGTAATAAGGAGTAAATGAATCTGACCTCTAACTTGAGTGAAATGAGTTGATGGTCTAAGTCCAGTGCTACTGTAGATCACAGTTCATGGTGTTGGAAAATCAACAGTGGAGCTGTAACAGCTAATGGAGAATGAACTCCCCTAACAGGAGACTGAACTATTGCTCCCTTGTAAGACAGGCAATGAGGTTCATCTTCCAGGAGAAGTCTGTTCTTGGACTACAAAGAAAGCAGTGGTACAGCATTCTTCATGMTGGCCCATCAGTTATGAATGTTTGCTTGCTGGCATCAGGATAAGGTGTACTTGGTGGAAGACTTTGTTTTCTTCCCTTTATCAGATTTATGAAACCCTCTAGGGACTAGCTGTATTTGCCACTAAATATTAKACAAGTCTCTGGTAGCTGATGTAGCAGAACCTCACTTGGCATGGGAAGTGAAAGTGCCATGGAAAGTAGCTGTGGTGAGATACCTCTTTTTTATGTGTGTGCTAAAACCRTCTTTTGAAATTGGCTCCACTGAGGGTCACGTGAACATGGCCAGTGCTATAGAAGTCTCTTAATACTTTTTGCAACAATAATGCCTTTATTGTCTATGCAGCTAGATTGCAGTCAGTAGAAATCCAGATGTTTGTGTCAAAAATGTCAGAATATTATTTACCTTACAACTCACACCAGAGATGCTATCAACAGTAATGCAGTTACCAGTTTTGGCATTAGTCCCATGAAAACACTGGACCAAATTTATCCCTGATAAAACTCAATTGTCTTGGTGGAGTTATACAACAAGAACCTTTGTCCAGGAGAAAGGTAGTGCTCCTCTTCTTATTGACAACAGCAGGGAAGGAATTTATCTCCTTTGATACCAACATGAATAATGTTCTAGTCTCAGCTGGCATAAGTGAACTGTTACCATCTTTTAAAAAACAGTTCATTTCTAGAGAACAAGACAACAAGAGCAAAATTGCCAAGTGACATCCTTAGATCATTTCCACTGTCTTTTGTTGTCTKTCTTTTTGGCTGAGATTCCTCTGGTCTCAGTGATGTCGCTCTTTGTGCATTCCATCATTTATTCTGTTCGACAGCCAGCGTCATGTACTGAGAAACCCAGCAAAGAAAGGCAGAGGTCAGACTTGTGACATCTTTTGAGCAATGTATGTTTATGTAACCCAGCAGGGTTCATTTCCATCAAAGGTGGAAATAGCGTGTATTGCTGCTGCTGTGAGCTCAGCTAGGAGCGAGGTTGAAAGGGTTGAAAAGGACTCTTACGGAGGCAGCTCTGCTGCGTCTGCAAGTCTTGCGTTGTGCTGGACTTGCAGGCTTCCTATGTGGGCCCATTCGATTAATGTCTCACTTGTTAGAAGCGAATCTGCTAAATAAATGATGGTGCAGGTCTGTGTGCAAATGAGTGAAAAGCTGTAGCAACCCATTGTAGAGACACTGATACTCATTGCTGAATGACTTTCAATGGTAGCTCTTTAATGACCGCAACAACAGTGAGAAAGCAGAAAAAGAAATGAGAACATGTGGCCTTGAAAACTCATGAAATCTTTATTTGGTGTTGCCTCCAGGAACAGGAGGAAAGGTTCTGCCTACAATTTTGACCAAAAGAGCAGTGAAGTGACTCTGCAACTTATACCTGACTTTCTTGTACCATCTATGACAGTTTGGGCTCAATGCACATATTGGAATCAAAATTGATACTTTTTCCACAATAATAGCACATGGACACCTCTGTTACTGCTGGTGGGAATCTGAGAAGATGACACCATTAATAGTACAAGTACCTGTGCTTTAGAGTTATTCATCAAGCTTGCATTGGTATGCTGAATACAGCTGGCAGCTTCTACGAGCAGATCTTAAAGCACATTACAAGCTTTCACAAATTTCGTCCCTAACATTCCTAGAGAGAAAAGTATCAATTTTGATACAGTGGCACTGGTGAGACTGGCGACATGGACAGAAACTCACAGTTCATTCCCTGGGCATTCCTATCCCTTCTGCTCGCCCTGAACAGGAGAAGGAGATTTCTCTTTAAGGACAAGCATTCACAGGTGACTGAAATATTGGCTCTTTTATTCATGTAGTTAGTTAGGGCTTGGCTCTCCGCACTCCCCATCTGCTTGGACTCTGGTGTGTGAGGTAATGCTCTCCTTGTGCAGTCAGTTCAAAAACATGCTCACTCTACCAGAACCTCCCTAGTATRCAGTAAATCACCACCCCGAATAGGTTGAAGACAGGTTGGTTTGATAACAGTTCTTTGCATTAGGTGGTAACTATCAGCCCCCACCGTGCTGAGGTCTGGTTGCTGAGTAAACATTGAAGAAAATATTTTTTTTCTTGTCCTGAAGAGCTTGTAGTCCCAACAGACAGGGTAGAATCTTGAAGAAATGCAGAGACCAGTTGCTCAGCCAAATGTAGTCATCCGGTCTGTGGTGGAGCTTGAACTTGAATGCAGCTTACCTGTCTGTAGAGAGGTGTCTTAACATGCAGGTACCACTCTTGCAGGGTGTTTCTTCATTGTGACAAACCTCAGGTGACCTGAGTTCATCTCTGGTTCAAGGGCATGTGAGTAAATAGATGAGATGGACTTGCATGAGTTTCAGAGGTGTATTTTTTAATTTTTTTTTTGGTCTAGCAGGAGAAAGACTTCAAATTGAAGAAGCTTTCACGTGAACGATAGATGATCAGGAAAGTAGGAAATGCCTGTTTCACTTATAGAAAGATTCTGGGAAGATTCTGATCACCAGAGGCATTAGCTGAGCTGTTTTCACAGYATTTCACCTGGCTTGAGAGTGCTATCACCCTTTTCTGAGCTCTCAGATTCATTCTGAAGCAATTCTGAAAACTATAAATAATTTTTTTGGTGTGGAGCTATTTCTCAAAGCACACAGTGGTCGGAAAGCAGATTAAGACAGTCTGTRCAACTGGCTGAGAAGCTCAGCTATAGATGCTTTCCTGCAACGAGAATTAAGAATACAGATGATGTGTTCAAGATTTATGGTTTCCACGGGGGTTTATGTTGCTGATGTTCTTTGTGCTTCACACAACATATTACATCCCATTATGAACTCTGTCAGAAGAAGAGAAAATAAAGCCATTGTCTCCTGGAAAGCCCTGCCTATGCGGTCACCCTTCAGTGGAAGACATGAATGCTTAAATACTCCAGTATGTGTGKCTGGAGGCTATTGAGGTTGATTTTTTGGGAAAGGAGAAGGGGATTTAGGGTGTGTCTGTGAGGAAAGGAAGAGATATAATAAGGAAGTTGGAGCTTATTCACRAAAGCAGGCTTTGGTCTGTAGCTCAGGAAAGGATTGTGAACAGACACAGCATGGTGCTTTTACAGGAATCTTGTCCCCTAGAATCTCCTCTGTGGAATGGAGATTATTCAAAGTCTAATTTTGAGAGGTCAGATTTGATTTCAGGTTTTTATCTTTCTCTGAACACTTGATTGGGGAAAAAAAAAAAAATCTACAGAGGGCTGTGTTTGCCCCCACACTTGGAGTGCTCGGTGTGTGCATGCCAGCGTGGATCTCAGTCTTGCTCTCCTCCTCCAAATGGAAAGGTAGGCAGTAAATGTCGTTTCTGATAAGAACAGTATCTACACTCTGTAAATGCCCATTCTAGATGCATTTATCTCAGAAGTTATATCCAGAATAAATTGAGAATTGGTGAATAGCAGGTGAGATTTACATAATAATGGGCTTGTCCAAGTAACTGGTTTTCTCTCAGAGTCATGTAGGTTGCTTTGTTGAAGAGAACACTAGATGGGAGCCAGAAGAGSCTTCGCCTTCTTGGTTTCACTCCTGACCTGCTGTAGATGATTATAGGCAAGTCACTTTGTTTTTTCTCTTGCTAATGACTGTTGAAATCCTAAATCTCTCAGGGAATAGGACTTCCCTCTACCACTAAGGAGCCCTCCTCAGAGTTAGTGTCCCAAGCACTACTGAAATATAAACCTTAACCAATGAAATAAACCTCTTTCTTTATGGCAGATGGGTTGTGAGTTGAGAACATGATATTTTCTTTTGGTTTAGAACACAAAATCTCAATGTTTTACAATATCGGCTGCTGTCAACCCTAATAATTTCTTATGAACCACCAATATATTTGCAAGACTATTCAGTGTAGTTTCAAAGACTCACAGCGGGTATGAGTGGCTTCACTCACACTGGTGTTCTGGAAACTGCCAGTTAGGAAGCATGGAGAAGAGAGACTTCAGTCATTGCGTGTATGTGTGTGTGGAAGCAGCGGTGCAAGGACAGAAGAGAAGTTCAAATTCTCCTTATTTGGGCCATTGTTGTCCAGGAGAAGGAGGTGAGAGCAAATGAAATGCCTGTCCATTGTCCCTACGGAAATCGTGTTTAGCTGAGGCTCTGTCATTTGGGGAATGGGTCTTGCAGCACGATGCTCTGCCAAGCCAAGGCRCAGAATTTTACCTGCAGGGTGTATGCACTTACAAAGACATTGTGCTAAGTAGAGCYCAGGGAAGTTGGAGATTGGAAACATTAAAATACCACAGCGAAGGCTACTCTTGCAGTATTTATGATCAGAGTGAAAGCAGAATGTACCAGAAAGCTTCTGGTGGTGTCTCTTAACTCTTCTCACGAGGTTTCCCATCCTTCATCCTCAAGAGCCTGGGATAATTTGGATAGACTTCAACTACACACCCAAACTTTGTGTGATTATCTGGACTGAACATCTGACCCCTTTTGAGGTTTGGACATCTTTGGGTAAATGGAATCTAACAGAGATAAAATCAGACTTTATTTTTCATGTCTGAACTTCAAAAGTCCCTATTTTGGTTAATGAAGCTGTGGCATGCTCGTGTGGGCTTTTGTGTGCCTCTATCTCTTAGCACTGGCCAAATTTCTTGCTAAGAATAGTGCTTGTTGCCAGCGTGCTGCCTGTTATTTGTTCACGAAACCATCACTAAATGATCCAGTTTTCTATTAATGTTCCYCTTGCTTGTATTTCCTGGATAGTCTGTGAGACTGAAACTTAGCCAACGGTGATATTTGCAAACTAGTGCTTCTGAGCTTTATTTCTGAGCTTTATTTCTGTTGCTTTTCTTATTTGTGCTGTGGAGTCTATTACCTTTCACAAGAAAAGTGGTTCCTCACTTGCTGTAAATGATGATTCCAAAGGTTGTTAATTAACCTGCAGGCAATTAYACTAGCTGGGGATCTTGGTACTCAGTGTTATTTTTATAACCCAATATGAACTGAATAAGTGAAACAGAGGAGAATGACAAATGACCAAAGTAGTGAGAAATTGCTCTTATGATTCTTTCACATCTTTTGTTTGTCATGCTGAAAGTCCAAAAACTTTTGTAGATAATTCTTATAAATCATCTCAATATTTGCAAAATGTAATTGCTTCTTGAGTTACACCAAAGCAAACTCAGCAGGATTGATGGATCTTTGACCTACAAATTGCATAACCCTTTATACCCGAGCAAAGTGGAGGTGAAATAGGACCTTCTTTATCTGGCAATATTTTTGCCTCCTCTTTGAGGTGATTTTATTTGAGGGGAAACGACCAGACAAGGTATTGTACCTTATATATGATGTAGTGTACACTAYTCTCTGGTAGCGTCTGCTTTTATAGTAGCATAATGTAATACAGTAATGCAAACAGTTCAAAAATCTGTGTGTGCTGCCATCTACACTGAACTCACAAGCTATTCCCATGTGGAGCAGGGAGAGCTCAGCATCTTTCTGGGGGTTCAGCCATTCTGGCCTCCCTCACCACTGAAAGCGCCTGGGATGAAGAAGTCACAGCCAAGACACGTGGCAAAGGGGAAAGAGAGAGCAGACTGGACTGACAGACAGGGGTCCATAGACAGCCAGACAACAATTATAAATAGCACCCTTTTGAGGTCTGTTTGATGTGTTGCCCAAGGCCAGGTGGAAAATCTTTCCGTTGCTGCCTCTTCAACTAATCGCTTTCCCCTCATTTTTCAATAAAGATTCCAAGTTCAGTCACTTCTTTGGCACATTTGTTTCCCATTAGAATACTTTGTGCTATTTCACTATGTTATGCTAGATAATTGCTCTAATAACAAACTGAGGAAAAGCTTTTGAACATTTTAGGAAGTAATTTTTTCCCAAATGAAAATTCAGCAAACACTGACACAGATCTGGGGAATAGCTAAAGAAAGGAAAAGAAAGCAAGAATGAAAGAAAGCAGGGAGGAGGGGGAGAAGAACGAAGTGACTTTTATTGATGGTATTTCTGCACTTACATGTAAACCACATGCCAAAAATATAATTACAAGCCAACGGAATATTTACACAGCACTTCTTCATTTTCAGAGCTTTTTGTGCATATTGCTTAGCTAAGACCCCTGATCCCACGTGATAAGGGACACAAGGGTAGAGTCCTTATTCCTGCTGCCAGGGCAATGGAGACAAAGTCTTTTTTGAAAGGTGAAGCGAGTAGCAAAGAAAGGTTTGAACTCAAGAGCTGCAGGCATTATTTAGCTATGCCTCTCCATGTATTAGGACAAGATGGTTCAAAGTGCTTCAAGGATGGTGCCACTCCCACTAACAGCACTAGGAGTTTCAGCAGAGTGATGCGGGAGAAAACAATTAGAGCATGTTTAGTACTTTCAGTGACGTCCCCCTCTGTGTTTGTACACTGCCAAGATACCCTTATGAATTTAATGTGGTCAAGTGAATAGAGAGATAAATAATACAACTCAAAGAAAAGAGGCTTCAGGATGATTTCCTGAAGCCTCTTAGCTAAATTTTTTCCACTCATTATCTGGGAGAGGGGGAGCTTTTTGACTACCCTGTCTGTACATTTCCCATCTTACAGAAAAACCTCCCAGTGCMCTCAAAATTAATTCTGGACTGAGGTGTCTGAGGCAAGAGAGAGGCTGGCTGGGGTACAAGACACAGTGCCTGGGCCTGATCTGCTGCCAGACAGGTCATTGTGTTCGTCTGCCCTTGGTCCCGTCCTTCAGAGCTTCATTTCCCAGTTTCACGGAGGAGAAATGATGGCACTTACATCCTTTGCAAAGTGCTTTTAAGTCTAGTCTTGAAAAGCACTGTGTGAGAGCTTGGTTTAGTGCTCTTGGTGCCTCCCTGAGCTAGCTTCAGCTCTAGTCCTAGAATAGGATTTTTGTTTATTTATTTATTGTCTTCCATTTTTAAAATCACCTTGAAAACTTGCGGGAAGGGAGGGAAGAAATGCAGTAATATTCTGCCAAACTTGGCTTCTCTGGAGCTCTGCACGTGCTGCAGGTGAGCCTTGCTTGGCTGAGGCCTCTCTTCTCTTGTGGTCTAGATTGTGTAACCCAAGGTGTGATGTGTYAGGATGCTCCATATCCTCAATATCCCCTTGAGCTATGGTCATCCTTCCACCAATCCGATCCTGCTGAATCCCCAACCCAGCCATTGCTATATAGCTCACATCAGCCCTGCTTTCCCCTTCATTGATGTTTGGCTTTGCTTTGCCTYTGCATTGGCACTAGGTTATCATTAGTTCAGCCATAGCTAGATTATACAGACTTGGTTCTATGCTGCTGAAAGAAAGAGGATGAGGCAGTAAGTTTTATTTTTTTTTTTTTGGTCTGGGAAGCTGTTGGATGCTGCAGGATACGTGACAGGAAGTTCACAGGCTGAATCCATGGGTAAGAGGGACTCGTCAGGCTCTCAGCCACTTTTCTCCTCTGCAGATTCTGAACTGTGCAACCTCTGTGCGAGCAGCTGACAGTCCTTTGATGACAGCCCCAGAGAGTTAACGAACTAAAAGGGCTATGGGTTATCTATTCCCAGAGATTGGGGAGCGAGAATTAAATGGTCTTTTGGAAGATGGGAAATAATTATTCTTCTGCTTCAAAGCCATGTCCAATTGAATGATGTCGCCAGCACGAATCAGCAATCACAGTCACTGATGAAGACCCATTAAACAGATTGGACTGAGTAATGCACAGGAAAAAAATGTCAGGAGCATCTTTAATTCTGAGTCTCTCAACCCTACAGTGGTCTTTAAAAAAAACTCTTTAAGTGCCTAGAGCTTCCCTATTTCAGCACTTCAAAGCTGGAAATAACTAGGGATGCAGTTCTCCACCCTCCCTAATGGGAACGCAAGGACTGGAGCTGCTCARAGTTTCCTGGTTATTGTTTAGGATAGCTGAAGTAAAGGAATGTTTTGGGAAAAGGCTTGGGCAGTGGCTGGGAGTGGCACTTTATCCTGGCAGAGGCTGGGGATGGAGCGGGCTCCCCTGCGCCAACGCTTCTATACCCGTCAAGGGAAGGCAGCGTGTTGAGTGATCCTTACTGAAAGAAAGACACATTCTTTTGTAGTTAAACTATTGCAAAAGTGACATAATGAAGTCAAACATTAGTGCATGATCATTAGGAGAACTCATTAGAAACGCTTGGCTGTACGGTGAATTCAGTTGGAAGTTATGAACTATAACTGTCTTTAGTGTTGTTGGAGGCAGGCAGATCTTAGTACAGTGTTTTGCTTTTTCTCCATACGAGCTGTAATTTCAGGGAAGTTGTTCAAAGGTAAACTTTGCCCAGTCTGTTAACCTGTCGCACGGTCTATTGACCTGTTTCTCTGGCACATGGGCAAAGTGGCAAAGTCCAGCAGCTCCTGCAGAGGACAGGTATTTACACAAATTATAAAGGGACACTAGGAAAGGCCAATATTTAGGAATAAAAGAATTGGCACTTAGGATTGGATCCAGGATCTCTGTAGTGCACTAGTTTGGCTCATATCAGTTAGTTGCAGAATAATCTGCTTCTGCTATACTTTCTCTTAATCCGTAGCAGATGAAACGTATGAACCCGCCTTCTCCAAAGGGTTTAATATGTTTACACAATAGGTGTTCACATTAATAACCTTCACAGAACAGATATGGCAAGGGGCAATGACACCGACCTTTTGCAAAAGCCAAAACATAAGACAAAATTTTGTGTCAGAGTTCTGCTAAGGGCCTGGACTGTTCTGAAAGGGCAGAGGTTGAGAAGGAGTGTAGTAGCCATGCCTGGAGTACAGTCACACCGTGAGACCCTCAGGACGGAGGCTTTTTTCAGCTGTCTGGATTTGGACAGCAGCAGGGTAGGTGCCTCCATCTAAGCAATTTCCAGCTCTAACAGATGGCAAGTTTAAAAACATGACCTGAGCTTAAGTATTGTATATGTGAGTCTGCAGACAGACTGAAACACAAACATGGACAGATGCAAACTATTCCCCTACGTTTCAAGGATGCTTTCTGGCAGCTCAAAACCTAAGGCATAGCAGAGATGTGGATGTGGAAGCACCAAATAGGCCGTACCTGGAACTTAGTTTGCCTTAATTCAATCTAGGGAGCAGAAGTAATGAAAGGAATTTCAACAAAAATTGGTCAAACAGCATGTCCGTAATACTGATTTTTATACATTAAAGAACCACTATGTAGTTCACTCAGTTGAAAACCAGGGAGGATTCACCTGAGTCTAGGAGTGTAACCCTTACTATTTTTGTGTTAATGGGCAAATTGTGTGCGTTACTGTAGTTTAATTGTTCTAGGTGTTTATAATTCATGGATTTGTGCCTACTAGCCAAAATTTATTCAATCAAGATGCAAAATCTGTTGTCGTATCTGTGCATGAGGCCTTTGGGAATGGACTCGGTGCAGTCTGAGGTGTTTCCCAGCAGTGGTGTCTATAACCTCAAAGTGAGGAATCCTGGGAAAGCACCAAAATATCCGGGGACTTGTAATCTGCACTGGCACATTCTGGTGCTGTTGATTGATGGACCTGCTGGATGAGAGCTCCTCTCTCCTCTGCTGGGGGCTGATGGACACTGGTACTCCTGGTGTGCTCTACCTGGACGTGGGCACGTTCCAGCTCAGTATTGAGGGAGTTTGTGCAAGCAGGGTGGCAAACAATGCCTCCTTGTTTCCACTGTAGGTTGTTAAAAAGCTATTTTGGAGGCTGTGTCATGGTGTTGGAATGCGATTCAGTACAGGACGCCGAAGTGTTTTAAAGAAATATCATGAGATCCCTGCTCAGTTGCGTGGATAGGATGCAAGTGAAAGGCTGTGGGGCACTTGCCTTCCCTACACACGCTAAGGAAACCCTGTTCTTTCCCTGTAGGTCTTGTTTCTAAGCTTTCTAGCGTTGCTTGGGCTCCCCTGGGGGGGCTTCATCCAGTCTATCCACAGAATTTTCTCACAGAATCATCTCTGCTGTTGCCATAGCTGAGGGCTGTGGGACCTGTGGCCTTAGCACAAATCATAGTTAATATGATTTAGCACCCTAGGGTAGCCTCGTTTTGTTGCTGTTGCACAGGACAGCAACTTTGACCCATACCCTCCTACAAAAAGGAACAAATGAGGTTTTTGGACCAAATTTCCACCAGAAGTGTTGTACAACCACATRTATCTGGACTAGTCTTCAGTGGGATTAATAGGCTGTATTTTTGAGTGGGAGATTCGGAGATGCTGAAAAATTGTCTTATGCCAGGCGGGAGCAAAAATGCTGAAAAACATCACATGTTGACAAACTAAGAGGAAAAAAAGTTTTGCTCAGTTGAAATGTTTTGTTCTGATATCTCCATGAAAAGCTAAGAAAAATAAAAAATCAAAATGAAACATTTCAAAATTTAATTAAACTGCGCAGAAAGCTCTTCTGAAGTGAAAGCAAGTGTCTTTTCACTGAGTCGAACAGACTGTTTTAATTATTTTGGATTTTTTCCACAATTTCTCTTTATTTTTTTTTCCTTTTCCCTTGGGCCTGGGAATTTACTGACACCAAACTGTTCCTAGAATAAAGGTTTTGGTTTGGAGGAGTCCAAGAATTTCAACAACAACATATTCTGTGAGAAAAATCCCTGCTGCTTGTGCGCATCAATAAAGTTGATGAGCTTAACCAGCCTCATGGCTGGCTGAGGGGAAGAAAGATTCTCCAGTTAGGGAAGTGGATAAATAACTTGGCACAAAGTCCTGCTCTGTTGACTCAGTTTACTTTGTGGACCTGGGCACGATTGTCATAATAAATTAAAGCATGAAAATTCCCATTTGTCACTTCACCACTTCCTCTTGCTGCCTCCTAGCATGTGGTAAAACCATTAGGTTTAATACAGAAAGAAAAGAGTAGATGAGAGGAGGAGAAAATTGTGTGAGTTAAGCAGGAAGAGGGGAACAGGAAGTTTGCAGCAGGATGGAGCAACACAGACTAGGCACCAGTTGCCTATTTATAGGAGCATAGCCTATATTAAAGTCATTGGGGGTAATCATCACTCGCTGGCAAAAAAAGGAGATGTTGCTTCTTCTGTGAGTTGCTAATAACCACCAAACATCTGCTTGGAGTGCTCCACGATGTGGCAAAAGAGGAGGATTTTTCTCGGTCACACCTCGCGCTGATATTTTAATTAGTTGGGTGCTGAGCTGTTGGCGCGTGGGATGTCCCTCGTCATCCCCTCCGTTCTGCAGAGCTGCTCCGCTTTGCTCCTTGCCATCAGTCCTGGTAATTTCCTACAGCTAAGAGAGGGGTGTGTTTAGATCAGGCCCTTTGCTGACAAGGTGTGAACAGATTAATGGCCATCTCATCCCACCTGGCTTCCCAGGAACGGGCTGCGCCCGAGCGGGCTTTCTGGGAATCCCCCTGCACTCCAGCCCTGCAGAAACAGCTTTTCAGCTCCGACTGGGAGCAAAGGTCACACTCGGAAATGGAGCAGGGGGTGTGGGTGCGTGCGAATGTGTGGCCGGAAGCTCCCAAGAATGTAACTTGGGGCTTTGAAAGCATCGCTCTCTTGAATTATGATTATTTATTATAGCAGTTGTGCCTGGAGGCCCTAGCCCCATTGAGCTGGGGACTCTACAGACATATAATGAGGAGACAGTCGCTGCCTGGAAGATGGATGAGGAAAACCTCCCTAAAGGGGCTGGGAGCAGGTGTGGCATCTATCCATCGAGGCCATGGAGCTTGCTCCCATGCTATCCCTGGCTGTGGAGGTGAGTGTGAGAGGCAGCAAGAGAAGCAGCAGGCTGGAGTCATTTCCACCTCCCTCTCTCTGAAGAAGAGCTTTGATTCCACCTTTCTTGGCTTGCAATGATTATCCTCAGGTAAGATAAGAGTTATCAAAAAAGTTGTAGCAGTTTTGCCATGTTTTTGTGGATGCCAAGCAGCTTGGTTCAATGATTCACTTGGTATCTKTAAGCAAGTCACGTAGTATAGACATTTTAAAGATATTTAGGTATGTAAGCCCCCTAATGTATTTTAAAAATATTGACTTAAAGCAAAGATCTTTTAGTGCTTTAATTTTACCAAGATTAAGCAAATAAGAGTAAAGAAATCATGAGTTTTTCACTGAGTAGCAGATTTGAGGCTAGACCGTGTTATTTTGGAGCTTTTGGCTAGGGCCATGCTGGTGCACTCAGGACAGCTGAGCTTACATGGTCTTTACTTAACTGAGGAACCTCATCTGAGACATCTGTCAAATTTGAAGTGAGTACCTCAAAGTTAGGTGGCCAGGAGGGAAATCAGCAAATGCACTGACAGCACGCACCCAAAAGCTGTGTTTTCCTAGGCRCTTACTTAGAGCAGCATCCTGCAAATCCAAAGGCAAAATAAGTTTTAATGTGGAGAAATCTTGTGCTTCCTAAGGGTTAATGGATTAATGCCTCTGAAGCTCGTAGAGGGGAGCAGGGCATCTGCATCCCAGTGGGATCTGGTGCTTCTTGAGTACTTTGGGGGAAAAAAAGAGCAGGAGAGAGAGRTGCATAATTTCTTTTATTTTATTCTTAGAACAATCACCAACATGAAGAAACTTGGCTATTCTTAGTTGTATCTGGGGGCTATGCATAATCTTTTCCTGCTAAATTATGGAATATGATAGCTTTTATTAAATCCATTACAATTACAGCCTCTCTGCTGCACAGGTTTAGAATATGGAATAAGTAGGGTGCATAATTTCAAATAAATATTTAAGATTTTGATGTGCGATTCAGTTTTAGACTCCTAAGAGAGAGAGTTATAGTTGGTTTCTTTTAATTCACACAAACTTTCCTATCAAGCTACTTACTAGTGCTAGATACTTATTTTTCTTTTTTAGCCTTTGTACTGAGGAAACGATCATGTCTGCTGCTGCTCTTTCCCAGGATTCTGTCTGCATTGGTGACTTGAGTCTTCTGCAAAGTATCTGAGTGTATAAAAAACAGAGACCTAATTTTTTAGAAAAGTTGGAACTAGTCTCATCTGAGGGAGCATGTAACTGGAAAAGACATTAGTCAAAATTTTGGCACGGAAATTAGGAAATGTAAAATGTGGGCATCTTCTGTTGAACATAAATGCAGCACGTGTATTTTATTCCAGGGTTTAGCCTGTGTCTTTTTGCAGGGGTTAAGGGCACAGTGTGAGGTTTAACGTTGCTCTTGTCCTGGGTTTTGCAGATGGGGTAGGATGGCTGCATGTGATGGCATTGATGGACCTCTSCAGTGCAGCTTTTGGGACCTTTGCACTCCCTCTAGCAGCAGACTTATCCAGACCAGTGTACACAGGGTGCCTAAACACCGGCAAGGGGAAACTCCTTTCCTAGGAGAGCACACAGGCCCTACCGTGCATCTGCTTGAGCAGCACAGGAGGAGACTAGCGAGCTTCTCCTGGCCTTGTGCTGGTTGCCTCAAGAAAACCCTGAGCCCTAGGACCGCCTGATCCCTTGAGCAGCCAGGACAGCCAGGAGAGGATGAGGAACTGCCRGGAGAAGTAGAGCCAGAAGTAACTTGCTGAGAGAGGTGACACTGGAGCTGCTGGAGAGCAGCAGTCCCCAATGCGGTTTGGGAAGCAAGGATGGGGATTTTGTGGCATGACAGCGAGAGGGGAACTCCCATGGTCACAGTTGCTCCTCTGCCCTGTCCTCCCCACACCAGCCTTGGCTCTTCCCTTCCCCCCGACCTTTCAGGAAGATGCTCTAGGTGTTGGTGCTGCCTTGGYTGCCAGTGCTCACGGAGATGTGTTAATGATGACTGGCAGCTTCTAAAAGCACCGTTTCAACACCTTGCTGTCACCACACCTCATACTTCAGCAGCTTAGCACATGTTCCAAGGTGTTTAAAGAGCTTCCCGGGCAGCCCTTTTCCAGGCACTAACCTCTTGCCAGGAGCGGTAGCAGCTCCTGACCGCACTTTTCTGGCTGCGACCTTGTTAGTATTTGCCTACGACATGTAAATGAGCAGCACGGTCGTTAGTTAGCTAGCAAGATGTGTAATGTTTTCCATTGTGGAGAGGTCTCGGAGCTGACAAGAGCACAGCCTGTGTTCCAAGGTCTAAAGCAGTTGGCAGGTTTCTCAGTACCAGTTTTTTATGCCCCCAAGTGACTTACGGAGCGGAAGAGGGGGTGGAGAGGGAGGAATGTGTGTGGATGGATGGCGGGGGGAGAGTTAGCGGGAGCGAAGGGCCATTTGCAAGCCACCAGCTTTGAATTTAACTCGTGCGGGCCTTGTGGTGGTGCTGAAGGGCCTGTTGTACTCATTTGATTGACTTGAGGCTTAATGCTGCTTGCCACTTACCAGCACTTGTCTTTGCTCATTAGCAGGGGGATTGTGGGCAAATATTTAGATATTCCAAAGAGGAAATGTTAATCTTTGCAGCGTTTGCTGAATATTTAAATGAGGCAGTGGCAGTTTTGCTCTGTGCTTGACCTAGCCTTGCACTATGGAAGAAGCACTTGAGTCTTGCAATGGATTTACAGCCCAGTACCTTCCTGGTGTTTGGGTTCAGGTCATGCAGTGAAGCGTGGACCTTTGCAGACATGGATTACAATTGGCCTACCTAAGCCCTGTTCCACATGGTACAGAAGCTGCCATCTGGCCACTTTTAGCCACAGAGAAATGAAGCCCATGTGAAGTTGGCTGGACTGGGGACCCTCTCCTCTATAGACCATAGAAGAGGGTCTCCAGCAGTGAAGGTTTTGGCTGAAGATTGTGGTAGCCTATTGTTGCTGGTAGGCTGGCACTCAGTGATGGGAAATAAGAAATTGTCTGTATTTTAGGGGGATTCTGGCAAGCAGAACTGAAAAAAAAGTAAGAATTAGAACCTTCATATGTTTGGGGATGAGCATGATGTTGGTGTCCTGCTTTCTCTCATATTGATGTGTTGGCAGATGTCTACATTGGTTACCTCCTTGGAATATGAAGCCAACACAGATGTGATGAGGCTATATTTACAAGTTAAACAGATAATGGGAAATGCCTTGCATCACATATTCTTACTCAGAACTTTTCTCTAAATTTACTTTCTGTGTATCTGTATGCTTTTCATTACTTCCTTCTATAGATACCCTAGACAATGAACATGGAAGCAGCAAAATCTAATTTGAGAAAGTGGCAACCTTGAAGGAAATKAATATTGAACTATTAGTTACAGATATCTGCCCTTGTAGCTTGATTCTTTGGAATCAGAATGAGATCAGAAAGGTTCTGTGTAGGGTGCACATCCCCTTCAGATTCTGCTTGTATCTGTGATAGCTCCTTGCAGAGAAAAACTCTAGGCTGAGAATGTCTTATGGGAATAATTTCAATGAATAAGGTTTATAATTTTATCTGTATAGGTCATACAGGTGAGAGACCAACAGGAATATGTGTCATTTCTTCTTATTGGTATTTCTTTGTTATTTAAAGGAACATAACATAAAATGAACATGGTGCATGAAGAAACATCTACGCCTTTCAGCTCCTGGGCTGCCAGCTTTGCAAAGCTGTAGACTAGCTAAGCTCAAGTCAGACCCTCACAGATGCCATGCCCCCTCCTGAGCCAGACAATATTTGTTCGGATCAGAACCACTGTGTTTAAGGCATTTCAGTTAACCCAAATTCTTCTAATTTAATCATTTACAGGAAAATCATCTGGGAAATGTCTGACTTCTTCCTATTCCTATCATTCACTGACAGCATCTGAACAGGTTGAAGAATATTTTTCATGGATTTTATTATTGATGAAGGTCCTTAACACAGTTTCTCAGTTTTCTATCTCTTGTATTCCAGTAGCTGCTAGTCAATTAAATATTTCTCCAGTAAATTTGAGGTTTAGAGCATCTCTTGAGAATTGCAAAACTCTTTTTAGTGGAAATTAAAAGCCAATTGTGTCTAGATTCAGGTACATTTGACAATTCTCTCTGGCGTGCGATTTTTCCGTTAGCAGTTGTGCTCTCCTACCTGCAACCTCTTGCTTTTCTGGTGTCCCTTTGTCATTGGTCTTTATTATATCTTTTCTTTTTGTCTTATCCTTGCTTTGGAGAATTTGAGTAAGGAAGCTAATTCAGTTCAACTCTTTATTTGACCTTCACGCAGCACTGCGACTTGGCAGTGCAAGCAGTGGGTTTGCACCGTATGGGGCAGCTCTCCATGGGGAACAAGAGGCAGCAAGAATATCTCGTCAAATACAGCTGGAGAGYGAACATGCAGCAATGCCTTTCAGTCGCAGCTATAGCAACATTGTTCAAACTGGCAAGCTGCTAGTGATGGGCACCAGATACCGAGTTTATGCCGTGTGATTTCATTTGTTCTGGGTTTTCATTTTTTAGGTTTCTAAGCCAGGCTCTGTGTGCTGGCAGAGTTTTTCCATGCATGCAGTAAGCAGCAGCCTGACTTTAATTTCTGAAATGTCCTCTCTGAGCCTGCCCTCGTTGTCGGGCTTTTTTGCTGTTGTTCCTGACTAACCTGGTGCTGTATATTTAATCATTTCTAGAAGCTATCTCTTGATAGTTTCTAGAAGCCAGTGTGCAGTGGATCTGTTGGTGTAATTGCAGATCCCTCAGAAGCTCATCTGCCAAATCCTGCACCATTCACGCTGCAGATAGGAAGCAACATGTTCTGGGACAGTTTTGGCATCAGAGCCAATGTCAATTTGGCTGGAGAAGCTTCTTTTTATTTTAAATAAAAAAAAGAACAAATTSAAAGTAAAGAACATATCCTTCAACCATCTTCACCCAAAATAGGAAAGCAAGCAGCTCTCTGCAATTCTTTGGATTGTACATGGCAAGGAGAAAACATGTAATTCATTTTCCAGTGTGAACCATTGTGAACTTGAACGGCACATTGTCTTGTAATCTGATTTTTCCCACAAAGTGTTGCAACCTGCTGAGGAGAGTCTCTCTTTGGTGCAGTGAGTGCCAGCAAGACAGGCGCTGTGGAGCAGCTGCCAACTGGCCCCGATCCCAACCTCCAATTCCCAAGCCAAGGTAGTGGCATCAGCTAGGCTGGCACGAAAGTGGAAGCAAAACAAGCACAGCGCCCGRACAGCAACTCGCATCGAACAGCCTCGCCGGAGAAGGGAGAAAAAAACCTTCCCCGAATAGAAAGCATTTAAGAAAGGAACACTTAGGGGCTGAGGTTCTGGATGAAATAATGCAGTTTGGACAACATAGAAAACTCTAGGAGCACAGCGAGTTGCAGTATATCAAAGGAGAAATATCTTAAATTTTTGAACCAGCAGGACAGTAACTGTTGTCAGTGCTGAAACGTTGCATTTTGATAGTCTTGTCATTACATTTTTTCTATGAGATGTTAAAATATTGATGTGTCTCTTTAATTCATATATTATTATTAAGTAAATGTTAAAACCAGTGCAAAATTGCATTGTTGTTATCAAAACACAAGCTTTAAACTCGTTCAGAGAAGGTCTTTTTCCCTCTGGGGTTTCTGTCTTTGGAGAATTCTGAAATTCAAATTTCCCTTTCTGAGTTGGTGCAATTGGGGAGTTTTTCCCCTGGTTATGCGAATCTTTATGAATAATGCTTTTAGACCCATTTTAAGCAAAGTGTTCTTTGACAGCATTATAGCTGTTGAGAAACAGGTTTATTTTACAGTGCATCTTAGAGTGAGAGGATAAGAGGGCCTGTATAAAATTATGTCTAAGTTACTTAGTGTGGGCTAGGTATTTTTAGCAGAGGTTCATGGCTGAGATGTTGCTCAGTGCTGACAAAGGGGAATGCTGTCTGCATCCAGTCCCGTTTGGATGCATCTGAAGGACTTTCTAAAGGAAAGGATTTTCAYCCTGCTAGCTGCCAGTGCCATAAAATTACAGCTAGGACCAGAGCCGCCTGGTTGGTYCCAGTTGCTAAACCTCTGGTTACCCCATCTTCAGGCATGGGGAAGTCAATGTGGATGAAAATGTGTGGGTTTGGATCTGCTTCTCGCATCAGCCGCTCCGTTTCGGATATTCCTAGCAAGAGCAGATGAGTTTTATCCCCTAGCTTGTTGAGCAGGAGCCAAGGGGATTAATGCATCAATCATATTGCTCAATGCCACGCGTTTGCTCGATGTTGCACGACATTGCCCAGGAGATGCTGGAACTGGGCACAGGTAGAGTTTGAGTTTACTCMCAGCCTTCCCACTGACTCATTCCGTGACTTTCCCTTTCCCTTGCATGTTCTTCCATTTACCTCCCCAGAGAACTTGGCGCAGTGGCACTTTCTTGCTAGGCCGGGGTGTTGCAAAGCTCTCTTGACGTACATTTTCTAAGCGCTTGGAGCTCGTCAGATGTCAGACAGCTGTAGGAGTTCAAAGTGGAGCAGTGTGCGAAGGCTCTGTCCTCTGTAATTTGCCCTGGTGAATGTTAATTGAATATAGAAAAGTTGGTGTTTTTCTTCGGCTGAAGTTTGCTGAGCCAGTGGAACGGCTCCCAGCTCCCTGTTCCAGGGCAGGGAGACTTGTGCAATATTTTCCCTTTGAAAAGTCAGTCTGTCTGTGCGGTCAGTGCTAACACAAGGCTTTGGAGTGTGAAAAGTTTTMATTCTGAAGGGTTTTCAAATTTTTTTAAGTGATTGGATTTTAAAAATAGCACAGGATTTGTGTTCACTGCCAAACTGCGTTTGAGGAAAGCTGCTCATGGTAGGAGTGGAAATGAAAGCAGAAATACCTGCTGTGCTGGCCCCAGAGACCACTGATATTTTATTTCTGGGTGACTAATAATGCTCTCAATACTGATACAAGAGCAATTCCTGTAGCAATGAGTAGCCCAGTTTAAGTACATCCCTTTGCATGGGTGAGTGTTTGTGTTAATCTGTTTCAAATTTTCTTAGTAAATGTGGTAGTGCTGCCCAGTTATTATCTGAGAACACATCCTTTCAGCCTGGCTCTCAAAAACCAGAGTGTTGGCACAGCAGAAGGAATAGCAAGTGTCATTTAATGGATACCAGCATATCACACAATGGCTTTTTTCTCCTGAAATTTCTCTTTTGTGTCCATCTGTCTCAAGGGACTAGAAATCCAAATTCAGCATTGTGGTGAGCATCTCATGGCCCCCTAGCTTCTTGGAAAATCACTTAACTCCCTCCCTTTCTTTTTCTTTGTAATTTTTTATTTATTTACTTTTTATTTTTATGTGTTAGAGGAAATGTGGTGGGAAAATGAAATAAATGCTACATCAAAGCTAAACTTTATTTCTTAAGAAAGACTATTATATACACTCGTCATCTAGAAATTACTAGTAGGTCTTTTTCTGAGCGAGGTACAAGTTTTTAACATTTGAATAGTAACAAGTATCCCTAGTGTTAGCTGTGGGGTTCTGGCACACACCAGGGTGCTTCTCAAAGTGCTATGTATCTTTATATTTTTTTTTAATAGTGGGGCTCAGAAATACTACATAAACACAGACCTAATATTGCAAATACAGAAGAAATCCTTTCTAGAGGGGAAAACAAGTAAAAATGATTGAGGCATCTCTTTTTATTGATGTTGTTAATGCAGCTCAGTCTTGAGGCCACCAGTAAACTTTGCCTAACACATAGGGAAGCCAAAATCTGTGATTTTGGAAATGCTGTGGTTTTGTTTGGAATACGTACTTATTAGCCATAGGAATTGACTTGGATGATGGAACGTGCTCTGTAGCTCCTTGAATTTTGCAGAAGTGGAAGGTCTGTCAGGGCCTTAATGAGCATCTTTTAGATCCCTGGAGAGAGTGAGAGAAGTAGTCAAAAAGGACAAGAAGATTTTGAAGCAGCGAAATATTCTTTTGCTCCATCTTCCTTCCCAGCGGATACCAGGGGTAGTTCCTGCTACAGTTTCCTTTGTAGCTTACCTTTTTTAAAGGTGAGACATTTCAAAGTCAAGAAGTAGGACTACAGAAGGACTAAATGGGATAAATCCCGGAGCTCTGAAGGAATAATAGGATGAAGGTCCAGGCTGTGACTTGGAGAAACATTCTCCATAGACTTTAGTTAGCTTTCGGCAACAGTGTCTAGCTCTCCAACTAACATTTGAACTCATCACTTCTAAAGTTTTCTTTTTTAAAAAAAAATCATTTTTGGTGATTTTTTTTTTTTTTTTTTTTGCAAACAGCAGAGGGGGAGGAGTGGGACAAGAACCTCACTGAACTGTACAATTAAGTGGTGCATGTCATCTCGGAAATTACAGGCTCCTGGGCTATATTTCAGTACCCAGTAACTAAAAATGGCTTTGTGGTCAGAAAGCCATTGATGTTTGCTTCAGAGGTAGCAGTTATTGGCAGATGCCCAATAAAAGGCAGAGCAATTTTATCATCTGTCAGGGAGACAGGATGGTGGGTTGCAGGACTGCTGCCTTGTTTTATAATGTAAATGCCTCTGTTAATTCTATTCTTAATTAGCTGTATCAGCCAGGGTTTGCTGGGTTTGTTTGATGTTGTGTTTTATCTGCAATTGAATTTTTTTTTTTACTTTTATTTTTTTTTTTTGGAAGGAGAAAGATGTAAGAGCAGCTCTTGGAGTCAGTATTTATTGACTGGCTGTGCGATTCCTGGTTACTCTGACCTATGTCAGGAGATTGTGTCCAGGCAATAAGCATTAGTCTCTATACAGGCTCCTATGCAAGTGCTGCTGAGCACACAGATATGCCTTTGCTCCCAAGAGAGGTAACCAGAGGAAGAATGATCAAGTCTTTRTTATTTATTATTGTTATTATTAATTTTTATTTTTTCAACCCACCCTGCTCTGCTCTCCCTGCTTGTAAGCATTTCATTTCTGTGCAGTGATTTTGGATAAGGGCAGATGTCAACAGAGACACTTGCTCACAAAAGAGGGTGAGGGTAAGGACTGGTTCATGGTATGTCTTCTTCCTTGACGTCGGTAGTTTCAGCACGGTCAGTCCTGATGTTCCCGGGGTTTAGGGAGAGGAGACACTGTCCCTGTCATCTCAGAAGCTTCAGAACATGCAGGTTCATAGGGACAGGCTTCCTGCCCCAGGTCATGCTGAGTGAGGCCTCGGGTGTTTCTCCTCTGGCATGTCACTAATACTTGAAGCCATGAAGTGATGCAACCCCTTGCAATGTTCAGGTCTTGGAAGATTTTTATCAGGACAAAGTGAGATCTTAAAACTCAGGCCCCAACAGGCAATGCGCAGTGCTGATCGTCTGTCAAAACCTGGTTAATTGTGTGCCTGCAACGCACACCCTGCTCGCGAGTAAGCAGGTTCCAAAAAAGTCACCTTTTGCAAATACTTGCAAATTTACCCTGAAATGTCTCGTAATTAAAAATGACCTTGGGTCTCTGATTCATGAGCTAACCAAAGCTGGAAGTAGATCTGCTTACAAATTTAGGCATAAAAATGTCAAGTCTCCAGGGCCTAACCCAGAAATACTTGTAGCTGTGACAAGAAAATTTACTGGCTGTTTGTTTCTTTCCCTTGATATTTTAATTCTGTTTTTTAAGAATCCCGCTGAATCAGTTACCAGCATCCCAATCCCAAATAACTCCCAGAGTGAGAGTAACCGTGCTGGAGAGCGGTTCGTGGGGAGTGGGTGAGCTCCCTCCTTGCCTGAGGACYGTCAGACTCGCCTCACTCCTCGCATCACGGCGTCTGGCACAGCTGGCTGCTTTGTGTATGGAGCCAAACCACTGTATAGGTCAGGACATGTTTGGCCAGGCCTGGGACTGTCTTCCGGACATTCACCAGCCCTGGCTTCATCTCTGCCTGCATTACCACATTCCTTTCCTTTTTCACGCTATGATCTTTCTCTGTCTGTCTCTCCCTAGTCTCCAACCTCCGTATCTCTCTCCTCCAGACATCACTGGAGTGTGTGAATCACTCACAAATATGAATGAACTTATCCTGATAATCCTCTGTCAGAGGGAGAAGCTTTTCTTCTTCTCTGCTTTTTTCTGTCTCCCTTCCTGCTTCCTTTTCATCCTGTGACCTCCCCCGCTTTTCTCTATCAGCCCAGGCTGCCTTTTCCCTGTCTTTCCCAACAGGAGGACATTACTCCCAATAAATCCTAATGGCTTTTACCTGCTAATGGGAAATTTTTCCTGTGTCTCCTCTGCTCTTCAGCAGCCCCTGAACTTTGCCATTTCCTGAGCRGTTTGCTAAGTCTCCAAGCTCCTTCTTCAACACCTCGGGCATGCAGCCTCCCGCGTGCTTGTGTGTGCCGCACAGGTTTGGTGGTACCTCCTCCACGCATTTCCACAGTGATGTCCCGTGAGCCTCGCAGAGGTTTTGCTGGGCATCCAGCTACAAAGCAGATTTTATGAGCTCTGTGTTACAGCTATGAAGTGGCGTTTGGTAGGGAGGGATATGTCAGGAGGGAGATTTTGACTGTGATGTACTGGTTGTCTGCAGGAACACACTCTGCATCCTGTGTTCAGTGGATTGCACTGCCCAGGTTAGCGTTAGGCTCTGCTGGTTGGGAACACTGAAGTCATGGTCCTCCCATACTAGAAGTCATCAGCTCTAGCCCTAGATTACCATATTTGCAGGAGAGCACAAACTTACCTCCTTTTTATAGAGCYTTCTTCTATTTCGTTCATGGAAGGGCATTTCCTGAGTACATCAGGCTGGCAACCAGAGACCCACGCTTGCCCCTAGCAGCCTTGCTGACATGATGTCTGATATGGATCTTCAGGTGGCTTTTTGTGGTTGTGGGCAACAGCCAGAAAGCAGGATCTCCTCCAGAGGTGCAGGAGCAAGCAGGAGATATGGGAACCTGAGGACTGGAGCAAAGCGACGTGTGGGTGGTCACTTTGGGAGGACAAGGCCTTCCGGTATCCCACTGACCAACAGATTTAAGATGTGGAGAAGCATCAACTTGTCATTTTACAACAAAGTCAGTTGGAGTAGAGAGAGTAAAGTGCAATAGATAAGAAGTCATCTGGCATTTGGAAGATGCTGATTCCCTCTCTGCCCATAAACTGATGTGTGAGATGGGGTTTATCCTCCTGTCCTGTGCTTTATCAACATCTGTGAGACATTTGGGATGCCTCGGTGTATGTCTCTGCTATGCTTAACATGAGGAGCTTGGTTGAGGGGCTGCAGGTTTGTATCAGTCAGAACTCTGCAGTAAGGTGGCACTGTGAAAAAGCAAATGAGAGCTAAAGCTGAGGAGCTGTATGCTCCTCTCTGCTCACCCTTCTATCTCCTCTCTATTTCTATAGATGGCATAGACAGCAAATCAGTGGCCAGTGTAATACTCTGAAGGAGAAAAACCTACCTGCTCTTGAAGCTTCCCTTGTTGCACCTTTGGAAAATTGGGAGGATTTTACATTTATTAAATGCCTTCTCAAAGCWGAAGCGCTGATGAGGTGTTATGCGGTGCTCTACCTGACCCATTGGAAGGAGGTGGCATCTACCCCAAAASACTTTGGCAGGTGGGTGGTGGGTGCACACAGCACATCAACATTCCAACTGGCCACATGGTTTGGGACAATAAAGTCTCCAAAGAAAGGAAGAAGAGTGGAAAGAGAAAAAGCAGCTCAGTTTCATGACTGCCTTTATGCTCAGAAGACAGCAAAACGGTTCTGTTTGTCAGACAGCAGAGCCAGGCCAGCTTTAGCAGCGTCCCTGCATGTGATCCTTCAAGAGTGAATATTTTTCTTTGAAGGCATGTTTCTGTGGGGGCGTTTCTTTATCTTTTATGTGATATATTTATGTATATATCTTTTTTTTCCATAGTTTTTGGCTTACTGTATTTACATATATTAGAACCTCCCTACTTTGTAAACAAGCAATGCCCAGCTAAGCAAACAAGCCTGAGGGTGATGAGAGAGGGAGAGCGAAAGGAGAAGAACAGAGAGGGAGAGGGAAAGAGAGGTGGCAATAGGAAAAGGGTAAACAGACAAGCACTAATTAAGGCCTTCATCACAAGCAGGGAGATGTGCTAGGCTGACAGTCAGTCAAGCAGATAAGGGGAGATGAGTTAAAATCTAGCCCCAGGTTTTGAAGGCCCCGGGGCCCTGGCAGACAAGAGCACAGTGAGCAAACAGGAAGCCACTGAAAGGTCATTTGCATGAAATGATGTTCAGGATCTTTGCTTTTGTTGTTGCCCTGATGGCTTTAACCCGTTCCTGGCCCAGGGAGCCTGCAGAGATAGGACACTTCAAGCCCGTCTCTGTGTGTGGCTGGAGGCTTCTTTTGGTGGCCTTTAAGGGCCATGTTCTCCAGGGGCATTTGTGTTTCATGAACGGTGAGGGAGGGCTTGCCATTCCTGCTGGAAGTAAGGAGAGCTGAAATCCTTTGGCAAGCGATGTGATGAGCAGAGCACAGAAAGAGGAAGGCGTTAAGATGGGAGACTGCAGACATAAAATGACCCGCGAGCCTGCCAAGTTGAAGGCAGATGCAGTGACCTACAGTAGTCAAAGATGTTCAGATATTCTAGACTTTGACTTTGTTTTGTCTCTTCAAGAGCTCTAGAGATAAATCTCCCAGGAATCTCCGTCACAGAACAGTGTCAGAACTGCTGTCATTTGCCTTTGCTGTGTGGTGTGACCATGTCATGAATAGCAGGGGCTCTTGTGGCTCTTGTCCACCCCTTCCACTGGAATTAAAAACATATCCAATTTTTCAGCACTTCTGAAGGAATAGACAAACTGTAGTTGCAATCTCTTCTCCCTAAGTTACATTGGGAAACAAGATCTTGCTTGGATCTCCAAGGGAATTCTGACACTATAATTATTATTATATGATCTCAATGTGCTTGGGCATCTAGGCAGATTATAATTCTTAGTGACATGGCAAGAGAAGTAAATGCAGAAGCGCTCACCATTTTGTGATAGTCAGACAGCCTAGCACACTTATTTTTTTCTCCATTCCTGCTCAGACAGTTGATAAGTCACAGTCGTTACTCTTCTGCGTTTCCTTTTGAAACATAAGTAGTGGTTATAGCAAAGTCTAGTAGATTAAACAGGCATGTGTGCTATTGGACTTCTGAGTTCTCCTTCAAACCGCTGCCACTTCATTACTGTTTGACCTTCTCCAGCTCATGTCGACTCATTGCGAGCAACATATCTGTCTGCCACGGAAGGGCAGTAAGCTTTACTTGCCTCCAAGAAACAGAATGATGGGACCTGTTTAATTTAATATGGGTGTCGTGCTTTCACATCCTTGGGTGGAAGTGCTGCTTATGGTAAATGAATGGTTACCAGTTGAGTTGTGCTGTAGAGTCGGGGGTAAGGCTAGACATCGAAGCTGCAGGTCTGAGACCAAGCCAAAACTGGAAGCCAGTGAGTCTGAGACATCAGCCCTTTGGGACAGGAAATCTGACCAGTTAGCTCCCATGAGGGGAGCTCCATTCAATTCATTTCCAGGAAACAAATCCCCCATTGAACTGCAGGTCTTAGCAGGAGCATTGAACCTGAATCCCATCCAGAGGTGGTGGTGGTCACTGGCATGAGGTATAGCTAAGGTGTTTCTCTGCTCTAGGATACAGATCATCTTCATAATAAAGACCTTTGGTTTAAAGAAAAGGGAGATAACCAAAAGTTCCCAGACTTTCCTTTTGTTTCACTCATATAGTGTGTATTGCAGTTCAGATGCAGGCAAATAGGATTGCAGCAGAATCTCATTTAGATAAATATTTTTAAAAGCTGCTGTAAGGAATGAATGGAGAGGACAGCGGGTAGGATTACAAGTAATTATTCTGTGCTGCGAGTTTAGTGTCATGGTTGTGAATGGACTTTTTAAAGCAGGAGCTACAAGCACATGTAAGAGAAGCGGAATTTAGATGCCCTTTGGCTAACTGCTCATTGCTGCTGCTCTCTGCAGATTTTTAAAAGGCCACTGTCATCAAGTAATTTTTCTTGTACTTCACTATATGTAATAGCTTCTATAAGTGCCTGGAAATGATTTTACTTGCCCTTTTACTCTGGACAAACAACAGTTTCCTTTTTTTGGCCTAGCATCCTGTAGGCAAGACCAACCCAAGCTCTGTTCTGCGCGTTTTTACTTTAAATTCCCACTAATGTCAGCCCGAAGAGGACGAGATTTTGAAAACTGTGATTAAGCTCTTCAACATCTGACCTTGAAAACTGAGCAAGTAGGAAGGAAACACTGGTCTCTGAAAATGAGCTCAAGGGTTTGGAAAGCAGCTTTATTTTGGTGGGGTACCCAAGAAGAGCCCCTGTACTGGTTCAGCATTAAGTGCGAACAGAGGCGCTCTGTGTTTTATGAGAATGTGCTGCCATTTACAGACATCCCTGCATTCTGCAAGTCCTATAGTGCAATATCCTAACATCCTATAGCTGGGAGTAAAACACAAGCTGGGGTTCTGGTTCTGTGCCAATAGTTCATCATGTTATGAACTCGATCCATGCAGCAAGGGGAGGAAACGCTGGGCAACTGCTCTGCTGCCACCGAACCTGGTTGTACAGTGGAAGAGTGAGTCTGCAGGAGGAAGGTGGCCATAGTCTTCCCTGCCAGCCCTTCTCCTCATGTGGTTACTCATTCTCCAGAGACTGTGTTACTCTTAATGCGAAGGACAGCCTGGCCACTTAGCACTGCACACCAAGTAAAGAGTAGATCAAAACAACTGGTGACAATGATGGTAGAAACTGCTGTGATACTGGGATGTTTTTTCTGTCCTCTCTCCATAGTTTAGCTGTGACACCCACTGCCCAACCAGCATCGTGATGCTGGTTGAGGTAGGAGAGTTTGCCCCTTCCAAGGGGTCCAACAGATGGTGCTTGCTAAAACTTCCCAAGAGCTTTTGGTGTTGGTAGATTTTTAAACTCTTATATGGAGGCAGGAGAGCCCCCGCCAGTGTGTGCTGTGGCGGTGGGATACGGGCCCAGCCGTGTGGCATGAGCTTCACCTGCTGCGGGCTGGAGCTTGCGCTTACCTACGGGCGAGCAGGCGCTATTTCTCTTTCCCTGCATGCTGGAAAGGGTGCAGCATCACAGACCTTGTCACCCGGAGCTCAGAGGACAGCAACCATATGCCTTCCGACCTCCCCTTGCTTTTCTAGGAAAGATTCAGCCTGCTGGGCATTTTCTATCAGAACCGTTAAGAGGCGAGCGCGGGGATGTGGCCCGGGCTGGCGTTGCTGTGGCACTGTGCGAGGGGGAGGGTGAGAACCGGCGCGCGGCAGGGAGGAGGGCGAGGAGCCCGGGCTGCCAAAGAGGAGGAGGAGGAGGAGGAATGGAGGAGAGGCGAGATTGGCATCCGTGTGCACGCGAGGCTGCCCGGCCTCAGCATGGCTTGATGAGCCTGCAGGGCGCGATCTCTCGCAGTTGCCCTGATTGCAGTGATGGGCTTGTCTGGTGGCTTGGACACCAGCTCTTCTCACTGTGCTCCCCAGCGCTTGCAAGGGTGGAGGGAGAAGGGAATGAGTGAGGTAAAGAAGCCCCAGCATTGCACACACACACAAATCACAGACAGGAAAGGCAGAGAAACAGCTTTGGCTCCAGGCTATTGATTTTGCTCTGTGACACTTGTTCATTTCCCACTTAGTGGGCTTCTCCGCCCTACCTTCCCGGTAGGGCTGCGGCAGCTCTCACCAAAGGGACAGTGAGCCCCAAGTGCCAGGGGCTGAACAATGGGAGGGCCAGCCGATGATGATGGTAATGATGAAGCCGTATTGCAAACAAAACTGTGCGTGTGCAACAGCACCCACACTGACTTGGCTCTTGTCCCGCAGCCCATCCGAGCACCCTCTCTTACTAGCAAGATAAGGTTGGCCTGAGGTAGAGTTGTCAAAAATGCCTTTTTTTTTTTTTCCCTTGAAAAATGATGCCTTTTTGTAGGCATGACCCCAAATACTGCAATAATAGTTCTGTAAAACAGTGGCTTTAATTGCTGCTGAACTGTACACAAAAATACCAGGACAATAATATTCTACAGGCAGTGCCAGACTTTGTTCTTTTTCTCGTTTTCTCTTTCTCCGTTTCTAACTTCATTCCCTGTGAGCTGGGCTCTGCTGCCACAGTTGTGCATGACAGTTGAGGCAACAACAGCTTTCCTGTCTGCCACCATTTTTGTCACCTGAACCTGTCTAGGGACAGAGAACAGAGCAGAGCTGGTGGGCAGAAGAATTGGGCACACCAGGGTTATCACCAAATATTGCAGGACTTTGTGGTGAGACTGTGGGAATCGATAAAGTGCTCAGCTGTGTCTGCCCACAACGTGTGTTGTCTGCGGACTTCAAGGATCACTGGACAGTCGGGGGATCACATTCCCACCTGAAAGTTCAGTGAAACGTTAAAGACTGAGAAGGTTGCTGTGAAATGCTGTGGTGAATGTCTCGGTACACTGAAGTGTCTTGAAATCACTCAATAAATGCTCTTTCTACTGGCTAGGTGCCTGGTGAGCAACTAGGCAGTGTGCATAATTAAATAAGGAGAAATGAGGAAGGAATTAATTGCAGTAACCTTGGCTAAAAGTGACGCCTGTGCCCAAGGCAAGCTGCTTGCCCAACTCCTGCCTGCAGAGTTGATGCCAGCTTGCTGGTAGCATTGTTTTTCTTTATTTAGGTGCTTCTGCTAGAGCTTCTCTACTCCATAGCTTGAATGTTTTGTTCAGCTGTGAAAATAGAAACAGACTTCTGAATTAATGTGACTTCTTGGTTGCTTTCTCTCCTTCTCTTTCCTTTACACACATATTTACATACACACACATATTCTCTATCACACGCACGCTTATATATACAATGTTTTCCCTCCTCTGTATTAGGGACGTGCTGGAGTACCATGGTTGGCAAGGGCTACTAACTGGATTAGATGGTAAATCAATCTGGAGCTCCCACTGGGGAGAGCTGGACAGGTTCATGATGGATAATGGCTTTTCTGAAGCAGTAGGATGGAATATTTGATCAAAAAGAAGGGGGGAACATATTCTTTTCTGCTTGTATACTTTTGCCTGAAAGTGGGGGAGTGATGTCAAGAGGGTAAAGAAGGGGTCCATTTTTGGAAGAAGGAAGGATTGTTACCTTGTTGTTAAACATCAACATGATCATCCTTTTTTTAGGTGGATTTTGATTACACCTTGTCCTTCCTATTAAACTGTCCTTTCAGATCCTAAATCTTCATTATGAATCTGACAACGTGAGGGACAAGGTGGATCTAAATTATGGTAGTTAGTGACACAATAGGGAGATTATTTCTCCTCTCCTATTCATCCTTATTTTGCTGTGCAAGATTTAACCCCCTTCCAGAAACCCACAGGAGTAACTAATCCTCCAGGCTTGGTCAGAGCATTGATGCTGCAGTCCCCAGGCTTTTTCCAAGTCCTTTTGTGTTTGTCTCTGTCTGCCCTCAGACATTGACTGATGGCCTGAGACCAGCCAGCTGGAGGCTTCCTCAGGGAAGCAACTCCAAATTCACCTCTGCAAACCCACCAAAGCAGGTGAAACCAAATAACTAACGAGCACAGGAGCCTCACTGTGGCTACTAATAGACCAGGGTATCCTTGGGGGTGTATATCTTTGCCAAAGGGATGAAAATAGCTGTTCCTTGCCCTGCCTTGGTCCTGCTGCGTGATGTTTCCTACATATCAACAATCAAGCAAACCAAGGTAACAAAGAAAGCAGCTTTCTTCCTGCTTTCTGATCACCTTGCTTATCTACAGGGTTTCCAGTTTTATTGTAAGCTGCCAAAATCTCTGTGGTATGAGTGCATGTTTGCCTGGGAAGCACCAGCTTCTGAGATCACTTCCCTAGTGAGCCTCAAAACCTCAGTTTCTTTGCAGAGAGAAGGGGAGTTTTATGAGCTTACTTTTAAAAAGTCTACTTATTTAAAATGTAAGTACTTTTTAAAGAGTATCCTCAAAATTCAATGATATGTTTCAAATACCTTCAAAAACTGTAAACTGCTGGTTTCCAGGGCTTTGCCTTGGGATTGATGCTGTTGGGGTGTGTCCACATCAGAGTTCAAGTCTTGATTCTGCCTCAGGTTTCTGTAAACCTGCACTTAGCTTTGCTATCTCTAAAGTACAGGCAGTAATACTGAGTTTGTGTAACATATACACAAGTTCACCTCAACCTTTAGTAAGTAACCTAGGCTGCCCTGACTCCAGTTTACCCTTCTTGGCAGGATGCTTTTTATCAGTTTTTTGTGCCATCTCCTCCAAGAGATTCTGTCCTAATTTGTGCTCCTCCAAACCCTATGTGAGTTGCTAACCAAATGTGTAGGAGAAAACGTTATAGGTTCCATTATGTCTTTGGAAGTTATTTGCTGGAATTACCCAGCTTGGAGTCGCATGTGATGCTAGAAAAGTATGGAAACAGAAGAATCCTCTGCAGAAGGGAGCAGGCACAAAGCCTTGTTCTTTGCCAGCTGCGTGGGTGATTCCTTTGGAGCCAGCACTAGTAGTGTTTTAAGAGTCCTGCATGATGGGGTCTTTGTAGCCATTCTGGAACATGTGACTGAGTTTCCAAGTCATTTCCTGGAGCGCTGGCACAGCAATCAGGGCAGACATGGCTCCTCTCCAGCCTCACAGCCTTAGGCTGGGCATAGGGGGACCCCTATCCTCCAGGGAACTGGCACGGAAGGGCCTGATCTCCCTGTGGGTTAGGAGCAAGTGTAGGAGGGATAATTAATAATCCCTGTGCTGTTACGCTGTGACCTAAAAAAACTGAGTAGCTGATGGCAAGGCTACTGCAGGCCTGCTCTCCCTTTCTCCTCCTCCTGCTCCCCCCATGTCTCTGCTTATTTTTGCTTCTTGCTTTTTCCTTTCTTTACAATTTTTTCCTCCTTTATTATGGACATATCCTTGAATCCCATCCATTCTCCCTGCTTACGGGATTCCCATTATACACGCTTGATATTTAACAGCTTTGGCGTCTTCCATAGCTGGAAGTGAAATGAGAAAAAACAGCTCAGAAAAATGGAGCGGAGTAAAATCTGCATAGTGAGCCCTGGCGCCACGTCCCTTTGCGCTGCTTCCTTTGATCTGGCGAGCTCCGAGCTGTGGCATCCGCTCAGGCTGCATCAGCCATGGAGCCCTGATGCCGGCCACGGCAGCTGCTGGCCTCCCGGCCCCTCCACAGCCACCTCCTGGGCCYGAGAGACTGCGTTGCATCTCAGAACCACTCTGTCCTTGTTCACACTTGGCCACTGAGCACGGGTCTCAGCACCCACCGTCTTGGGGGCAGCGCTGGGCCCCATTTGTGTTGGCAGTGGGGGACACAGTGGCTCTGTTTGCTTTAATCAGGCCTCCCTGCCTGTGCCCTGCAGCTGCGTTTACCCCTACCTGAGTACACGCTTCCTTCGCTGCCGCATGTCATTGCCTCAGGGCAAGATGTGCTGCGTTCGCAACCATTCGGATGCGACTGCTTTGGAATTATCCTCAGCATCTTCACGCAGAAGAGACAGTGCTCCCGTGATCAGTGGAACRGTTCAATGTGAGCTTCGTCTTTAGATACGCAGGTGCAAGAACTCATTTGATATCGGGCCTACTTACATGCCGTCCTAGTGGTGCTGCGCTAAGGAGTCCTTCAAATTTCCCACTTTGCTTTTGAGCTTTTCTTGGTGAAAAAGGTGAGCTTGAGTGGACCTGAGTGTTTTTAGCAGAGCCTTAGCCATCCTCTGTCTTTTCTCTTACCTTCCTTCTGGGGACCTTTTTTTTCTGGAGGACATGAGCTTTTCCGGACATCAAAGACTGCAAAGCAATGTTCACAGTGACCTGCCCAAGTGAGGTCTGTTGTGAAAGAAGTGGAAAAATGTCTTATCGTTTTAGACTATCCAGGCTGGGGTTCATGTCACCCGTCTTTTGTCACACTTTTAGATGTCTCAAATTTGGAAGTCCAAGTCTGAGCATTAACGTGTCGCTTGTGTGAGTCAATGGAGACAGTTGGAGGCTTCTAGAAGGCAGTTCACCTGGCCAGTCTTAGATGCTTATTTTATAGTGAAGCAGATTATCTATTTATCAAGGCTCTAAAGGAAATACAGACGAATACGCTCTGAACTGGACACCTCAGTTTTGACTGTTAAGTTAGATCTCGCTTATTCCACCCCTCAATTTCTGTTTTTCTTAGCAGCTTTGAAAGCCTTACCTGCAACTTCTCCTGATTTTCTTATTTTCTGTCTTCTGCCATCTTTATTTGTTCCCAGTTTTTGCACCTGCAATACTTCATGCATTTCTGTTTCTRTGCAAGAGCCTAGAGACCTTCACTAAAGCTAAGACACATATAGAGATCACCTGAAAGTAAATATGATTTTGGCCTGGTGCTTTGTGGCTTTATGGGAACCATTGCTGCAAAGTACCAGAGAGACTTTTTATTATACAAAGGGTTTTATATGGATCATGACAATGTCCACAGTTATATTAAACAGGTTAAAAAGTGCTTTAGCTGCAAGGGATGAAATAGCTATTAGCTCATGGGTGTGAACAAGAGAATTCTCTTAGACTTGACCATAACTAAATGTGACAGATTCTTGCACTGTTCACTGCCACATCTGCTAGGCTGATGGCATGGATGGCCCTGAGCCTCCATGAGCATCCTCTGAGGTTATAGCTGTGCATCCACCTCAATATWTTCATTATCTTTGACCCAGCAGGATAGAAAGAAATTACCAGCTTTGTTAGAGTTTCGTCAACTCATWAAACTCTGTAGAATTTTTGAAGGTGAAAACTGGTCTCTGTTTTCCCAGAGGATATTTTCCTTTTGTGGTAAGGAAGAAGCTCTGGCAGAAGCCCTGTTCATCCAGGCTGGAAGAGCAGGAGCTCCCAAGTTAACTGTACCCTCTTGCAGGAGGACKGTGAGCATCAGCCCATTAAATGACCGAGGGCAAGCTCCTGCTCTGCAGTAACTAAGTCTGCTGTTTACACAGAATCACAGAATGATTGAGGTTGGAAGGGACCTCTAGAGACCATCCAGTCCAACCTCTCCTGCTCCAGCAGGGACACCCAGAGCATGGGGCACAGGGTGGCATCCAGGCAGGTTTGGAAGATCTCCAGAGAAGGAGCCTCCACAACCTCTCTGGGCAGCCTGTTCCAGGGCTCCGTYACCRTCACAGGAGAGAAGTTCTTTCTCACATGGACRTGGAACTGCCTGRGTTTCAACTTGTGCCATTACTGCTTGTCCTATYGCTGGCCATCTTTGAGAAGAGTTTGACCCYTCCTCCMTACATTCTCCCTCTCAGGGACTTATACATATTGATCAGATACTCTCTCAATCTTCTCTTGTCCAGGCTAAACAGGCTCAGATCACTTAGTCTTTCCTCATACAATAGGTGTTCCAGTTCCTTAGMCATCTTCGTTGCTCTAGGCTGGACCCTCTCTAGAAGCTCCATGTCCTTCTTGTACTGAGGAGCCCAGAACTGCCCCCAGTATTCCAGGCGTGGCCTCCTCAGAGCTGAGTAGAGGAGCAGTATCCCCTCTCTTGACTCCTTGACRGTTGAATGGTTCCATGAAGGTTCTTCCATGTGAAATGCTCCCAAGCTGTTCTCTACTGGGAATGGACAACTGCTTAGATGCCCCAGTGAAATTGCTGATTTCCCATATCTGAAGTAGGATTAGACCCAATAAGTTAACCCCCTTTCCTTAGTTGCACCTTGCACTTTGATAGTTGTTCACATATTTATAATGCTGTAGGAGCAGGTCAGCATATTCTTCAAGGGCCATTATGCTGCTGCTCCCTGCAGCACTAGGTACACAGCAGGGAGTTGCATCAAGGAAATGCATTAAGGCAAATCAGCAAGAGAGCAGGGTGCCTCTGGGCCAGCTCCCTGCTTCTCAATTATTTATACTTCATAATTTCCAGCAAATCACTGGCTGTTTATTGGYGCTCATCTATAATTGAAAAGTTTCCTAGATCACTGGCCAGCTTTGCTTAAGATGGAGCTGGCCGTGCTTCTGAAAGCTGTTTCAAGAACTCCGCAGGGAAAGGCAGGGTCTCAGGAGTGGCTGGTCATCCACCGAGGATACACCCTTTTAATTTTTGGCTTTTGTGGGCACCTGGGACTGGTAGGTTTCCAGCATGTGGTTTACCATCTGCATTTGATTGCACCACATCTTCTAGGGACCGCATGTTGCAATACCAGGATGACCCTAACCAGGAAGCATTTCAAGGATTCTCAAATCCATGCTTKTACTGTGCTGTGCTTGTACTGTTAAAATAGAAAGTTTTAATGCTCCTAAAAACCTGGATGAGGCTGTGAAAAAAAGCAGCCRCTGTTCTGGACTGAGATGAAAGGACAAAGCTGAGTCAGGAACATAAAATCTAAAGAGAGAGTGTCAAGTAGATAGTTATGCAGGGGGTGATTTCAGCTTTGAGTGGTGCCTTCCTTCAGGCCTATCTGATCCTKCTCAAACAGTATTTTGTTACTGCGTATATGTATATATGTAAAATTGCTTAGAAATATTAGAGACTTTTGATTTTTTTTCTAGTTTTGTTTTCAAAAAAAGAAAAATTAACTGGAGCGAGCCACTTCGGTGTGAACAACTCCATGCTGGAGGAACTAGGGAATTTGTATGAAAAAGTATTTTGTTGAAATGTTCCCAACCAACTCTATCCATCACTTCCTTTCACTGCTACCCAATAAAAATAGCTCCCACATACCACTGTAGTCAGGAGTGCCATATTACAGAAGAAGAAATAACTAAGCCAACAAAATGACTCGCATTCCAAAGATAATATATAAGGTAGGGCCAGGCCAACTGGGTAGATTCAAATTAGAACCAGCCTTGGCTTTCTTGCCTAAAACAAAGCGATCACAAAATATGATCTGTAGTTGTTTTTTGATGTTTGTTCATTTTATTTTYGCACGCTTCTATTCATGGTCCCACTTTTGACTTAGTGAAAAYGGACACGCTTTTAATGTTGCAGAGCACTGTTTATCCCCATTTCTAGCCYAATGAAAAGCAGGAAAGACTAAGACTGTGGCAGGGGGATTGTTCTTATAAAAAAGATTTTCAGATCTGTTTGACCAGCTTGAGCTTTGGACATTCAAGTTATACTACTGACAAAGGTCTAGACCCCTGCATAATATTTATCATTTGAACTTGGACTGATAATTGMTTTTATCTTTCGACTTGCTGCGGTTTGAGAGCCAGGAATCATGGCCGTGACAGAGACTGACCGGCATCGGTCAGTGAGATGAGTTTGGTGCGGGCATGGAGAAGGGYACTGCTATCATCCACTATGTCCTGAGAGCCTAGAAGATCCTTCTTGGTTTAAACTTGTCTTTGGAAGGTGCAGCACTTTTAGTTTTGCTGTTGTGCTGAGGAACTGAACTAACACCTTGCAATTTAGCTTATTCTGTCTTCTGTCTTTGCTAAAATACTCATCGCAATGCAGCGGTGACTCAATCTGACAGAATGAGTCTTTTTTTAATGTATCTGCAACTTTTCAGCCAGGTCAGGAGTGCTCTCAGCTTACAGTTTAGGATGAGTGCATTTTAAACAATCTATAAATCTTTATGTTCTTTGGGTTTTTTTTCTTTCTCTTGCATGCGTATGTGGCAAGGATTTTGTATCATTTAACATTTGGTTCACCTGTGTATGCTGGCTGTGACTTGCCCACATCTGAAGAGGCAGCATCAAGCCCTTTGYGCCTTTTAAATCTTAAAAATAAGACTGAACAGAACATTATGGTTTGCCTGACTGTTGTGCTACCTTCCTCCAGTGCCAAACTGAATTTTGACCAGTCAGATGAAGGGGGTGATGGTGGAGTGAATTACTGTGAATGTGTAATGTGCTGTGCAAGGAGAAAGCAATCTGGGGCTGCAGTACTGCCCTTGGATTTCTTCCCTCTATTGCTTTGGTGCTTTTGGTTGCTCCTTGCACTATTTCATCCAGTTTGGGGCAGCATCTTATCAAAATTTAGAAGCTTAGAAGAAAGTAAATTATGATAAACATCTGCAGAGACCAACTTATAGGGAGTGATTGTGTGTGTTCAGTGGATGTGGTTTAGATGAGCAGGGTGCAGTGCAGATGAGGTAAAATGTCAGTATTTGGTGGGCAAATACCAGCCATAGACCTTTTGCTCCAGGCAGCTGCAAGGCAAGCCTGGGATTACTAGTATTTACACCTGAGTGTGAGGGGACTTGTTTAGTATTGACTAGCATTAAATACCTTTGCTGCTTTTGCAACGCACTCAATCCATGCTTCCTGGGGACATGCTAGGAAGTTAAGGTAAACAAGAGAGTAGTAAGACACTGAGAGTGCAGCAAAGTGGCTGTGGTTCATTACTGCTCAGTCCCTGGGCCAGACTCCACAGTCCAGCAAAAATGCTGCAAGAGCAGGAAGCCTTTGAGATGCTTCTAGGCATCTTGGGAGCATCCAGGAGACGTTTTCCTTCCCTGAGGTTCAGGGGGACTTTTTAACACTCTTGTCAAATGTCCCTGGCAAACATAAGTTCCCTGACTCCTGAAGTTCCTGCCCTGGGAAATAAATAAATAAATAAATAAATAAAAGATATAAGAAGAGAAAATGCACTCTCCCAAGATAGCTTTTATGTAGCTAGAAAAGTGAGGTGGTTTCCTGTTCTAAATATTTAACATGATGTTTATGATATGTCCTCTGGGGGAAGAGATGCTTGAAAGCTAATGTTTATGAAGTAAGTCTGGAGGGATGAAGAGGGGAGGGAGGGCACAGTAACTGCAGAAGAGAAAAGAAGAAAAAAAGAAAGAACCTCAGGAGATGTCCTGATTTATGGCTTTACTTGCTCTAGAAAAATCTCTGTGTTTTGTTAAAAAGGTTGCAACTGTTGGAGAGCAGCCTCAGCTTGGCGCTTTTTGAAAGCAGAAACCCGTTTGCTGAGTCCAGACAGGGCCTGAGCCTGGGCCAGCGGGAGCCCTTTGCTCAGTGCCCGAGCACGTGGACTCCACAGAAGGTGTCGGTGTCTGTGCAGCACCAGCTTGCAGGAAGGGGCRGATTTTTAAGAAGCTGAACTGCTTTTCAGAAAGGAGGAGTGGGTTCAGCTTCCTACTCCGCCAAAGGCTCCTAGGCTGATGTTTGGGTTTTTCCTCTTCCCTCACCTCTGTTCCCTGCCTGAGAGTAGCAACAATTTCCTGATCCCCTGGGAGATGAGGAGTAAATCACTTGCTATATACATGAATCACTGTTATTTCAGCAGGATTAGCTGGGCTCCTTGCAGTGCAAACACTAAATAGTATTTTTCAGCCTGGCTTATTACAAGTAACCTAGTGCCTGGTTTTCTCTCCCTTAGTAATATTGTGCATCAACTGCTGCAGTTCAGGACTGGCTGCGTGTGCAGCTTTGCTATTCCTGACCCAGGATGTCTTGGGTGAAAAGCAGTAGATCGAAGAGCTGGAATCTCCATGGGCTYCAGCTGTTCTGAATTGCAGCCGTGCAGATCATAGCAGTTTTCTATGTCTGACTGCRTCTAGTTTTGGGCATGTGATGAAAGAGGCAGTGCTCAAAGTTTAGTGCAATTCATATACGTTTTACTGCAACATCTTCTGGGTCCTCAGCAGCATCCATGGGTTTGTTTCGCACTAGCTGCTGAGTGCTGGAGGCAGCTGGAAGGTAACGCAGAGTCTCAGATATCTCTAAGATGAAGCTCCAACTGCTGGAGCTTGGAGGTTTTGGAGAAGTCAGAGGCCAGGCAGAAAATACCTTGTCTTAATCAATATGTTCAATGCATTGTGCTCAGGCTGGCTGAAAGTCAGGCCATTTGTTTTAATTTAAATACAGATTTATGACCTCTAGTTTTTCTTGGAAACAGTGTGAGACTTGGGACCAGTTTTCTCTTTGTAAATAATAATGATTTGCCTGTTGTCAGTCCATGCAAACATGTCAGTTGCACTCATGAACACTTAGTTTCCTGCTCCRTTTTATCTTTATCCGTGTGACCCAGGCCTCCCTCCTCAGCCACCTCTGCTTTCCTGGGATCAGTGTGTTTTGCTCAGAACCCCTCTGCATTTGCAGCTTCCCAGTGGCCTCTCCAGCGGTGGTGCACCCCAGTGATCCTGTGTTGGTGGTTGCCAGGTCTCACCGCTCCAGCTTTCCCACCCTCTTCACTGCTGTGCTCAAAGAGCTGTACTCCTCTGCTAACAAGCATAAGTTTTAAGTAATTACTTTATGTATCTAGGTACAACGGTTCCTGAATAGAAGCATTTTTAGTGGATGGAGTGATGCTTGTAAGTGATTTGAGCTTTAGTGGAGTTTGGGTGTTCTTGGTGAAATTTAGCTAGTGGTGAAAGCTCGTCACAAGATAGACCCCGTGTGTGGCGGGATTTGCTCTTGCAACTGGTCCCACTGGAAGGGGTGSAGGGAGGCACCACTCCGTTGCTGCCTGCATCTCGGCAGAGCTGCTCCTTCAGGAGGAGATGAGGAGAAGGGTCCTGCTCCAGCCTCCTTGATAACACACRGAGGAGGCTGTTGTGCATACATGGTGCTTAATTTTTTTTAATGCTCCTCTTTGCCCTAGAGTTATGAATCTCTTAAATTCCTAATTTACTAAACATCCAGGAAAACTGCAAGCCCATCCCTTCCCCGCAATCTGACCGTGCTCCCGCTTGCAAAACTTACCTTATTACCTGAGCATCTGGAGCGCTGAGCTGAGGAAAAAACCTTTTTTCAAGGTTTTTTTTTTTAAAAAACAAAAAGTCCCTAACTCTAATCTACAACCCACTTCAGACCTGCCCCTAGGGAGAAACCCACCAATTACTATTTACTTTACCAACCTAGAATGATTTGTGGACGTATGTAAGAATTATTTACGGTTGCATGCAGGAAAAACTTTCAGCTCCCTATTTGCCCTTGTAAGTAATGAGTTGCCTCAGGGAATCAAAGGTCAGATTTTGGTTTTAATGCCCACCTCCTTTTAAAAAATAAATAAAGCAATCTATGTGAAAAGAAGAAGAAAAAAAATAACAGTCTGAAAAGGCTGTGACTCCTGCTTTGCTTTGATGTTTTAGGTCTGGAAGGGATCATAAATTTGCTGGTGTGAGATAGAGTGATAATAAATGTAGCTTTTAACTTCTGKTTTTTTAGCTCACACAGCATCCATTATCACTGCCGACTGCAAAGGGAATGTGGAAGGGGTTTTTTTTTCTCCCTTCTTGCTCTTTAGCAAGATAAATATTCACCCCACTATCGGCTCATGTCCCAGAAACTCCAATACAGCCTGTCCTTGGGATCATTCCCCACCAACTCTCCTCCTCGGTTATGGTGGTTCTGTGGTGGTGGTAAGAGCCCGGAGGGGGTAGCTTACCACTTAGTATTCACCTTTTCATCTTCTCTGTGGATGGGTATTGTTTGGTAGATTGAAGTGTGGAGAGCTGAGAATAGCCAAGGAACATTTTGAAACAGAAAATATTGTTGGGGCTCAAAGTCTTGAAGCTCTTGAKATCCCCATACCAGTCTGAAGTGGAMTTACCATTTGATTTGAGAAGGATTTTTGTATCTATGTAAACTGGTCGCCATGAAACTCATATCCTAGATTACATCCATCTTGCTTCTCTCTAAGGAATGGGCCAAGGAAAAGGTGCAGGAAGGGCGGCACGTGGGGTCAGCACAATCCTGCAGGGCCCCAGGCAGGCTCGAGCTCAGACAAGATGCAGTCTTGGGAAGGACTTTGAAAGTCTGGCAGATAACTCTGTGTCTGCACAGAGTGATGCTTCCAATGCAGCCAGCTTAGTCATGCCATAATACTTTAGAACTGCGTTGTTAATAAATGATTTTAACCACTTAGATGTCTATTAATGTTTTTTTGGCCAATGCCAGCAACCTCATATTCCAACAATTTCCACAAGGACTTATTGACTGTCTATAGATTTGGAGTGAGTTTTGCCAAATCAGTTTATCATCTCCATACATCTCTGTACCTGCTTTGCTTTGTGAAGCAAACACTTTAGCTATTGCTTTTATTTTTCTTGGATCAGCAATTAAGTCATCTTGACTCAACTTGCATCCATTATGGATCAYGTTTGTTAGTAGTATCTTTTTTTTATTTTTGTATTCTTTTTTTAATTTCAATCATAGCTTTTTTTCTTTGGTCTGCTGCAAAACTTAACGATTTTCCATATATTCTTTCAGCTCTCCAAATCTAAATGAGAATGTCATCCATTCTAAATTCATCACTTTGAGAGCTTGCAGAAGCTGTTCCTTAGAACACTTCAGGAGAAGAATGAATACTTTACAGCACTTATTTAAATATATAACATTCAAAGGGTGTATTAAATGACACCAGCTTGGTTTTTACTTGCCAGATTGTATGCAGTTAAGACAGAGAATATTTTTTATGATAGCTTTTGTTCGTACTTCCTTGAAATGTTATACAAAGTTTTTTATTTTATGTCCTTATTTAAATTGTGTAGATCAGAAGTTGCTTGTACTCACATAGCTTTTCTATTGCAAACATGGAAGTAAACCTCTTTTTATAGATTTGCAAAATTTAAGGTGGAAGGTATGTTTCTGGCTCTTTCTGGATGCATAGAGTTGACTCCTGACTATTACCCAGAGATGGTGCCAAGCGTAGGCTTGATAGGAGGTGAACCACTTCATCCCCAGGATGGTGTTAGGAGCAGAAGGGTTTTGTGGTGTCCTGGAGATGTCAGATGCTACTGGTTCTGCAGAGATCCTGGGTGATGAGGCTGGGTAGACCTCACTTTCAGACAATTTAATTTAAGCTGAGATTAATCCTYTTAAGATGCTCCCTAATTTCTGTAAGCAAAGAAAGGTGTTTGTGAAAAGTTCTATCCTGGCYAATCCATTTCATGAGAAAAGTCTTAATTCTTCAAACTGACCATTTTTACAGTTCATTCTCAGGTTTCTTTTCTGATCACCTGTCCCCTCATACAAGCTGATTTTATGTTGAAATGAAATGTAGATGATTGTAACCAGGCAGTACAGTACAAGATTACAAGGAATTGAAACTAAAACAAGTGAAACGCTGGCAAATCTCTCCATAGACATTTCCTATTTAGGGCAGGCTAGCTGAAGCTGGCTACCTGATCGTATACRTATGCTGGCCAAAAAGAGATGGGAACAGAATTCCATTCTCTTGCACCGGGGAGCCCAGCAGTGCACACAGTACTCCAGATGTGGCCTCACTAGGGCTGAATAGAGGGGGAGGATCCCCTCCCTCAACCTGCTGGAGACACTCTTCTTAATGCACCCCAGGATCCCATTGGCYGCCTTGGCCACGAGGGCACACTGCTGCCTCATGGTCAGCCTGTCGTCCACCATGACGCCCAGGTCCCTCTCTGCAGAGCTGCTCTCCAGAGGGTCTGTCCCCAGCCTGTACTGGTGTCTGGGGTTATTCCTCCCCAGATGCAGGACCCTGCACTTTCCCTTGTGGAACTTCATGAGGTTTCTCACCGCCCAGTTGTCCAGTCTGTCCAGATTCCTCTGGATGGCAGCACAGCCCTCTGGGGTATTAGYTACTCCTCCCAGTTTGGTATTATCAGCAAACTTGGTGAGCAGGCTCTCYGTCCCATCATCCAGGTCATTGATGAATTAATTGAACACAACTGGGCTAGCTACAGACCTCCAACTGGACTCAGTGCCACTTATCACAACCCTTGAGTTTTGACATCCAGACAGTTCTTAATGCACCTCACTGTCCACTAATCTAACGCACACTTCCAGAGCGTTTCCAAGAGGATGCTGTGAGGGACGATGTCAGAAGCCTTGCTGAAGTTGAGCTAGATGACATCCMCTGCTTTCCCCTCATCTATCGAGCCAGTCATTCTATCATAGAAGGCAATCAGGTTAGTTAAACCTCTTGTGTGATGTTAATATGATGATTCCTTTTACTTGTTGGTAGCTGTTGTCTGTTCCCCTCCACGAACAAAATAATCATTTTGGTGTGTGTTTTTTTGGTGGAGGAAGAAGAGGACATGAGGATAACTCAGTATCTCAACGTCAAAGCTGTCGTGAGTGAGAGCTTATCTGTGGAGCAAAGGTGGAATGAACGTACACTAATATATCTTAGAGAGTTAACCTAAAGGTCTGATAATCTGCATCGCACTGAGATCCTGTGAGATTTCAGCAGGCAGATAGAGATGGACAGAAAAAACTTAAACATTTAGCTGATCAAGATTACACCCAACTAATGCAGAGAGGTTTGGGGGGKTTTTTCCCCCTTCCCTATCATGCCGGTCGATTCCAATTGATCCAGCTGTGCTGAGCGAGAGCAGTCTTTCAAAGTTTATTCTGGTGTCAATTTTTATAGTTTCCCCCGCTGATCAATAGAATGCATAATCATTAAGGCAAAGTTTGTGAAAGCTAATCCTTCAATATGAGTTTTATGAATGGCTCCAAGTCCTGGCTCTAACCATTTGGAAGTAAGTGGAGCCTTTAATCAGGTGAGTGACAGGAGACAGTCAATAGGATTTGCTGAAATTGGATTCTGATTTTGTATACAGCTATGCAGAATGAGCACGAGACAGGGGCCTGGGGATGGCTAGAGGAATAGACATAGTGTAAAATGAAAGTTTCTTCTCTTTCATTATTTATAAAATGTATTTCCAAAAAACACTTTGCACTCGCATATCATTTTTCACCTAGAAAGCTCAAATGTCTTTGGGGACATTTACTGATTAAATATTATGTTGTCGTCTTGTGGAGGTGAATAACAATTAAAGCTACTTTATACTTCTGAGGTCTTACTGTACCATGTTCTCCAAGTGCAACATTTATACCTTCTTGGAAAGGTGAAATAAAGCAGAGACTGATGAAGTGGCATGACCAAGATGCTTTAGAATATGTCAGAGGCAGAGAAAGTAAGGAGCGTTGGAATCTAAATTCTCTCTTTTGCTTTTGCCCACTGAATGCATGAGTGTTGCTGTAGATTGATTTCCTTCCTTTCAGCATATCCTTATCTCCTAAATTCATAAGAGAGAGATCATTTGATTTGTTTATAGAGTGAGAAGAAGAATAAAGAATTATCTAAAATAAGGAACTGGAAAATCAGAAAGTAAAAAAAAAAATAGCTCTTACACTGAATTCATCACTGCTGTAGCTGACCAAAATTCACTGGATGATAGTTTTACTATCTCTTCTCACCTCTTTTCCATCCATTTCAAAGAAGTGGAATGAGATTAGCAAAAATGCTGACAACCCCCTTTTTTCAAGAAGTGGTTTTGTTTAGGCATTAGCAGAAGGACTGTCCTAATCTGACTGTCCCCTTTAATGATTAAACATGTGTGTAAAGTAGATGTGTATAAAGTAGATTCTCAGCTGGTGTCATTCAGCAAAAATTGTCTTGAAGCGTTATCAGCTAGGGCTTTGGCAGTACATATGAGTAGTCGAGTGCAGTTCATCTGGGGAGGGTGTTATGTTCTGACATGCAGTACATGGTGAATATCATTCTTCTCATTGTGTTGCAAATGTTGCTGTACTGGAAGGTTGGTGGAAAAAAGGGGTTGGGTTTTGTTTATCTGAATTTAGTCTTTGTCCATTTATTGCTATGTCACAGTCCGCAGAGTGTTTTGTCATCATGGGTGAGGAGCAATGAGGGCAAATGGATGCAAAAGCAGCAATTTCTATCTCAACAGGCATCTTCAAAAGTTCATTCTRTACCACCATTTACTGAAAGTATCTTGGGATAGATCATATAAAGATAAGCTCTGAAGATACTGGCTSTGTATATTGGCTCTGACCTGGAAATGTGGACTGAACAAGAAGTGCCATACACTTCTTCCCTGTGAGGATGACAGAGCCCTGGAACAGGCTGCCCAGAGAGGTTGTGGAGTCTCCCCTGGAGATCTTCCAAACCTGSTGGGATACCACCATGTGCCACGTGCTCTGGGTGTCCGTGCTTGAACCAGGGGGGTTGGACTAGATCTCTAGAGGTCACATCCACCCTCAACCATTCTGTGATTCTGTGCGTGATTTCCAGGCTTGGGATAGGCTTGGGAAGCTCTATCTGCCGAGATTTTGCTTCCAGACAGGTGGTGGCTGTACCCGAGCATTTAGTAAGCTCATGGAGCTTGGCTTTGAAGTACATGGCCTTGCTGTTGTGGAGCTCAGACATGGTTCAGGTGACCAAACCTGGRGTTCAGACTGTCCTTGGCTGCACACAGCGGCAAAGGGGCTTTCCCAGGGATGTTGCTGCAGGAAGAACAGGGATTTATAAGGTGGTGTCTCGTGGTGAATCTTAACTCACACCAAAGCTGGAGGATWGTGATTAGAGCAACTCTTGCTGTGACAATATCAGATTAAAATTTGCTATTAAAAAGTGACTCAGCACACTCTGTGCGTGGTTGCTGACCAGCTTTTTGACATCAGCAATAAATGTGGGAAGGTGGAGGAGAACAACTCTTGTGCTAAGGAAGGACTTGGACTTCAAAGATTGGCAGATTTGGTAAGAGTTGCAGATCATAGCGCTCTTTGGAGGAGGTTTGGATGAGAAGGTCATGGATCGATGGCCCACTAGAATCTTCAGCCTTCCCGTCTTATCTGGAAAGGTGGCAAGGGGGAAGAAGTTCAGAATGATGGTGATGTGCAGGTCAAAAGACTTGCTTCCATAAGTCATTTTTTATGATTGGGATGAGTCATAGCGATAATTGCTTGAAAAGCAAAGAGTGATGGTCAGCTGTGTCCTAAAGAAGCTACTCAGCAAGATGGCTCATGTAGCTTAATGCTAAGCAGATGTCTGYGTTTCTCCCATTATGTAACTTTAAACAGATACCCTCATTTTTTCTGCAGGCTTTGGATGTTCAGGGTTTGATCCCTAAACCCATGATGCAACATGGGACTTAATCAGCATGAGCCCAAGACTCTAGGCCTTTCGCTAGTGATCAGTATTCTGTCCCACAGGCTTGAGCCCCAGGTTCAGATGTGACATAGCTGGTTATACAGCACTGAACTCCTCCTTAGCTGACACAGAGCTGTTCACCCTGCAAGACTTCTGGTTTGGCTAGAAACGTAATGAAGAGGTTCTTATTCCTTGCATTGCCATAGAGGTGTCTTCAGTCATATTTCTAATACCATTGCACAGTGTCGAAGAGCTGAAGAACCACAGGACAGCATGAAGAGCTCTTCAGCTGTAGTTTCTCTTCTAGATGATGGGATCCTTTGGCATGTTAGGACACTTATTACAGGAGCAGTCAATGAGCTCAGTCTTATTGGTCTACAGCAAGTCTGCCTGATACTGAAATTCTGCCACCTGGAAGTTTTGCTCCACAAGATTTACAGAAGTAGTGATCTCATGGAATTTCTGATCCTCCTATTCACCATGCCTTCTCACTCGCTTCTCCCAAAAAGGGCCCCCGAGGTTTTTGGGGTGTTTTTTGTCACTACTTTCTTTCTTCTCACCACTTAGTGCTGACTGAGTTGTTTTCCTTTTACATGGAATGCTTCAAAATGCTTCATTTTCTTATGGACCGGTCTGTGGGCTGGCCATGCTGTTTTCAGGCACTGCTGAGATGCCTGTTTGAGTGATGACCCTGTTCCCAGTCCTTCCCCATGCAYCCTCCCCCTGCCTTGAACTATAGTAAATATTTTAGTACTCGTTGAAATCAATTGAGCCTCATCAATTGGAAATAGAGTGTAAATCACTGGGACTTTCGCATTCACCCCAGAAATCAATTTTCACACATTAGAGCTATTAGCTTATTGAGAACTGTGTGATAAATCGCTGCAGGCCATCATGGAGCCCCACCTGCCAGCTGTACATTTTACATCCCGGAGAAGCTCAGGAGTAGGGGAATGCCAAGGGAAGGCAGCTCTYAGGAGGGAGGAGCGGCGCAGGGTAGGAGACACCAGGCCCAGGCAGCCAGACAAGCTGTGTCTGGAGATCAATAGCATCTACAAAGCACTAACTCATCCTAGCAGGGCCTGGAGACAGCAGAAGGCTCTGAGCCAAAGTTGTGGTCAGGCAACTCATTTTTTTTTCTCTCTCAAAKATGAACGTAATTTGGGGAGGAGAAGTGAGATCCAGATTGCTAACAGTTAATAAAACTAATGCAGTAGTTTAAAAAAGAAACTTTTCCATGAGTAAAAATCTCTTTTTTTTTTTTTTACAGAACATCAACAGGATTGTAGAAATGCCACCTCCTTCTATGRTCCTAACCTTCCTGGTAAAGAGTATGTATAGGTTATCGCTAGCCGTGATTCCTTCAGATCCCTTTGATTTCTAATGATGGCAGGCAATGCTGTTTGCATTGAGTGAGTCAATGGGATGGGAGGGATCTGGTGGCCTGGCCAGGTGATGTGTACAACCCCAGCACCTTCTTTTGTGGTCCCCTGGAAGATCTTGGTCTCTTTTTCTAAGAGGGACATAATCCAGGCGAGATTCAGGCACCTGGAGGCTCCCCAGTGAGTAGTCTGGGTATCTTTTCATTGCAGTTTGGCTTTTTATATGTATGAAGCACCCTGAGAACTGAGGGAGAGGTAGGACAATGTCTTTGGCTAGAGACCTTATCCGCTCCCTATACTTATCCATAGCAGCCTGTGTTGAGCATATTTTTCCAAAGATCAGATATTTGTCTGTGCAATAGGGAAGGAGAAGGGAAAAAAAWAAAAGAGGATTTGGAAGAGTAACTTACCAGATAGATTGTACAATGTAAACAGCAATTGATTTTCTTGCTGTGAAGTGAACACTGTGTGCATATGCCACTGTCATTCTGAGAATAAAAACAGAGCTACTCTAATAGACATAGAGAACCTGTGTCACCAAAGGTTCTTTTGAAAAGTAAGTGATTGGGGCTTAGGAAAGCTCTTTGCTAGGGGGATCTGGAAGCCAGTGACTCGGTTGCTCTTTGATCTACTCCTTTGGGCCAGGAAGCACAGGACAGGGTGGAAAAAGAGAAGTTTCCTCGCTCAGACAGGGAAGAGACTTGTTCCGGCTTTGTCACTTTTGGTGGCAGCACTGTTGACCTTGATGACATCAGGACAGCATCTCAAGGTGCAGGCAGCCAGGAGTTGACTTGTTTTGATGTTGATTCTTCATTGCCCGTATCTCTCTCTCCTTCTCACTCATGTGCCTTCAAAGACCAAATGAAGGGCCTGAGAGCCCTAACTCCTTTTCCTAGTCTTTCCAGGCCAGCTGGAAGTGGRAAGCAGCGACCTGCTCCCCCAGGCCTGCCAGCGTGGTTTGGCAGCCTGCACAGCAGCAGGCAGCTGGCTTTAAAGCATTCACACCTAAGAGCTCCTGTGCTTCATTTGGCCACATTTCTGAAAGCTTTTGCAGTTGCTCCATCCGAAATGCCTGTCGTCTTCCTTACAAATCTCCTATCTAGCAACACACCCTGGGCTATTCAGGCCCAATGGTGACTTGGGACTGATATATGGTGTGTGGGTCAGGCCCACCGCGGCCGAGCCTTGCGGGCGGGTACTGTGCTGTTCCCTGACAGTCTTGGGCTCTCACCCTTAGCTAATTACTTTGATCCTTTACACTTTGTAAAAAACCTTACAACACAAAATAAGTCCCCCCTGGCTTTAACCTCGTGACCCGAGTGGCCCTTGTAAAAGGGAGGGGGGAACACATAGGCCTGCATGCACAGACACACACGCGCTCCGGCATATGCCCGTATACACGTCCGCACAAACTGCTTTCAGCCTGTTCCTTTAATAGCTTCCTCCCAGGACTCCCACTAAAAGGCAAATAAAACTCCTTTTACAAGATAGCAGGGCAGCATGAAGGATCAACTTCAGCAACAACAAGTTCTTTCTTCAGTTCATTTGTTTTTAACATACTTTTCCTCTAGATTTTAATCCTCTGAGTGCCTCTCCCTTCCCTTCCCTTCCGAGGTTTCCAGCATCGTTCCTCTTGCCCTGTTGCCAGCAGCTTCACAGTTAAAGCATGTAACTCATTTTTTCAGGTTCTGCTTGTTTGTGGGGGAATAGCCAATGCCTGTATGTATGCATGTGAAAACCTACTTTTAAGATCTCTTTCTGTAAGGACTGTTCCTCCTTAGGTCACAGGAGGAACAAAGAAACCCAGCAGAGAGGCAAAGGCTCTGTATTTAAAATGAATGACTAAGTAGACCAGTTATCTTCAGCTTGAAGTGTAGCTACAAGAGGTAGCTACAGAGGTAGAGTCTATCATATACACTTTAACTGATAGAGTCTATAAGTGGTGAGTGCCCTGTAAAGGTGAACAGCTAACTAGTGCTCCTACCCCAGCTACTGCAAAAAGCAGATTCAGAGTAAGGCAAAGGTGGTAGTTCTTCCCGCAGCGTGTGTGTCCCCTTGCTCTGTAAGCAGGGCCAGGAGAACCGTTCCTRGAAATTGGTACATGAAAAATTTTATTTTTCAGTATGGTTTAGATTCTGCAAGGTTCAGATTTCAGGAGGGAGGGTGGATTGCATCTTTACTAGGCAGCCTGTATTTATGAAACATACAGGCACTTAATAATCTCGAGACTCTGACATATTTGCTTAACAACATTCAATATTTTCTAAAGTTACTGTAAACCAAAAAAGAGTGACAGATACACACACATCATGATTCCATAGCCTTGTTGCTTTGGGAAAATTGAGAAAGAAAGAAGCCTTTTTCTTTTGCCAATAAAACCCACATTTGGAACCCTTTATCATTTCCTCAATTAAGCCAAAACCAAATTGTTTGAAAGCTCCTAGACTTTCATTTATTTCTTCCCTTCTGTCCATTCTTTTTTATTTACCATGCCTGAACTAGAACTGATCTAGTCAAAGGGTGTGGGGAAAAAGCAGAACCTTATAATCTATGGTTCTTAGCAGATCATCTGGTTATGGTATCAAAGCTACCTCTAGGCTCAGATGACGCCAAAGATGTTCTTTCAGTTATCTTAACAGTCTAGAAAAAAACAGAAATTTGACCGAGAATTATCCAGGCTACTAATACCCAGAGATGGTTTCTGGACCTGGAGTGGAGAAGTCCCCGGGCCTAGAGGGCAAGGGGATCTACTGCAAGGGCTGCAGGAGATTGGGCTGCTTGATTTTACTAGACATAACAGCCCAGGCCCAAGGCTCAAGCTGTGAAAGCTGCTGGTTCCAGAGCACTGCTGCAGGATCACTGTGGGGAGTGATACCAGCCTATACAGAGGTTGTTATTTTTTTCTTTAATGAAGTAGAGTGTGTACTGCTGGGCAACTAGTTTCTGCATGGCCATTTGATGGTTCTAATCCTGAGGAAAAAAAAAACCTTCCTCTTTTAGAGCAGCTTGGGATTGCTGAGCTAGACCACTTGGAGAGCCCTAACCCACAGAGCAAGATGGACTTTGGCCCATCCACTACAGTGAAAGATATTATGTAGAAATTGGTCAAATTTTCTATTCTTAACTCTGCCAAAAATCTTAGGTATTATATACAGGGACCATGTACACCGCAGACTACGTATTAGGAGAACAAAGAAAATAATATTGTATCATATTTCTGCTAAGTGGAAAAATTTTGGATGTTAAAGGTGGATTTTTGCAGGGGTTTGGATTTAGATGTAGCCTAAGTTCCAGAGGTTCTGTTAGATCTATATGAAGTCAAAGGTGAATTTTGACTATTGCTTAATAATCATTAAGGTGTTGAGATCAAGATTGCCACTAAGGAATGGCATATTGACCATGAGAACAAGGGGAATTCTGGATAGGATCTTTATACTCAATCCCCTTTCCCTTCTTTGAAGAAAGTAAGTGTTTAGAGCGGGATCTCCTGGTCCAAAATCTCCCCTTTTCTGACTTTGTAGAGCACCTATCACAAGGTCATTAGTCCTTACTTAGGATTATTTGGGCTACTCGCACTGTTCTTAGGAAGTATTATGACAATTTAATATTTGTATAATAGAAATACCACAAAGAACATTCTCGACATCCCTAGTGGTTTTCTCTCATACCCTTAAGGCTTGGGAGTATCATTATATTTCATGCCAAATGACACTTGAATTTCCTCGCACTGAGGTTTTTCTCCATATTTTTGTCTAGGTCAACTTTCCATATGCATGAGTCTGACCCAAGACATCTCAAGGCTTAGTCTCCATAGGGTGCTAACCATGCCAAAGCCCTGACCACATCCACGTTTGAGCAGAGGGCTCCGAGATGGCCTCTCTTTCCCCAAGTCGCATGCTTGCACTAAATACTGGGGCAGCTCTCTAAAATACTGAAGGTACAAAGCATGCAAGGCAGTAAAATGAGGCAATTAAACCTATAAAACCAGGGTTTACAAGGAAATTTATAGTGTCAGAGGCTTTTTATAGCTTTTTTAGATTAGTTTAAATAAAAATGGGGTAGAGAGAAAGAGTAAAAGAGAGAGGGAGAGAAAGAGGACTTGAAACTTGAGGAGACTTAAAAGTTCAGAGAGAGGCTTTTAGGAAGCACAGAAGGGTAATAATTAGAGGCACATTTTCCATTTCACTGTCTTTGCAAATCGAAATTAAAGAAGGGGTGGGGAGGAAAATAAGCACGCACAAAACAAATGGCAGTTTGTATTGCTCCGACTTCCTCTGCCCCCGCTTGCTGTTCTGCTGTTTGTTGGGCAGGTGAAGGGGACTTGTCTCCCGTGTGAAGAACCCAAAGTGAGAGACTGGTCTTAGGTGGGGCAATGTGATATTGACTTTTTGCATTGGTGCTTCCTTAGTGGTAGCCTTGCACCTCTATGTGCTCATATCTGAGAAGTGAAACACAGCCGGTGCTCCGTTAAGGCCGGTATGGTCAGAGGAGCCAACAGGCTGTGTTTGAAGAAGTGTTTCACATTTCCCATTTCCTCCAGCCTCCCTGGCCACTGCGTGTGTGCACATACACGCTGAACAAGTCAGCCCAAGATCACCTTGCATGCATTTGCCTAGTTTAGGGCCATACTTGGCTTTTTTCTCTTTCTTCTATGTGGGACTAAGGAAAGATATGATTCAGATCTTTTGAATCCTGCATCCTTTTTTGGGGAAGCAGCTCTTTTATTCGGGCCTGATCGCTAGGAGAAGAACCAAGCCCAATTTCAAAGAGATGTGTCTCCTTTGCTACGTTCACAGACTCACCAAAGGGTTGAGGTTAGAAGGAATGGCTGGAGATAATCTAGGCCAATCCCCTGCTCAAAGCAAGGTCACCTGTAGCAGGTTGCCAAAGTCTTATCAGTAAAGACTGAGGCAAAGGAGGCACCTCAGCCTTTTCCAGGTGCTCAGGTTTCCTTAGAGCTCTYGGTACATCCATGCAGGCCTCCTGCTGCCTTTGTTTGTWCTCCTGCTTGTCAGGATGGACCATTCTTGAACATAGAAGATGTGATCAACCAGCTTTTCTGGACTGCTCTCCAGGCATGTATCCCATGGGATTCTTCYAAGCAGATTCCAGAACAGGGCAGACTGGTCTCCTGAGGTCCAGGGTTATGATTCTGCTTTTGCCTTGCCATCTTAGTTTTGTCTCATAAAAAATATTTTTTCTTTATAAAAGACCACCAATCCAATGCTCTGTGATGGTATGAACAGTAGTGTTGCCTTCTGCGCTTGGCCACTGCTTCCYCTCACACAGGGGAAATGCCCATTGCTAGTCTTCTTATAGTTACTATCTCACTTGCCCATGTGCCATTCCTAAAATTAACCTTTCCATCATATTCCGAAGGTGTTGCTTGCTACTGTGTTGCTAGGGAGGTGAAGAGATGTGTGAAACATGGGCATTAAATGAGTGGCAAGTTATTTCAGATGCGGTCATTTTCCTCAGGTTGTAACTTCTGCCATCTTTAATTTTAATATTTAAAATTTTTCACAAATTGTGAAAAGAAATCCCCCATCATTCATGCTTCTGAACTGGCTTCAGCTTACGAATAACTAGTTTTATTTCAGCTTAGTGTTTCCAGAATTTGAATAGTTCTCATCTCATAATTACTCTTGAATGGTGTGACCTTTTGGAAAACACTAACTTCCTACAGGAGATTGACCAACATCTATAAAACTAGCTGAATAACTGTGACTCATTCACTTTCCTAAAACAGATTCCTACTTAGAGCCAAGGTTGTCATTTAGAGCGCACGATATTGTTCTCAGCCCAAGTTTCAGATGACTGTGTGTGCATCATTAGGAGCTTGCAAGTGGCATTCAGGCCAGACTTGTTTCTTGGAGAGTGTTTCTGGTAAGGCTGAATAAATGCAGTGACCTCCTTACTCTTGCCAAGTGACTGCTCCCTTTTCATACCCAAAAAAGACTTGTTCAAAGTGGTTCCACACTAAAAACACAAGTCAGAGAATTCTCCCTGGCTTGGGGGCAAGAAGAGGGGCCTCGTTCTCTAAATTCGTGTTAAGTAGCAAGTGCATGCAGAAGTGGTACTGCTGCACATGGATTCTGCACAGTGGCCTAGTTTGCAGCAGTGCCTGAGGAGCTGATTAAGCACCTCAGTGAGCAAACTTCCAATCACCTACCTAGCCCATCTGAGTCCAGAACACCAAGAAAAATATCCAAAAGAATTAATATGCTGATTTTTTTTTTTTTTTAATTTCCCTGCGTGTAGAGGATGTGTTGGGTCATTGAGATCTGTTGGCAGAACAATCCCCATTGAATGACGTCCCAGAGGAGGGAATCTGGTKTGAACCATGGTGCCAAGCCCATGGATGTGAGAGGTACACCTGATGCAGTGAGGAAGGCTGAAGAGGGCACTGTCATTGAGCCGATGACAAGCAGTGAAATCTGATGTGAAACTACAAGCTGTTTTCCTTTTYCTATGAACTAAAATTAGTATAATTCAGTAAGTCGGAGTAGGTGTGGAAACAATGACCAAGCATGAGGGTTGTTTTGGTTTTGTTTATTTGGTTTTGCAAGTTATTGAGTCTTGTTCATTCCTAATGAGGCTGTAGTGCAAGGAAAATAAATCCACCAGAAAAAGAATGGAATAATCTTTGCAAATGGAGAGATGGTAGTGGTGGGACAAGAATGTATTTGTTTATATATTATTAGAGGTTTTCCTCAAATAAAGAGAAACTCAGATATAGCCAGTGTTCATTTCTGAAATGAGAAGCACATGTACTTGTCTAGAATAGACCTGCAAGATGGCCATGGAGGAGCTCCAGAAGGAAGTCAGCAATTCCAAACTGCCAAAAGTAGTGGAGGAAGGTTGCTCTGAGGTGAGAGGCTCCAGCCAATGTACCAGCAGTGTGGCAGATGTGGGTCAAGGTTCCAGTGAGGGTCAGAGTCTGCTCTTCCAGTCTTGAAACCATAGAGGCTTTGGGAACCTTTTTTGCTGTATGGGCAGCTACTCAAGTGGGGGATGAGATGTAGGTTGTGATATCAGCACCCCAGTAAAGCTAATAAAGCTCCTGTTAGAAACTACCAAAGAGATRCCAAGAGGAAAAATAAGCTGTGATGTTGGAAAGAAGATTCTTTGTAGGGAAGAGGGCGTGAAAGGAAAGCAGGAAASACAAAACAAAAAATTTCAAGTATGTACAGATGACATAGTTAATGTGAACATAAAAAGGAACAAATTCTTATCTGATATAGGRAAATGCAGCTTCAAAGAATCATTCCAGCCAACTTTGCAATAGACAGTTCTCATTTATATTTCTACATGACCTCCCATTCCAAAGAAGATGCAAAGAGGAGCACAAGGAGACAAAATTACCTGATCTTGGTCTTTTTTACATCCGAGTAATTTTCTTCTTTGGTGACATTACCATTTTTACCTTATATTTGAGAGTCAAGCCTGATGTTTTGAAGCTTTGTTTTAGTTTTCAAAGTCGGCATGAGTGTGCTATTGCAGTCGCGTGATAAATAGCTTTGAAATCAATATAGAAAGCTATTAAAATTGTGGTTTTGTCTCTGTGTCTAGTATGGTACATTAAGAAACATATATTGCTGTGTACTCTCTTTGCCTCCCTCTCTCTGTATGTATGGATAGAATTTTTAAAAGTATTCAACGTTAGTCTAAGTGTCTCCAGTGGAACATATAAAATTGACCTCAAATAGTACCACATTTAGGCCAATGGTGAGTGATTTTTTAAATACCACACTTAAGTATATCTYTAAAGAGGAGACACTATAGCAAGACTGAGTCTAGCTTCCCTGATCCTAAGCAACATCTTGAGAAGTGGTGATGAGAGGGAGAAGGCAGCTAGGGTAGAGCTCACTGTTGCATTTGTCCAAGTTCAGTACTGCTTTGGCCTTTCTACTGGAATTTCTCATCAGAGAACTCTCTATTTTTGTCATTTGAAGACCCACTCAAGTAGGAAACTGAGCCTGTTATGGTTGGTTTGTGTCTTATGCGTTGCTGAAAGCGCGGTACAAAACACTGCAGCCAAAACTTGGTCACATGAAGAAAATAAGAAAAAGCTTCACTTTTGCAGGYTGTTACAGACAACTTTTGGTAAAGTCAACTAAGACTGAGCTTGAATAGCACCTGGCTGTGTCAAATGCTGTCTCCATGCTCGAGGGCAGCTGCCGCTGTCACCAGTCTTGGGCTCCAGACTCGTGGTGGCCAGGGGAGTATGTGGCCAGCCTGAGAGTCTCTCAGTCTATCTCTTCCTTTTTCATTTTGTTGGCTCCATATGTTGTATCAAGTATGTTTAAAGAGCACATTTTGAATGATGGAGTGCTTAATTCCATCTCAGKAGTTGTGATGACTCAAGCTTGGTTCTTGTGGTTTCTGATGTCACTGGGACCCATCGATGGAATCGCAGCCCCATAATTCACCATTGTCCTGTTATTTATCCTATGCAATAAATGGCTGCAGTTTAATCACTAGACTAAATTGTTGAAGCATCTTTGTGGAAACTCAGATGTTATTGGAGCAGTAGCTATGGCAACAGTGATCCAGTAGGGCTGGCTAATGCASACAGGAGGCGAGCGACAGGATTAGCCCAGTGCACCAACGGAGCGRGAAGGGAGGACGCAGCAACCTCAGAACCTCAGGGCCAAATCGAGGCATGCTGTAAGTTGTAGAAAAATCCATTGATTGCTCTAYGCCCTGGGTATCATATGAAGTCTCTTCGAAATTAGGACATGGTTCCAGATCTTACCAATTTTACAGAATGATGGCAGRGATTTTATGCAAAAACAGATTTCCTGGAGAAAGCCATGACTTCTGCAGGGACACAAAGCAAAATGTGTTCTCTTCAAATTATTATTTCCTAATCTCTTCTAATTTATATAGAAACAGTGTGGATACTCAAAACAGACAGTACTGAACCTTTTTCATTTCAGGTTCATTTGTYTAGAAAATGGGAGTAAGGCAGAGCAGATTTCTTGTCTTAACTGAAGGGGCTGAGCTCCTCCCATCTGTTGCCTCCCTGTGTCTCTGTGTTTGAAACACCTCGTAGGGCGCAGCAGCACGGTGCTGCTGTGGTGCTGGAGCATTAAGCTCCTTAAACCAAAACCAAAGCACTATTTCTTTCAAGCAAAATATATTTTGACAAACTATTGATGTCATCCAAGGATGCCTAGTGATTGTGGATATGCAATTGGCATTTAAATAATAAGAGATGTAGTTTTCAAAATAGGACTTTTTTTTTTTTTCTAAAGTGGTACTTATGAGAAGGTTTAGCTTTCCAAATAATATCCTAAGTTTCTATGCTAAGTCTAAATTTTCTGGTCCTTTTACTTTGTCAGAGAAAGAATATAAATTCATAATAAGAACATTACATTTTTTKATTTAAAAAAAATAGACACTTGGCCCTTCTCTTGGTCTCTCTCTTTCTTCCTTTCCTCTTCCTCACTTTCTGTTTTCATTCTGTGTCTCTTTGGGAAAGAAAATAGGGAGAAAAACATCCTTTTTTCATCCTCTTTCAATAGACAAAGAATGTTTGAAATGTTCAGCTCCTCTTTTTTTGTTCCCCCTGCCAAGCAGCCCTAGAGAAGTATTGCAGCACATGATATCAGTGCCTTGACAGCCTCCTGCTTATGGTAAATGTCATTTTACAATGTAACCTTTTTTTATTTTTTTATTTTAACTAGAGGTTTACTATTTTCTACAATGATCCATTGTTTTAGGTGGAGCAACCAACATGTGTTTCTTGAGATATCACTTACCTTTTAAACAAGTAGCAGTTGAGTTTCGGTCGTCAGATTTGGCTGTCTCTGGATTCATACGGTTATACTATTCTAGTAACCTGATACAGCACAACAGGGGGGAAAAAAGAAAGAGAAGCTTTAAATTTATGGAGGCTCTCAGTTCTAATCATGTAATTGCTTAGATTTTGTCTTAACCATGAATCATTTTTAACGGCAATTTAAGAGAAAAGACTTGAAAAGCAAATTTTACCTTTCTCTTCACCGACAGCTTTTCATAACTTAGATGGGATCATTTTTAATGGTGGGACCTTGCACTGTGGAGTGATGCAGACAAATTGAAGGACGTCCAGCAGGACAGCAGAGAGCTGCTTCCTTCCTAGCACAAAAATGCATCTTCAGAGGACAGATTTCAGAGCTGTCTTTAGACAGAGAGTAGGTTTTCAATTCTTAGATTCCTAAAAAATTTCCAGAGGAGCTTCTCATGATAGGAACTTAGTTTTCTTAGTCTCCTTTCATAGAGACTCTAGTCCCTAGAAACGTCAGCTGTCTGTGTGGGCAAAGAGTGAAAGCAGAGAAGGTCCCTTTGGCATCCGTGATCGTGCCTGCAGCTACACAGAGCTCAGACTGTGYGGTTTGAGGTCTCAAGATAGCCTTGTTATTCAGGAGCATCCTGTTGGCTGCAGTGAAGGAAGGTTTGGGCTGCTGGAATTGTCTTGCCACGAAGCCTCGTGTCAGGGGTTGCCCATCCCAGCAGAGCCCATATCTATGTGCTTGCTGGATGGAGTGAAAGTTTGGTCCTAGCCTGCCGAACATAGGTGGGAGAAACCAGTGTGTGGGTTGTGGACATGGTGCTCTAGAGTTAGTAGGAAAGATGCTGTCCATCCTCTTGAGCCAGGACCTTCACTGGGTTCTGGCAGTATSCTGCAGTGCACCTACATGGCATGTTCCCAACAAGCACCAATGGGAATTTCAAAACACTGATCTTTAGTCCTGGCTTTGCTGCTCTCCCTTCTTCTGAGTGCTTGACCTGTCAGCTCGGCATGGCCGTGGTCTTAATGTGTTTGATCCTTCGTGTGGTAAGACCCTGTGGCAGCTTGAAGCTTACATTGCTGATATGAAATGGAAAAACACTGTTTCTTGGACCCTGAGGGATCTATGAGACGCCCTGCATGGGATGCCTCCCACATCACTGTGGACTTCATTTGGCTTCCATCAATCTTGTGTTTTCTTCATGGCCTCCAATGTTTTTCCCATTCAGAGACATGTTTCCAACTTAGGTCGGCTATGTACTGTGTTCTTTCTGACACATTTTGACAAATTCAGTTTGATTTTACCCCGGAGGTCTTTCTAGACTTAATTTTATTATTGTAGAAGGTCATCAAAAGGGTAGTGCTATTTAAAGGCCAAACAGTGTCACATTTACTCATGAGGCTGGTGCTTTTCTCCTTGAAGACGTCCATTCATTTCAGCAGGACAATACATGGAGTAAATGGCATTCACTGCCTTACTCATGTTGGTGGGACCACTCAGGGAGTCAAGTCCTTGCCATTTCTATTAATTTTACAGCCCCTTTTGATAGAAGGTGGCTTTCTGGCCCCCTCTAGTGACTGGCCACATGGAGGTTTATGAGTCAGATGCAACCAGAAGCAGCCATCTTTCAGACAAGCAGTAAATGGCTGAAAATGCAGCAGGGGAGTTTCAAATCCAGYCATACTGACTGGCTTCCCCATCGGTCACCAGCTCGTCAGGAGCACCATGTTACAAACTTCRTGGAACTTCCTATGGAGTCAGAAGCTGTTCACAGTGATTAAGGGTGCAATGATCCCTACTGAAATGAGTGTGGTAACAGGGCCTCAGTTACGGCCTTTTCAGACCAAAGCTTCATCTCTTCAGAAGAATATGGTTGTTTTTGGTAGTTTAGCTACTTTACCAGAGAAGCACCCATGAACTGAAGGGGGTATCAAGAAGGGCCAAAATGTGAATCTGGTTGCGTGAGCTTCTGTTCACTTACTATGAACGCTGGATTGAGATTCTGAGTTGACATTTCAAAGGCTTTTTTTTCCCCCTTCTTCTTTTCATACTAACAGAGTTRCAAAATGGTGTCTTATTTGAAATTTGAATCAGAAATCTTAGGCTTCTTATGATTTTGTGTTCTTGAGAGAAAGATGCTTATCACATACCTATTTCCTCAGAGAAGCATGCAAGGAGTTTTGAGAGCAGGATTTTTCTATTTTGGTTTGAGTGGAGCAAGCCAATTACTTATTGYAAGAAGCTGGAGCTCAGTGGACACCCTGGGGGTAGCCCTAGGAATGCCATAGCACTTTTGGCTGCAGAGATTCAAATCCTTTAGAAGTGCCTGCCTTGATCTTTTAGTACCTTGGTAAATCATTTATTCTGATCACCTGCTCACACGTCCCAGCTGATGAAGGGAGCGTTGTGCAGGGCTCTGTTGCTTGCGTGCTTTGCTTGCTGAGTAAAACCCTGCTGCTGACCCGAAACGGCCTGTAACTTGTGATGGGCACCCAGAGCTGTAACCTTCCCCAGGCAGGAACAGCCACGGTCACATCCGCACTGGGATTGGAGCTCCTTGCATGAACAGAGGATCTGGCTCTGGGGTTTGGGATGGGGTTTTTCTCTCTCCCGTTACCGGGGGTCCCAGGCTGTCGTCGGTGCAGTCGCCCTTGCAGCTCCCTGCTCCCGCGCGTGCCTGCTCGTCAGCAATCTGTTTCAGGTCTCCTTCACCTTGGTGTGAACAGGGTCCCCCAGTTACCCAGTGATTCATCTCTATGGAATTTGGAAGGGCTGCTGCTCTGTTCCTGCCCAGGTTGGCAAGAGGGTGATTAAAGCATTGGAGATTAACCAGAGCCTCCTTTGGTGACTATTTAGGCTGAGAATGGTCGATGTCAAATGTTTCATTTTACAGATGTGTGTTCTGGCACCACACTCCAAAACTTCACCCCACTTTTCTCGCTAAGCAGGGTTTTGAACAACTTTTCCAACTGTGAGCACATTAGAGGATCCCTGATGCTTTGCTCGTGTATGTGGAGATTGATTTCAAGGGGGAGCGAGTGGGGATTGTCCTATTTCTATTTCTGAAGCCCTCTCAAGGAAGCTCGCTCTCTCTTCTCACCCCATCGCTTCCGATGGGCCTGAGTCACTGCGCTCAGCACGCGCACAGTGACACCTCGGAGAGACTTGAGTGTTCCCTTGTCTCACTTCCACTCTCTTCCAGGGTGGATGCACACCCTGGAGGTATGTGGTTTGTCTCAAGATATAAGACTTTCCCCCTCTCAAAAACTGCATTACTTCAAAAAGCCACAAAGGGCTGGCAAGCAGGAAAAGGATGCTCCATTAGTGCAGCTTTTCTCAGAGATCTTTCCTGTGAGCTCCTTGCAGCTGGAAACACAGAACATGCACCATTTAATTTCCTCTCTAAAATAGGATGGCTCCTCAGAAACACATGTGCATACTCGCACACTGTTGTCGTCTCTTGGGCTCACGTGTATGTGCATACATGCAGCAATTTAACAGACATGTAATATCCAGACATGTATTTGCTTGTGCACACACAAATATTTCTCCACTGTTCTCCACATGCATGCATGTAGGATGGAAGTCCTCCTACCTGGGCACACACCATCACCTTATACAAACTCCAAGCAGTTCTCTTGTGCATCTGCGTGTTGTTGTGCACATCAGAACTAACAGTGCACGTGCACTCTCTCTTGCAAAAAATGCATCTATGTTACAGGCATTTCTCGCCCCTGCAAAGAGAGTGCAGAGAGGACTGGAGTGGGGAGACAAATCACAGAATAAATTGGGTCTAAAGGAATCTCTTGAGGTTTAGTCTAACCTCCTGCTCCAAGGTAGGTCAGCACTGAATTCAGAAAAGGTTGCTCAGGSCTTTGTCCAGTTAGTGGAGGAAAACTTTCCAGGGCAGAGATTTGATAACCCCTGCGGCCTCTGATCCAATGTTTAACTGTCCTCATGTTGTCTTTTTTGTTTGTTTGTTTTCTTCCCTTATGTAGTCAGGACCTTCCCTCTCAGTTTGTGACCATTGTCTTTTGCTGTCCTGCAGTGCACCTTGGCAATGAGCCTTGGTCCATCTTCTTGAAAACTTCCTTGGTGGTATTGGAAGGCAACTATTAGAAGCCGCTGAAGTCTTCTTTAGCCTCTCTTTGTGGTCATGTTCTCCAGCCTCTCAACCATCTTGCTGGATTTTAGCAGATTTGGTCAGGTTTATCAACATTTTCCTTCTAGTTGCAAACYAACAACCTGGATATTGTATCCCAGATGTCTCCTGATCACCTGAATAACCCCATCCCATTTCTGGCCTTGAAGAAGAAGCCTCCTCTTGGCTCACACTGCTTTGCCAATGGCAGTGCTCCTGGAGTAACATCTAACCTGCCTAATGAGGCAACCGGCTTGGGAGAGGAGCTGCTCCAGGACCTTGCTGCTGCTGCTGCTACTGGAGGGGCTAAAGGCTCTAGACACTCATCTGTTCCCCTCGAGTGTAAAGCGCGTGAGAGTTGCCATGTGTAAGGTAAGCCCAGCACACTAAGGTGGCTCTGGTTTTCATCCCTCTCAGTGCAAGCACCACCAGAACTGGGGCTCTGCCTGATGCCGGAGGATAAACAGGGCTGGGTGGAGTGGTGACCCTTGCCATGCTCARACATGACTGTGTGTAGATGTGTATTTGCTTGCATCCTTTTATTTAGGTACCCATGGTTCGGTTCTGGTTCTAATCACAGATGTGCTCCAGTGTAGGATTCATTAGAATCACTTCAGACTGGTAATACTTTAACTAAGAATAGCAGTTGATCTGTAGYATGTATTTTCATATATATTTACTTGGAAGACTTTAGTAACAGTTACTTGTGGGGTACCTTCAAGTATGCTTGAATGTGAGTATCCATCTCTGTGCATGTCTATGCATGCACCCTCAGTGAGGACATAAATTTCCATTAGGAATCTCTTGTTCAGCGTGTGCATCCTTCCATCCAGCCAGTGTTATGTGGATACTGCTGGATAGAGCATGTGCTGCCAACTGTACTCGTGTAAGTCCAGACAGGCATCTCTCATTGCATAGCATTGGTGAGCCTTGTGCAGACTTCTGTCCATGCATGTTTTAGGACAGGATGTGCACTGGCTAATTTGGGAAGGGACACATATTTYGGCCAATTCCTGTCTCCCCTGATGGGAGCTGAGTGCAAGCAGCACAATTCCTGCWTAGTACATTGCCCCTGACTGATGGCTTTGGCACAGGGGGAGTGACTGTGCTTGGCTTGGCTGTGCASTACTCCAGAAAAGAGCAGCTGATGCCCTTGACTAACCAGAGATGCAAAATGCAGCGTGTGTGATAGTGGCCAAAGGCCTGGTCACTCGGAACYGCCAACCTCGCAGGATATTTGGCCACCATTAGGCAGCCTGTGCAGGAGCCGAGTGTCGTTACGAGATCTGCCTTGCTGCTCCATGAGGGGTGAGGGATTTYAGTCCTTGTGATACAGAGCACTAGGTGCAGTTTCACATGCACCCTTTGTGCACACAGGTCTGGGGGGTCCGTGTCCGTGCTTGCCCTATGCATTGTTGTGGGCCTTTAGCTAGCAGAGAGCCTKAGTGCACGCACATCGGTGCCACCGTGCACGAGCGCTCGCGTGCCCAGCACTGCCAACGTGGGTGTTATCTCCCTTCCTTGCTAGCAGCAAGCAATGTCAAATCTCTACCTGGGCTGCAACATGACACACACATTAAAAACAGTAGTGACAACAGGCTGCGGAGCCCTAGGAGGGCTGTTCTCTCCACTCCTCCCTTAGCGAACCCAAACGAGCTTGGCAGAGCGGGCTGGGACCTCCGCTTGATTTTGGGCTGGGACTCAGCGAGGACGAGAGCAGCAGTGATTTGTTTGCCCTTGAGCTGGGAAACCCAAACCSATAGCGCTTCCCAGGCCAGAGCACCGTCAAGTCAAAGGAGAGTGTCAGCGGATCACTCACATGTACAGGCAGACACACGCGCACACGCTTTACACCCGCACACCCAGGGAGAGCAGTAGGGAGGAAGGATTCTTCCCAGCACCACTGYGGTTAAGATGCAGAGACAATCTCGAGTTTTCAGGCCATAGCTGTCAGGATGCTTTGGTATATTCATCACCCCCCACTCCATGGTGATAAAAATTTACACAGCCAACGAAACGAAGATTAATTTCATGTGAAAAGCTGACAGAATGGCCCATGTCATTGCTTTATTTGTGCCAGCACTCAGTAACTCGGTGCAAGTTCCATTGAGGTGGCAGACACCCCGTCCCCTTGAGCCATCTCTTCTCCTCTCTAATGATGCCACCGTTTTGACAAAACCAAGCAACGCAGCCGGTATGTGCGAATTTGGAATTAATTTTCTTCCGAAAGGTCAAGTATGTTAATGAGCTTTTGGCTGCCTCTGTTTTCTTCCTTGGGTTTTTCCTCAGCTAATAGGGGAAAAGGATGGGGGGAGAAATGTGGGGTGCATAATTTAAAAAAAAATGAAGTCCCAGGAGGAAAGGAGGGAGAAGAAACTGTGAACATTGCAAGGAGCAGGATTCAGTGCAGCTTTTCTTGGCTTTTTTCTTTTTCCAGGACTGAGGCGGACTAATTGTATCAGTGCAAGTCTGCGAGGTTTGCTGGAAGCTGTTGAGCAAGGCCGGGGATGTCACGGAGAGTGAGCTGGTGTAACCTGGCACGGAGGAGGGGAATCGCACCCTATTGCACTTGAGCATCCACTGCAGCCCTGCGCCCTGCTTCATTCACCCCAGAGGAGCTGAGCCCTGCATAGCCCGGGTCTCCAAGTGGAACAGAGAGAACAAAGGTGAAGGAGAGAAAGGGTTAATGAGTTCAAACACTTCACATGGGAAGCCTCCAAAAGGCTCCAGTGCAGGAGGAGAAACACTAGGGCCAACTGCTTCTCCCACCTTAACAATGTGACAATATGGCCATGCCAAGAGAATGCTGTTCCTGTTTTGTGATTGGCACGAGCTGTTTGAAATTACTTGGATACCAACCACCTCTCAGCCCTTGTGTTCCCCAAATTCCTGCTTGCTTCTTTCAACAGAGACTTTACTGCTAGTGCCAGGAGCTGGCTTGGTTTCTCGAGGGGTTGGGTGGAGATCCACACGGACAGAGGTGGCGGGATCTGAAGATGGTGTCAGGGCGTGAGACCTGACATGTCTCCCCAGATCCTGTTCCTGCTGTTGTCRCTGGCTGGCCAAGCTCACTGGGACATGTCATTTTGGGTAGGATTTCTCTCACCCAGTTTTAGTCTTCTGTAAGATAAGCATGGAAACCAAGCTTGTCTAGGCTTCTTGTTTCACCAGAAAGTGTGTGGGGGCGGGAAACGCATCCCACCCAGCTCGAGACAAGGAAAGTTGCATTCTGGTAGCGCCTTTTGTTTTCCATTGATTACCAAGTGATCTTAAGTGATCACTGTGAGTTAAATTTCTGGCTTTTAGAGGGTTGAAGTTGTGGGATGTGATTTCTCCCACATTCCCCTCTCCCTGCTCCTGTCCTGGCTCTTATTTCCACCAACGGTCAAATCCAGCAGGCCCAGGGAAGTCAGCAGTGCTCACAGAGGCAATATTGGTGTTAAAAAATCAATGCCTTTCAATGCGGCCTGCCCAGGTTGGCTCCACACTTACCCACTGTTGCAATCCAGCCTTTGGCTGTGATCTGGTCACTCTTCTCTCACTTTGCTGGAGGGAGCCCAACATATGGATTCTTGGGCAATGTCCAAAATGCCTTTGTTGACTTTGGAGGGTGTGTGTTTTGCCATCCTGGCTACAGCACAAGGAAAAATGATGTGTAGCGTAATAGCGCCAGTATCACATATGACATATTAGAGGCTGACCTTAATTAGGAATTATTTTTGCTTTACACTTTACACAGCTGGTTCTGTCGCATGGGTCCATGTATGCTGGCTACGTGCTTGCCACGTGAGTCACTCTGCAGCAGGGCTGCCTCAGARTCATGTCTGGGCATGGATTTCAAAAGCACTCAAGTGACCAAACTTAATGATTTTCAGCTGACTTCTAGTATTGTCCTAAACCTGGAATTCATACGGGTAAACGRCTGTGCTGCCCACGCTCCCCGCTCTCTTCTCAGGCTCTGCAGTGTACAGGGAAGCACGTTCTCCTCTGCCAACCCTGCTGCAAGACAGAGCCCTGGCAGACAGGTGGGACTGGCAACTGGGGGACGCTAAGTTTCAGCAGAGGAGCCTCTGAGCCTTTGGCTTCACACGAACACGGACGTGGTATCTCAGCCCACTCGTGGGCATCCTCAGCCCGTCACTGTATTTTTTTCTGTAGAAGTTGCATGTGTTGTCACATAGTTGCTATATTCCTCCTGGGAAATGGCTGCAGTGCTGTGATGGAAGGAAACGTGATGTTCATACATGCTTTGCTAAGCTCATCAAACAAGTTTCCTTGCATGGGGCAAAGTGTGGGAAAAAGGATATTTAAAATATTTTAGAGACAAATTATGTTTTGCCTGTTGAATTCTAGCAACAGAAAGAATTTGTGAAGTGAATCCAAAGAGACTCCCTCCTTCAGGACCATAGTGAAGAAGGGCATCCCTCTTCTCTCTGTCTTACTGTTGCCTGAGCTGTTGGAAAGGCACAGGAGAGAGAATCTTTTAGGGAAACTCCAGCACCAGTAGCTCCCTGGGGCTTTGGATAAACTGTGGGAGATTCAGTGTTTCCCAGCTCTTGTGTCCAGGAGAGTCTTCCGTCCTGCCAGACAGGAGATGTGGCCATGCACCAGCCCTGTTTTCTCACCTCCCACGCTTTGGTTTCCGCAGAGAGGAATCCCAGGAATGTGAGTCAGAGGGAGCTGTAGTGCACGCTCCTCGTATCACCAGCATGGATGATTCAGACTGGAGACCACAGAATACACCTACCCCCTATCTGCGAGCCACGTTTTCTCAGCATGGTAAGTTTTTGAGAATCTGCAACCACTCCTTTCAGTGCCTAAATAGAAGCTTAACTCTTAAAACCTTTCCTTCTGTTTTTCCCCATGTGCTTGTGATGGAAGGTCACCAGTGAAGCTGGTCAGTGAAGGTAGGAAGGCTTCTGGCTCTGCTGAAAAGAGCTGCGATATCCCCCTCCCTGCTGCTCACCACAAACCCCAGTGTCTGTCTCCTCTATCATCCCCTCTCCGTAGCTTAGAAGTCAGGAGATGTCCACACAGCAAACAGGCTGAGAGGAGGAGATACCCAAGGTAGCTTCAGGTACCTTTGCTTGAGGACCAAGAGCAGTGTGGCCATAGGATGTTCTTCTGCTCAACTGCTTTGCCAAAAGATAGACTATTCCCGAGTGCCAAGTAGAGGTGCTTCGAGCCTCCAGCAGGTTCGTAGAGGTTTCTGGCTCAGTAGTTGGGCTGAAAAAAGGCTATTTCCTTTGGAAATAATCTCTCTTTTTTTAATTCCAACTAGCAAGGTAGTGGGATCCATGGATAACCAAGAAGGGATCTCTGAAAAATAACTAAGAAAATATTATGRTTTTTGACAGTAGTTAGGAATGTGCCCCGCATGGACCTGTAACTTCTTTAGAAAAGTGCTAGGTTTGCAGGTTGGAAAAGGTTAAAAACCTTTAAAAAGGTTAAAAGGTTTAAAAAGGTTAAAAACACTGTGCATGAATCCAGGGTGGAAAAAGACTCCCCGCTCCCAAATTAAGTGAATGGCAGCTCCAAGGCTGCCGTCATCCCTAGGGATGATGATATTGGGAGAGCAGCTCTAGAGCAAAGGCTGCTTCCCTTTACCTMCTCTGTCTGCTCATAACTTTCTTAACGGTTGCAGAGGGGACTCTGTGGTCTTGCACAGGTCCGCCAGGTCCGCGGCTCTCTGTCTCCTGCTGTAAACTCAGAGCTGGCAGCAAGCAGAGCTTGAGGGCTCCCTCCTGAGCATCTCATCCACGTTTGTACCCCCTYTGCCACTGCAAGTTAAGGCCAGAGCTACGTCATATCTTTATTTGTGTAGGTATAGAGATGTTCAGGTCCTCTGTAAAAATGGGTATTTGTTCATTTAGAKTTTGGTTTACTTTTCCATAAGATTTACCTCCATTACCTTAAGGAAAAATTCCATATTTATTCCTTTATTTCCTTAAGATGTTTTCTTAAGGGAAAAAAGCCAAATCCCAAGTATTAAAAATGTTTTTTTAACTAAATGAAACAAAACTGTAATTAATTAATTTCTAATTATGGCCTTGGTCCTTCAGGGTGCAGCAGCAGCACATTAGCAGAGTTAGGTGCTGGGGACTCACATTGAGACCTTGACACTGAAAAGAGGWTGAGAAAAGCAGGAGGTGAGGACAGGGGAGGACAAGAATACTGGTGATAAACTATACAGGGAATGAGAGGACACCTCTTGCCTTACGTCAGGGCATCCTGCACTACTGCTGCTTTAGTTGTTAGGGATATCCCTAATGCAGTACTCTGCATAGAAGTGAGCCATAAGGGAAGSAAACAGGTCACCTGTGTGAGCTACAAAAGTCTCCCAATTTCTGAGCCAGGTGGGGAATCAGAAATGGAGTGAGCCTGCTCCTGCCCCACAGCRAAGAGCAGCAAAGGAAAAAGCAAGGGATTTATCTAGCTGCAGTCTCATATACTATGGCTACAGCAAAGGCTGCGGCACTTCCCGGCTATCGGCTGGTGCTTTTGCTCACACACATCTGTGATTGATGGGCAGAGAGTATAAACACCTCATTAGTGCTATAATTCACTGGTTAGGGCTCATACTGGGCTGTGGGAGGGAGGGAAGAAAGAGTTGAGAAAGTTTAATACAGAAAAAAAAAAAAAATGGAAGAAGGAGAAGAACGGATGTGAAGGCCACACAAATCATTCCAGGGAGTTATCTGACCTGCTTTGAAAACTTTAATTGCTGATAATGGACAACCTGTTGGGTGGTATTTTATTAACACTAATAGATTTTTACGGGATATTTCTCACATTGCTCTCCCTGAGCCTGAAGAATACATTAAATATTAAAAGTTAATGCTCTTGGTTGCTGTTTCAAGGATGCCCTGCTGATAACGAGCTTTCCCGCAAGTTAGAAACCAGGAGAAAACATGAGCTGCTCCTACCATTTACTGCCTCTGCAATAATAATGAGGAAAATACTTGAAACTTGTGTGCACCTTGCAGCTGATGTTCTCAATTCTTCTTAAATGCTATGTGATAAAGCTACTTGGCCTGAAGAGGGTGGATATATACCTGAATTTCGGTCCACAAATGCACAAGRGCTGGATTATTGAGTAGTCAATGCCACTGCATCCTGCCTAAGCTCCTTCACATTTTGGTTTTGCAAGGCAGAGACCTGAGCTAAGAATCTATATCTGTTTCCCAACAGCAGTTTATGTCTGAAATGGGTCTGCTATCATAATTTTCTTTAATATACCTTAACCGTTTTGTGTGAGTGTTGCTTTCACTCAGGTTTATGTAATGGAAATAACCCAACTACTTGGAACAAAAAGCGGTGGGTCCCAAGGAGAGGCTGCGGAAGCCTCTGCAGATGTGCACAGCAAAGGAGGGCAAGAGAAGGAGCTCCTGCCGCATCAGTTCTGTGAGGAAACGGGATCAGACCAAGGTAGGTGTGAGTAAGCCTGGAGCTCTGCTTTCTGGAAGACCTCACCTTCCAAGTGACACAGGACACTGAAACCACGAAGCACGATGTGTCTCATGCTCTTGTCATCTGCAGGGGTGCTGGAGCTGAACTTGATGAACGTGGGTTAGCAGTTCCCTAAATTGCAAATCTTCCCTCTCTGAAACAAGGATTTGAATCAGGGATTTGAAACAAGGATTTGAATCTGGATCCAAGCTGAATTTCGGAAGAGAGGCTAGTGCAAAGAGGGTAGTCAGGAACAATGCACGGGAGACTTGGTGGAATCTTTTTATCCAAAAGGGTAGATCCTTCAGTTCAGATGCTCCAGGATGGATTTTGCTACTAAACTGCTGTTTAGCCATAAAACAGCCTTAGTTACTTAACAGGAATTGACTGCTTGATCACTCCCTCCCCGCCAGCCTGCCCGGCTTCCCTCTGTGCTTTGGTAATGACAGCTTTTCCTGATTGACCCCACAGGCTTACGAAAAACCTTTTTACTTAAACGTATATTGACCTCAGTCTTGCTGCACAGTGAATTATGTCACAGCTGGCAATCTGAAAATCATAAATTAAGCCTCAAACCTGTGGCGCCGTCTCCTAATGACATGGCCATGAGCCTTCATCGAGGAGGAGTGTGCCAGGTGCCAGGGACTGGGTGAAGCTCCGGCAATTTGAGAGAAATAGCTGCTGTATATTTTCTTCTAATGTTGTCTGCAGGCYCTATATTGTTATTTTACTTTTCTTTTAATTTGCTTTTTTATTCCCCTTGCCTGCCTTTCTGTACGTGGGGTATGAAATTTTATTGCTTGCCTTAACCTCCTTTTCAGAGGGAAGGGAGAGGGGGGCTGTCAGGCTGGACATTTTGGGTCATACGAACTCTTCGGTAGTGCTAATTTCACTGATCTTCCCTCCTCCTGCCCTCCCTTCCTATTGATTTTGTGTTCGTTTGGCKTTTTGCTGTTTGCCCTGAGTTGATTCTTCTGATCACTGCACTGGACAAATGAGAAATTTAATGATTTTGGAAACATTTCTCCCTTGCTTTGTAATGCGGCATAATTCCAACAGATGCCTATTGCAGTCATCATTTCCCTCCTCCCCGTGACTTGGAATGTAGTTGCTTGTTGTCACTTTTGGGGACAATGGGCTTATTCCAGGAGATGCGAAGCATCACCATGAACTAAATCAACCACTGTATCTCCATACAATTTATTGATCCAGCGCGGAAGGGGGARCTGACTCAGTGGCATTCCTTGCAAAATAGATCATCTGTGCTGTGCTTGACATAAATAGCAAAATGCCACAAGGTTTCACAATTCACTGTTCTTCCTGGGGGAAGAGGAACATGGCTGGGTCTTCCTCCTCCAGCCAACAGGCAAGAGGAAGGCTTGACTGCYCACACCTTCTTGCATGGGTGGCAGATCCAGAAATTAAGGGATATTCCCTCACTTTTTTTCCTAACTGTGCTGGAATACACTGATAACAAAGCCAGAAAAGAAAGGAGCTTATATTTCTGTTCTGGCAGTATGGGAAATACTATATTGGTGCTAGACCCACCTCTTGTTTGACATCTTTTAAATCTGATTTCTTGTCTTTGGCACATCCCTTCAGCGTGGCATGTGAATCTGTGAGTTCAGGAACATTCTGAGTTCAGGCTGTGTTGCTTCTTTCTGCCAGATGAGCCCAGTGCCTTGACTAACTGTAGAAGATGAAGAACAAAACAGAAAAAAACCTTTCATGATAGTTACTAACAGTATTCATGTCCTATAGCAGGCTCAGATTAGTTCAGGGCTGATGGTTGTCTTGGCTCTGAATAGAAGCAGTGAAATTCTGAGGCCCTCAGCACCTAAGGACTGTTTGGTGCTAGGGATGGAGATGCAGTCCTGAGACAACAGGTGATGAAATGCAGTTTAAGAAATACGGACAAACAGACAGACAGATGAAAGAAGCTTGAGTGAGCGTGTGTAGAAATAAACTCTTGCTATTCTGCTTTTGATCTTCCAAGTTTTTTAAATATTTAAGTCACCGTTGAATTTATGTTCTTCATTTTTAAGAGCTTTGCAAAACATTCTGTAAATGAATTGGTTCGTGCATTTTTTTGAGAGACTAGATTTGGCATCATCTTTATTTAGATTAAAATACTCCCCCACAGTGTTTGCAGTAGCAAATATGTGGAGTTGGCATCCACAGCACTGCCCAGTGAATGAAACCGGCTGCAAACTCCTTCCTTGTCCTGTTCCTGAAGATGAGATGCGTGCCCATAACATAGGGAAGAATGATTAGGGGAAGAAAGACCAGATGATGGAGTTTATTCTTCTTTTAATAATGTAAAATGTGGGCACATTTGCTTTTTTTAAACCTGCCCCAAAATCATCACTTCGCACAAATGCTCCTGCACTTGTTCTTTCTCACATTCCTGTCAGGTTGGCCTTGGCAACTGGATTATCAAAATGTCTCAAGATATTACTTCTGCACAATATTCTTTATGCAATCAAAAGCTGCTAGCACTGAAAATCTTCTCCCATAAAGGGATTTTCTTGAACTGGGAAGAATAATTTCTGGTCACATTTAGAGAAGTTTGAACTTTTGGCCTTTAGATGTACAAGTTGCCTCTTCCTTGTGTTTTGTCTTTTTTGTGCTGCTGAACCAAGGATGTGATGTTATGTTTTCAGTTCATAAGGTGGACCATTTACTTCCAGTCTGATGACTTTTTAAGAGAAAACAGCTAAACAAGACAGGAAAAGAATTAAATTTTCCTAGCAGATGCTGTTTGATAGATGTGTTTCCTCTGTAATAGGCTATATCTCTTACCTGATGATAAAGTAGTAGTTGTCCTCAGCCAACATCTTGAAATCTCAGGGTGAAAACAAAATTAAAGGAATCACAGAACCTTATGCTCCGTGTCTAAGCACTGAGTTTCCCCACAGTAACACTTTTTTTTTTTTTTTTTTTTTAAATCTTGTCTTGGTTTGAGCATTTACTGTTTTTATATTCAGAAAAATAAAA